>QEOT01001867.1:52507-113309 GCA_003123785.1 Pterocarya stenoptera
CCCCCCCCCCCCCCCCCACCTTCTTGGAGATAAGCCAAGATAGAACTTCCTGGACCAGGATAAAGAGGTAGGGAGATAAAGGGTCATCTTGACGAAGACCCCCATCTGATTTAAAGAAACATTTATACGTACCATTCATCATGATAGAAAATCAAAGAGTGGATACACAACTCCAAACAAGCTTGCAAAAGTGATCAGGAAGCCCTAAAGAGTGACGGATAAGCATCAAAAAACTCCAATCCACTCTATCATACTCCTTGCTCATATCAATTTTCATGAGCAAATTACCTCCTCTCTAGTGCAGGGTGCCTTTACTCTATATTATTAAATAGTATAATAACAGTTATCCTATTTAATAATAGTAATACTATGTACTAATATACTTACAATAATATTATATAGTTATACTAATATACTATATAGTATTATACTTATGCTATATACTTATACTAATAGTAATACTCACAGTTATTATACTTACAGTATATACTAATACTATATTTATATATCACAATATATATAGTGAATCAATAAGCTAATTATAATACTATAGTTCAATTAAAATAGAGAAACTTACTAATATTTCAATTTGTAGTACGTTCAAACTGTTAGTAACACCGTCTGACCACAAGTAACATGATCCAACTGTAATTTACATAAAGAAAGGCGTTCAAACAATTTGTACAATTTTTTGAGCCCATGAAATAGTGGTGGATTGTCTCCCGTGAAAGAGTATGAAAAGTAGAAAATCGTGCGAACACCATTTTGACCCGTTCGAACGCTTCTGCGAAATTTTTGCAAGCGGAAAAATTTTGGCGCCCATGAATTTTCATGTTTGAATGTCAAAATTAATTGTTTGAACTGTATACAACGACCCAAGTGACAACTTATTTCACTGTAATAAGTGGTTTATTAATTAGCACGTCGTCGGTTCAATATGTAGACAACTTATTACAACGAAAAATTTCGTTTTATTAAGTTTTAAAACCTACTCCCCTTTAAAACCCCTGAGTCTGCCACACTTCTCTCATTTTGTCACTTCTTCTTCAACTAGCACCCAAAACACCCATTCTCTCTACGAAATGTATAAACATTAGCACTATATTGATTCAAGGTATGTTTTTTTTTTGTTAGATTTCTATATAGATTAACTCATTTTCTTCATTATAGTGATAATATTTGTTTAAACACCATTTTGTAGGTGTTTATTGAGTTATTTCGGTTTGCACAACTCATGGTATGTCCAAATTTCATAACTTATAGTTTTTAACATCGAATATTTGTATTTGTGCATTTATCTTCATTGTGAATTGATTTTGGAGATGATTGATTGCGTTTTGCGATTTTGTTTTGCTCTACAGTTCGTATTCTAGGTTGGTATCGTTCGATCGCAATATCACATCATTCGAACGGTTCTCCATGTTTGAACACGTTCGAACGTTAAACACAGAAAATAGATTAATTACTAAATTACAATTATTAGATAACAAAAAAATAACAATACTTAAAAAATACACTTAATCTATACCAAATTGAATAAAAAACTTTAAAAATATAACAATACTTAAAATAGTAACTGTAATTATTTAAAAAATACTTAATATGAAAATAGCATAATAGCATAATAGTTACTACTTTATTAAAAAACAAAATAGATGCTTAATATGAAAATAGCGTAATAGCATGATAGTTAATACTTTATTAGTTAACTATTATAATAGCATAATAACATAATGGTTAATACTTTATTAAAAAATACATACTTCATACAAAAAAAGGCATAATAGCATAATAGTGAATATTTTATTAGTTAATATGAAAATAGCATAATAGTATAATAGTTAATACTTTATTAAAAAATAGTTTTAAAATTAAATAATAATTATACTATTAAAAAATACTCAATGGTTAATAGTTACATTGGTTAATATTATAAAATATTTATAATTAATATTTAGAATACATAATAATTAGGATACTTAATAGCTAATAATTAAAATACATAATAATTAGGATACTTAATAATTAAAATACTTAAATGACTTAGAATACCTAATACTATATTCTCATATCTTGTATTGTTGTTGTATTTTAATATCGTATTTTGTACTTTGGATTGAAGTAAACCTTAGACCATTCGAGAGTTATCAATCACGTTGAACGGTTGATTAATAATTCTTGAATTGTCCAGAATGGACAGTTTGGGATTGTAAGATCATTCTCGTAAACTATCCAACTATATATGTTACGTCCGACATTATGATTTTAGTATAGTCATCCCTTATTGCGTTTTCAGATATGTAGTTTCGGTGATGGTGCATCGATGTATTACTCATGGGTGCGCATGACCAAACGAGCATATTTGGAGAACTATGAAGAGATGCTGCATAAATTTTATTGGAGGTGACAAATAATAGTCGGTTGGTTGGTGATTATGATCTTACAATCTCGAATGGTATATAACCAACTACACAGTGAAATGAAGAAATTGCACAATATGTTAGATAATTGATTGTTTGTTGATGCATGTGACTATTTACATTAGGACATTAGACATAGATAAGAGTTGGATACGACTTAGAGACCGTTTGGGTGGAGATTACAATGTATATGATGAAGGTGTTAAGAAATTTTAGAGTTCGCATCCTGTACAATTGATCATGATGGTCATATTAGATGCCCATGCCGACTATGCAAGAATTTGCGTTCTCATAAGATAGAATTGGTGAGAGATCATCTGTTTGTCAAGGTATTGACCAAGATTATACTGATTGGCTGTTACACAGAGAACCGTATCCAGCATCATTTGAACTTCGAGATGAAGAAGAAAACATCGATGAAGATGTACATCCTGAGGTTGTTGGTGATGATCCCGAAAGGATATGGAGCAAATGCTCGGCGATATAGGTGCGAGAATGTTTATAGATGAAGGTGATATATGGATGCATTAAATTCACTTACTAATAAGGTAATTAAATGAACTCTTTGTGTCCTACTTGTAATTTTCACTTACTAATATTTATCACTTTTATGCAAGAATGAAATTCTATAAACAAAATAAATATATTAAAGTTGAAGATTCATCATCATGCAGGCTCAAGATCTTTCCATCGTCTCTCTCTGAAATTGGAAATGTACTCTTTATTTTTTTTTTTAATTCTATATAGTTTGTTTTCTAGAGGTACTAATTTTAATATTGACTTTATATTTTAATAATGTCTCTTGTAGCAAGCGTCAGACACTAATTATAATCTAATAAAATTATAAGTTGCATCACATACTAATCCTAATGGAAGGTGGACTCATCCTGATGCCTATGAAAATTATGTAAGTATTATAATTTTTTTTAATTAAACATATTTAAATTTTTGGGTCAATATTAATTTTTTATGATATGTGTATGATAAAATGGTTGCTCTCCGTATTGAAGTTGCATCAGATCAGAATTATTCAACAAGTGATGTTGAAATTTTTACACAAGTTCTGGGTCATTGTTTATGATATTGAGGGGTTTGGATCATTGTGTAAAGCCTCCAGGCTCTTCATCAGCGTCAAGTACTACTTCCACTGCGTTAGAGAATGTGAATTACAGGATCAAAAAATTGACTACAAAACAACGTGAATTAGATGCTCAATTGACAAAACAAGCAGATATGGAGATGTGCATAAAACAGCAAGAAGAAAAACAAGAAGAGTTCAGAAGAGAGATGAACTCCAAATGCTGACACTTATGCAACAATTCAGGCCTCCAAGTAGTTTATTTTCATTTTTTGCATAAATTTTATGATTTATAAAATTCTGTACGAATAACATTATTAGTATTATTATTATTTATTTATTTAGTTCGGACTTATTAGATTAGTTTTATTTATATTGAACAATTTGTAATGTATTTTTGAAATATAAATATCTATTTTGTTTTAAATTTTTTATTAAAATCAAATACCAACCGTTCGAACATATATAAATCGGATACAACCGTTAGAACATCACATGTTGGAGTTCGAACGGTCATCAAACGTTGTGAACCGTTCCTACATGTTCGAATCGACAACTCACTCCTTCCGTTCATTACACGTTCAAACCTTTTACTCAATCCTAAAAATTAATATAACTTTACATTAGATCATCAATTTATTTGTTCAAACGTTTCGTCATGTCTATTGGGTCGAACGGATTGGTATCGATCAACAACTCATGAAGTACACATTCAAACATACATACCATTCGAACCGTTTTTGTGGGAGTTCGAATGACTTTCTAGGATGAAATTCAGTCATCCCAAAATAAAATTTTCGTTCGAATTTGATCAAACAGTCCAACAAAATTTCATCACAAAAGATATTTTTTGGGACGAAATTGATCTTTTTGTCCTAAAATACCTTTTGGGACATTGATATTGGCACGACCTTGAGATGTTTTTTTTCGTTCCAAAATACATTTTGGGACAAACACTATTTTTTCGGAACCTCTGATTTTATGATAATCTTTTTCATTTAGTTGGTTTCAGAATTTGATATGATTATCTTTTAGATATGGTGTTTTTTTTTTAATCTTTTATGGGATAAACAATATTTTATTTAATTATGCAAGTCTCTTGCTTGACTTTATTTATGTATATATGTGACATTCCTAACGTAAAGGAAGGGGATTTTACACTCATCTTTATGTATCTTTGGTTCCCCCAAGTGTTTTCCATACCTATAGAATAACACTACCAACAAATTAGACCCTAAATCACTTTCATGTGTCTTCATAGGATATAGCGACAAATACAAATGTTATAAGAGGTTTTACCCTTCCACTAGACGCATGTATATCTCTCAACATGTTATCTTTGACGATGAGACTTTTCTTTTGAAACACTTTGCTAACCTCCATTGCCCTTGTACACAACCACATATGATCTTCATTTTCCCGACCTCATGTTTCCTCACAATTCTCCTCACTCTCACATGGTGACACTTCCTCTAGTGATACACGTGTGAACACCACAATGCCCCTATATCTATCCAATCCACTTCACACAATTCACAACTTGTCCCCACTGACAGCCCCCCACCATTCAATCCCACTTTACCAATGGCTATCATAAACACATTTACACCTTCATTCCATGCACCATTTGTTACCACTCATTCTCCCACTTTTCCTTCCCATGCTCCTATGGCCATCTCACCCACTAACACACATTCTAACCCCATTGCACCACTTGAATGCATGGCATCCATTGAATCGATGTCATCTATTGAACCCATGGACACCTTACCCTTTGATTGTCCTACCCTCATCAATGAATCAATGCATAACCCTTCATTGCTTGAGTCTTCAATTATGCCTCTCATCCCCCATCGCCATATGCTCACCCGTTTCAACATCAGTATACACAAACGTAATCCAAAGTATGCCCAGCTTCCTGATGTTATCCCCGTTCCCCAAGAGCCAAAAAGTCTTTATTCCACGTTAAAACATGAAGTCTAGACTCGTGCCATGCATGAAGAATTAGAGGCTCTCCACAAAACTAATACTTGGACCCTTGTTTCCTATACTAGTAATATACATATTATTGGTAGTAACAAGGTCTTTAAAACCAAACTTAAAGCCAATGCACTCTAGACCAGTACAACCAACTTGGTCATCACGCTTTCCAACAGCTATGTGATCATCATTCATCACTTACCCAAGGCTGGCTGGCTGGCAAATTTCGGATATGTGATAATCATCATCATATTTGACAACTATGCGAATTCCTACAATCCCTCCTGGGCTAGCTGGTGGACCACTTACCCTTCCATGTAAAAGCAAGATCAGTGACTAAAGGTTACCATCAAGTTAATGGCATTGACTACTCTGAAACATTTTCTCCTATAATTAAACCCATTACAATACATATTGTTCTTAGTCTGGCTTTAGTTCAAAACTAGGATATTCATCAATTAGATGTCACAAATGCTTTCTTACATGGTTTCATGAATGAGTATGTTTTTATGGACCAACCTCCTAGATTTATTAACCAAGAACTTCAGGATCATGTGTGCAAACTCAATCGAGCACTCTATGGCCTCAAGTAGATTCTGCATGGTTTGATCAATTTAGTTTTTTTTTTTTTCCTTTTAGAATCTTCTTATGTAGTCTTTATGATTCTTCTTTATTTACTTATCATTTTTCTCATTGATCTATATTCTTATTGCTATACGTGGATAATGTCATTCTCACTAGCTCTAATCCCACGTTGCTTAATGATTTTATTCCTACTCTTTCAACATGAATTTGACATGAAAGATTTAGGGCCCGTACATTATTTTCTTGGCAATCAAGAGACTCGTACTACTAATGGTTTGATGCTGTCTCAGACAAATTATACCTTAGATATTCTTGATCGTGGTCAGATGATGAATTTTCAACCTGTGCCAACTCCAATGACTCATAAACCAAAAGATTCTACCAGTATTACCTCATAGTCTGATCCTTCACACTATCGAAGTATTGTTGGTGCTCTCTAGACCTCACTCTTACCTAGCCAGACTAGATATTTAGTGTGAACTTTGTCTCACAATTCATCCACAATCCAACAAAAGCTTTATTAGATGGTCAAGCACATTCTCCACTACATTTAGGGAACAACCATTTTAGGCATTGAACTTCATTCCACCTCATCACTGAATTTGACTATTTTTCTTTGCTGACTGGGTTGGATGTCTTGAGACTTGACGCTCCACCATTGGTTTTTGCGATTTTCTTGGTACCAATTGTGTTAACACCTAAAATTGGCACAACAGGCTCGAAGGGAAGAAAGATTCATTCTCGGCTTGCTATGAAATCTCGATCAGTGTGGTAGAAGTCCTCGACAGTGGACCAGTGTAGCTGTACGGTGTCGGTGCGTACATCCATGACAATGAAAGGAAAATAAGTACAGGAAAAATAAAAAGAGGGAGACATACAAATTTACGTGGTTCAGTACTAGGCCTATGCCCACAAGGGTTTGGGGAGGGGCAGTCCACTATAAGATGCTTGTTTTATAGTCTCTCAAAGTCTCATCCTCACTATACAATAGATATCGGATGACTATCTTCTGGTGGAGATCTCGTCGCTGGAGTCCCTCTCATCTGGTTGAAGAAGCTGAAGGAGAAGTCAAAGTCCCATTAGTCATATGGTTGAAGCCATTTTTCTTCCGCCCCCTTACTTTATGTCTCATCCCCTTTCCTTTATGTCACTTCCTCCCTTTTCCTCTTGTAACCCTGTCCTCCCTCAACCTTTTGTCCCCTCCTTTACTCTCTCTTTCTTCACTCCTGATGAGACCTCCCACCTTGAGCTAGACCTAAAAAACACTATGGGCTGGTATATTTTATCCTTTCCAAACTGTATTTCTTGGTTTGCAAAAAATAAATTATTGTCTCATGCTCTAGCACTGAAGCATAATTTCATGTTATGGCCCGAACTAGTGCCGAATTAACATGGCTTGCCTCTCTTCTCCGTGATCTCAATAATATGCCACTTCAAAAGACTCCCACACTATTTTGTAACAATCTCAATGCTCCACATATTGAGATAGATTATAGCTACATCAGAAAATATGTGGCACTTAGACTTCTTCGAACACTTCACGTTTCTTCATCCAAGAAATTGGCCGACATTTTCACCAAGCCATTGTCTCATTTTGCTTTTACTTAGTTACATCCCAAACTCAACCTTATAGACTGACTAAGTTTGCGAGGGGATATTGAAAATAACATTGGAATAAAATTTGAGTTCCAAGAGGCTCCAAAAACACTATATTTCCTAGAGCCGTTCTATCTGACTGCCTACACCGCACACTAGACTTGATTTTTTAAGTTTTTTTTTTTATTCCTGCTATTAAATGAGTTCTTCTACTTATCATCCCTACACCACATATTGTTAAGGAAAAAAATAAAAAGATAAAAAATAAAAATAAGTATGTAGTGTATAGATGATGAGTAAAATTTTTCTATTTCCTAAACAAGACCAAGCAAATCACTCAACAGCAACAATCAAACAGCTTTCCAATAGCACAATGTTTATTTAACAAGATTTATGAACATTGCACCGTATCTTCTACAAGTGTTACTTTCCTTTTATTCTATAAAAGTATAATCGTATATATAGGCAGCATGTAAGAGACTGGTTTCTTTAGAAAATCAAAGTGTAATAAAACATCAGTTGTTTAGTTTGTTTAATATCCTCATCCATCTTTAAAATAATCAAAACCCAGCCAAGATCGGTCAACAAAACCCCATCCAACAGGTCGGGTGTAGAGCCTGTACGTTGAGAAGAAGAAACCTTCAAGAGAGAAAAAATGGTTATCTTTCGCTGATCAGAGAGAGTTCCAACACACGCTTTTTACTCGAGCTTTTTCCTTAAAAACACTCTGGTCCAACAAATTTTAAAATCTAAAAATATATCTCTTAAAAATATTATGCCGTGCATATATACAGCGTATAACGTGCACATATATAACCATTCACCATTCAATTTTAAAATTAAACTCCAACGTTATAACAGTTCACCATGCTAACTTGATTGTTTTTTCCTGAAATTATAAAGTGCACAAGTAGTTTCTACTTATTAATAAAACTGGGCTTTCTAAATTAGGAATTTTTTTTTATTTTAATTTTATGTTGGAGCGAAAAATAGCTAGGTAGGTTTTTTTTATGCGAACCAATTTTGTCGAAGACCACATGCATAGTTGTAAGTGCTTGCGCAGGTCAAACGACCCTGCAACCTTCTAAACATCAAATATGAGTCCAAAGACTTGCAGTGAAGCAAAAGAAAAAAGGGCGTGCAGGTCAGACGATCCCGCGACCCTCCAAACGCCAAAGACTCAAGGTGAAACAAATAGGGCGCGCAGGTCAGACAATCCCGCAACCTTCCAAACACCAAAGACGAGTCTAAAGAGTCACAGTGAAACGAAATAAATGACCCCACAGGTTGTTATTTCAATTGAGTCCAAAGACTCGTGATGGAAAATGAGGTCAACCTTAGCAACTCGTTAAAAACATGAAGCATACATTGTTCAATAAACTCAAAACAAGCATCAAGCACCCAAACAGAGGCAAAAAATAACACAACGGATCACAACAAATGTCCATACATTTTCGACGAGGTGAACAAGCTCCACCATGACAAAATCGAGTAAAACAGGTTCTTCCTCGCCTTCAGCACCCTATAAGGAAAAGCCATCCTCGCGAGGGGAAGATCCCCCGTCACCCCTGAAGAATGAGTCAAAATCAAAAGGAATGGAAACCCACTCCCCGCTCGCTTCAAACTCAATGGGTGGGGTCTCACCCCAAGAGACAGTAATCAGAAGAGAGCTCGGAGTAGTTTCTCTCCCACCATGATCCTTCTGGGGGCTTGGAGCGACCAACTCGTCTTGATCTCGATCCTGACCCTAACCCTCGTTGACCATTGGCGAGGTAACTCTCAAAGGCATCGAGGCGAAAATGCCTAGTGAGAAGGCGGCGCAAATATCTGTTTTCCTCTCTCCTTCGCCCTCCACCAAGTTAGCTGAAGAGATTGTGAGAAGCTCAAAAGAAGGCGAGTTGGCAAAGCCAAACTCCCGAGAAGGGAGGTCGAAATCGAAGGTGGTGGCCAAGTCAGTAAGTGCTTAGCCCATCAAATCGTCAAGATTGTCAAGGCCAGGGGAAGTCCCAGGGTCAGCGATTGTGCGATGGCGGAATGAGGGGTCAACGAAGTCCCCAGGTCCACAAAGGATGGTTGTCAGCACGAATAGAAGTCTTGGCACTCGCCATGACATCACTTTGGCCCAAGGTCAAAGGCGACTTGGGAGCTTCAATGCCCCCACGACGAGGGGGATCCTCTTCCTCCTTATCGGCGGCATGCACCGAGCAAGAACATTTATTTGTTTTCTTAGGCGGGGAAAGGGCGGGTCTCTTCTTTGGAGGAGCCACTGCCTTCATAAAAAATAGATGACCAGTCACACACAAGTGGTCAGGCATAACCAAAAAACGTTCGATGTTGGCTGGGGTTAAAAGGACCTCGGTCCAAATGGCGTCCTCATTCTCCTGGACCCAGGCAAAGACCATATTGACACAAGCTTATTCTCATTCTGACAAAGCAACTGCCATTACTTTGTCATTGGGAACTCTACGCCAATTGGCATTGACAAGGAACTCACCCTTTAAGGCCTTACGACCAAGGAACTACCGACCTTGACCGAAAACCAAAAAGGAACTTTTTTTGCCATTGTTTGGCATTGCAATGGCAAGATCCAAATCATGCAAGTCGTCCAGAGTGCATACGAAAGCTACAAATGTTGCCCGTGGAGCTCCTAATGAATTAAACTACAAGGATCTCTTGAGCAGTGAAATATGGATACTCCTCCCTTGCAGGCTTTAAAACCATCCGCCACATGATATAGCTATATAAGAGAACCCTCTAAGCATGAGAGTGAAGTTGAGCAAGAGCCAGCTTAAAAAAATCAAGAACGTCGCAGACCAAGAGACAAAAAGGAAGTCTTAAGCCATGCACAAAAGCGCAGGCTGGCAAGGCTACTTTCTCAGAGAAGCCTTCTTCATCGACAGCACCCCGGCGAGGGAGTTCAAGAATCACAAATTCAAGAATCCTGTAAGAAATCTTCAACTTAGTGAGGTCCTTACTAGTGAGAACCAAGCGCCAATCAATGCTTTCAAAATAAGGAACATCTCTCTGAATGGGTGATTCTGGAGTCGACAAGGGAGTGCCGTGAGTGAGAAGCTGAGAAGAACCTTGTTGGGTCATTAAGAGTCGAAGGGAGCTAGGATTTCATGGCAAGAACAAAGAAATATTGGGGATTGTGTGGAAAACGTGAAGAGAGAAACACGCAAATGTAAAAGAAAGAATAAAGACGAGAGAATAAAGAAGAAGAGGAAAAACATGGAAAGACACAAATGTAAAAGAAAGAAGATGGAAAAGGAGTAAAAAGGTGAGTATGAAAGGGTAGCGGAGCGACGGTTACGTGATCGAGTAAAGAAATCAGTGGGGGCTGACAATAGCATCATTACACAATCTAATGATCTAACGAAAAGGGGGGATTCGCTGAATCTGGGAGACGTGTGTCGTTGAAATGGATGGCTTTTGAGATCTCCAAGGCCCCTGGGAAATGAATCGTCAACTGGGGTGTTTGGTAGATTCCAGCCCAGAGAGGGCGTTAATCAATTACCCATTTAATAACCGCCACGTTTGCACGATGGAATGGGCGAAGCGTGGACAGTTACACATCTAGGTGGGGACAGTGTAGCAGACTATCGGCAACATTATATCCCAAGTTGTGGGAAGGTTAATCGATAAGCAGGGTAGCACCATCAATCGCTTAATTCTCCTTGCACCCGCACAAAGGGAATTAGCAGGTAACTAGAGGGGCCTTTAGTCCTTCATAAGGAACAGGCCCAGTCTGGAGGTCCAACCCAATCTGGATAGCAAGAATGGAGTTGTTGAGTAAATCTTAGAGGCCAATATGACTCCATTCGGTAACCGTCAAATATAACAGAACAGATAGTTAATCCAAGGAGTTGGGATAAACCCTACATCTCCGGAATGAGTATCACGTCAAATGAATAAAGTAATAAGAGCAACAAGAAGATCAGACCAAACATGATAACCATTTACAGGAAGAAGATTTTGATGGATCATGGAACACGTTCTTAACAGAGTGTTTGAAATTTAATATATAGAGAAATAACAATAATATAATGCCCAAGAAAGCTAATGTATCTGAATCGTGCATCCCACCAAACACTGATCTGTTCAAATATTATAATTAATTATTCACGGATAGACAAGTAAAAATAATGCCCTAATTCGGCTATTGAATAATCGTGCAGCCCACAATTTTCGTACTGGATGATGATCTTCCCTACACGTCAAATCTATACATTATAATTATATATTCAAATCCATGCATGCATACGTGTATGAGTTAGTAAGAAAACGCCAAACAACGAGATATTTAACAAAAAAAAAAAAAAAAAACAGCTGAAAAAGTAAAAAGAAAACAAACACATGAGCTGGAAGATATAATATAGGACGATTATATATGTTGTTAATAATTATTAAGATATTATCCCGCTTGGCTTGAACTATTTTATCAAGATCCTTCTTACGGTACTAGAGCTGCTGACTGGTTGGT
Source organism: Pterocarya stenoptera (assembly GCA_003123785.1). Classification (NCBI taxonomy): domain Eukaryota; kingdom Viridiplantae; phylum Streptophyta; class Magnoliopsida; order Fagales; family Juglandaceae; genus Pterocarya; species Pterocarya stenoptera. The sequence goes on from QEOT01001867.1 coordinate 64,650, forward strand.
ATAATCAGTTCATGCCAGATATTTATACATACATAAATAGCTAGACATATACAAAAAAACATATACATCTATATGACAGGTGTTGAGCGCATTAAATTCCACACATACATATATATAGTTTTTACTTGTTTTAATATATATCTACCTCTATATTACGTTTTAATCATTCAACTTTACAACGAGTTAGGTTGTGTTTTGGAAGCAAATATTGGGGTATCCCTATGATTGATATGTGTCTATCTTGCTTTGCTTGATGGTATCCCTACGACTGACGTTAGTAACAAATTTGGAATTGCGTGATTATCTTTGACGGATGTGGAGAAATATTTGACTTTTACCTAAAGGCTAAAATATTTGGAATTGTGACTTTGAGCCCCTTTTGTCCCTTTGCTTGGCCTGTGTTCAAGGACCTAGGTGCTTTCTTTCTACTACCTTTACACTACTTTTTACTTTTTTTCTTTCAAAATTGCCTCTTCCATAGTTCTCTTTTTGATGATTCTCTTCTTCTTCTCTTGTTTTTTTTTTTTTTTTTTGGTTCCATAAAATTCTAGCTCTCTCAGCTATGAGACACTTCCTTTCCATAGGATTCCAAATTCTTCTTTGTATTCGAAACAAGGTCATTATTTACCTTATCTCTCATTTCTTTTTTCGCAAGCGTGGGTGAGTTTCTTAGTCCTCATGGATGGTGACAACACCAACTTTGCAACACAAATACCACAAGGCCTAGCTGCTAATCTTGCTCCTTGAACTCCAAAGTCAAGAGAGTATTGGGAAAGCAACTTTGGTAATGAAAAAGCCATTGAAATCTCTATCATTAGGTTATTGTGGTTAGGTACGACATGTGTGTTTAACAGATGCTGGCCTTGAGGCTAGCACTATTGCTCCTTAAGGTGTGAGCATTGTTGCTCTTTACGGTGCTCACTCCAAGGCAAGCACTCTTTGCTCGTTTTGAGTGCTGGCATTTATGCTTTACTCATGCATGAATTTTTCTCTCCTAGGTTATTTCATGCTCTGCTCGATTATCACGAGCAATGTTTTGATCAGATAGGTCTCACCTAGTGATCCTGAATAAGGGTTATTTTCTTATTCTGTTCGGTTATCCCAAGTAGTGTTTTTTTATTTGAATAGGGTTGCTCGGTGATCCTGAGCAAGGGTTCTTTCTTGCGCTGCTCGATTATCCCTAGCAGTGCTTTGTCCAGATTCGCCTTGTCCAGTAATTTGTGCTGCACAGTTATCTCGAACAGTGTTTTGATCGAACTGGCTTTGCTCAAAGATCCCGAATAAGAGTTTTTATTTTTATTTTTTGTCTTGCTCAGTTATCATGAGTAGTGTTTTGCCCAAATCGGCCTTGCTCGATAATCCCGAGCAAGAGCTCTTTTCTTGCACTGCTCGGTTATTCCAAGTACTGTTTTGATTGAACTGGCATTGCTCGGTGATTTAAGTAAGGGTTATTTTCTTGCACTATTTGATTATCTAGAGCAATGCTTTGTCCAGACCTTGCTTGGTTATAACAATCATTGTGTCGGCCAGTCTAGCCTTACTCGATGATCTTGAGCAAGGGTTATTTTCTTAATTTGCTCGATTATCTCAAGCACGCACTATGTTGATCGAACTGGGCTTGCTCGATGGTCTGGAGCAATGGCTAAGTTGTAATCACAATTAGAAAGTAACAAAAGCAAATTAGATATCAAAAGGCAATATTAATACAATTCAATTTTCTTCATATTTAAAAATAAAGCATTGTCGAATGGACGAGAGAGTCAAGCTGAGATCAACAGAAGCGAAGTGCATTTCTAGCACAACAATATAGATCTACAAATTCATATCCTTAGAAAAGTTGTTTTCGGTCTAACTGCTGGTTCAAAATCAGGGTGAGCTTTGTAGTTGGTCATTCGCCGTAGCTATGGGGTGAACTTCATTGCTCGCCCAAGCTTTGGTGCACGGGTGGGCCAAGGGCCCATACGTTGATTGCTCGAGGGCGAGTTTTAGTGCTTGCCTTTGATATTCCCACTACGCTCGTTGTGCGGGGTGAGCTTTATAGCCCACCCTTGATGTTACTTTGTTGCACTGGGTGATTGCTCGCTCGTAATGGGGTAGGCAAACTGCCTGTCATGTTTGGAGACTTAGTCCTATATGCCAGCACTTATGCTCACCTCAATCCTGTATTTCTTCTATGCTAAGTTGTGAGCACTCGTTGCTCATCCGATGTAAGATGTTGTTGCTCGCTTCAGTTGCCAACACTTATGCTCACCTCTAGCATGATTTTTTCTATCCCAAGGGCGAGCTTCTCACTCTCGTGTGGTGCTTGACTTGGGGTAAGCACTATTACTCTTCAAAGTGCTCGTCTTTTGTTTCAAGTACTCTTTGCTCACCCCAATGTGAGATGTTGTTGCTTGTCCTAGCGGGAGCACTCTATGCATAATAATTGATAAAAATATTTTTTATATATCTTTTTAGATTTAAAAATATTATTATTATTCCTATATAATATTATTTAGAAACAATTATCTTCATTTTATTTTGTTCATAAAAATAAATAAAACGGCAAATATGATAAATTGAAGACCAATCATGAATTAATGCATAAATTGGAACCTAAAACTAACAACTGCATTTCGTACAATGATAACAATATTAGCCCAACGTAGAATCTTTATTAGTGTGTGTAATTTTCCTAAGAAATTATCATCAACCTTGTCTACGTATGGATGATTTCTTGATAACAAGAATTTACTTAAAGAGTTATTCTACTCTCAAGATAGTATGTAGAGCACATCATTCACATCATTTAAATAGTAAGATTTGATTTATAAGATTCAAAATTTAAAACTTTTTTTTTCCAAATCAAATTATATCATATAAGCACTTTACTAAATGTGTTATCCACACCGACTTGTAAATAGAATTTTTCTTACCTAAAACACACGAAATGCTCCATCTCTTACAAGAATTCCAGTTCCTTTTAAGTACTAGACAAACATTCTAGAATCTTGATCGATGTCCTAATTCATCCCCCAGTAGTTTTAAGCAATGACTGCCTTTGTTTTAGGTGAGATTGGATAGTGAGTTGAGATGAGATGAGTTAAGATAAAAGTTGATAGTTGAATAAAATATTGTTAGAATATTATTTTTTAATATTATTATTATTTTGATATTTAGAAAAGTTGAATTGTTTATTATATTTTGTATGGAAATTTAAAAAAATTGTACTGATTAGATGAGATGAGTTGAGATCAACTCTCAATCCAAACAAGGCCGCTCAGAATGCATGTATCTGGCTTCTTTTTTTTAAATATATATATAAATATATATATATATATATATAAAGATATATGTAAGGGTTTTGCTTAATCATTCTACTAATCAACTCATAGCTCAGGAAGGCTGTTACAATATACCATGAAAAATTATATTCATTGTATATAGTAATATACAACATATAATTTCTAAATCAAGAGTTTAGTTTTCATTATATCATGTTATCCATTGCTTCGGTAAATGCCCTTAAAGTATGAGTATTGCTCTTGTTGAGTCATATGATCTATTCCTACATTAATATATGACCATAAATATAAAGTAATTCAGAAGGTCATGGAGATAAATATTAGAAAATTTAGAATTTCAAAGATCACTGTAGGCATGTTTGGTCACTATAAGAATTCTCAGACTTCTTAAAACTTCTCTAATTTCATTATCAAACATCACTTGAACATAAAACACTTTTCAGTATCAAATTTTTAACTTTCTCATCATATAATTATTTAATTATTATTCAACCACAAAAATCAATATAACTTTTAAGAATTTCAAAATAAAAATAATATTCAAATATTTTTTTAACTTTATAATATTTTTACTCATCTTTTTCTCTTTTCTTTCCCCAACCCAATAAAGCATCCTCACTCAAACCACTTCACAATTACTCACTAAATTTTGAGATACTCAAAGTGTCCAAACATGTCCTAATTTTCCTTCCTCTAAGATACTTTATCTTTTCTTTACCTTTATATACATCTAATTTATTAAAAAGACCACCATCTAGAGATACAAACAAAAATTTTTAAATATTAAAAAATGAAATGTTAATATTTTTTTCCATATATTAATTAACACTAGTGGAGGATAAAGATTGAAAGTTAAACTCTGATTTAAGGTGCAAAAGTTTCAAGAATAATAGTTTGGAGATGTATTAATGAAAGGGTTTTCGTCAGAGATGACACAATATCTTTTTGGGAAAAGCTACTCTCACCGAGAGTTGGGTCCCATTTGGTCGACGTATTGTTTTTATTAGTTAGTAATTAAGGAAATATTTTTTAATGATGTTATAAAATTTTTAAAAAAATATTTAAGATATATAAAAAATAAAAAATTGCCCTTATCAAGATTCATCTCGGGCTAGCACTACTCATACTATTTTCAAAAGTTTACAATGAAGGTCAAAAGATTAAAAAAAATGCTACTTATCCTGACAAATGGATCTCGACAAATTTTTTTTATTATTATTTGATAATTAAAAAAGTATTTTTAAATGATGTTGTAAATTTTTTTTTAAATGTGTAACGGTATAAAAAATGAATAAAAATAAAATAAAAAAACCAAATAACCTCATCACGACCCATCCTCGGACTGCACCAGGAGTCAAAAGATAACTAACCAAGATTTACAATTTACCAGTCATCCATTTTCCATTGATACCTCTAACCTACTATAAGGACAGCTACAAATCATGCACAAAATCTGCATTAGGAATTGTAACTGATTATACTCATTTAATTCTTTTTTATTTGCTTGATTTGTACAGCACATAGTTTGCTATACGTTAGCTTAAGTTTAGGAACAGTTTTTGGTTTAAAAAATCTTTATATATATGTCTTCATCATCTAATGAAAGTGTGTGAATCATTTTTTCCAAACTCTGTATAATTGTCTATACCTACCAGTTTTTGTACCTCGATTTGTTCCTTTATCATTTGTTTTGACTTCAAAATTGACAGGGGATAAGATTAACATAAAGTATCGAATTTTGGGTATTAAGTGCTACAATCATAACTTTAAGATAGAGACCTCTAGATTTTTTGATCAGTTTTAGATAGAGATAGATAGACACCTCATATCATTGATTAAATATTTAAATGTTATTCAAGAAATTCACTCGAACATCTATAAATTTTATAGTCTACATTATATCTCAAGGAGCAATACTATGTACAGTCTCTATTTAGGAATTACATTGCAAATCTAGTTAATTTTATCTTTAAATTTTTTCAAAATTACAATAATATCCTTATCAAAATAGTACTTTTTTCATTTAATGAAATGTTTGCACATGCAGTCTCCAAATTTTAAAGATAAAATTAATTAGACTTGCAATACAATCTCTAAATAAGAACTGTACATATCATTGCTCATATCTCAATCTCTCTTGCTTTAAAATGAAGACCCTAGCGTTTCTGATATTAATATATATTATATAGATGGTTGATGCCCTATGTGAGCTTATTGCTCGTACTCATATCTTGTTGGCACCAATAATCTTGACTTTTGAACCGTACCTCAACAAAGAAAAAGAAAAAAAAAAGCATTGCTTATTGAGGACTCATCAGCAAAACCGTCTTTTGCAATCCAAAAAGCAGGGTCGTTTTCATCCAAATTAATCAGATTCTTGTTCTGATTTCTGTCGCAGTTGCGTATCTAAAGCATCAATTCATCTAATAATACCTACCCCTAAACTTAAAAAAAAAAGGTTCAGAGGAAAAATGCCCCACCGCATGTGCAGCATTCCGAAAGTCATCTATAAAGCAAATAAAAAGGCCCCACTTTTCTATATTCATTCATATATACCCTAACATGCGCCACTGTCTATGCTGCTTTCTTGTGACACCACCCACATGTGCTATTTCACTTGCAGCAGCAACAACCCCACCGCCCAATTCTCTCTACCTGCAGATCCCATTTCCATCATTCCAGTTTAACATTTGTGTACCAAATAAATGTTGTGTTAAGCATGAAAAAGTACTTCAATTTAAAGAAATTGACCCATTAGTTGTTGAGGAATAATCTCGCGTTGTATGTAGATAAGGTCTTGAGCATATTTGTAAAGAATGAGCAATCTTCTCTTGTAAAATCGATTTTATGAGATGAATTAACTCTATAAATTTCTTCATGGTATCAGAGTCTGTCACAGGATGAATGGAAACCCATACTACTTATCCCGTGTCAAAGACTATAAAAAAAATACAGGTATGCACGTAAGGGAGGGTGTTGAGGAATAATCTCACATTGATTATGGACAAAGTCTTGAACATGTTTATAAGAAAAAAACAATCCTATCTTGTTAAATCGGTTTTATGAAATGAATTAGACCTATAAATTTCTTCTCTAATCAGTCTTCCACTATATTCGGTGTTTGAAAAGAAGAAAAGAAAAAGAAATACAAGTCGAGATGTCAATGAATTCTGGTGGAAGTTTGCTGTTGAGTCCCCAGTCGAAAATCAGGTACAGAAAATCCTGATAAGGAAACTTTTGAGGCTGGATCAAACCGCAAAAGTCATCCAAGAACTTTGAATCAGAGTTGTGCAAAGCTTTTTGGTTGCTGTCAACGTAAACTCTTGGGAGTTTTGAATGGCAGACACTTTCTGTCCCTTGCATCTTTCAGATTACTTCTTGGTTAAGACATCCAATTCGAAGAGATCGAGATCCGTTTTACACATTAGAGAGTCATTCAAATTGGATTCTTATTAAAATAAAAATCAAAAGAAAACGAAAAAGAAAAAGAAAAAAAATACTACGCGCACCAACACATGTTCAAAGATCACACAAATAGTTTGAAAACTTAATGAAAAAAAATCATGCATATCTGTACCCTTCCCCTATATTTCTGATACAACATCTGACCATCACCAAATATTAACTGGTTAGCTTTTAAGAATCAATAGATTGTGAAAATAACAAACAACAAAACGAACCAAAAAGGGGGGCATACTTTGGTAAACCACTGGATCAAACACCTTTGCAACCTGCCAATTTTTTCTCAGATCTTGCTAGCCCCAACTCTTCCTCTTCCTCTTCCTCTTCAGTTTCAATATTTTTTGCTATGCATTTTTGTTTTCCTTTTTACTCATCGACAATCCATTGAATCAAATGAGTCTGCAAACCCTGAAGGTTTTGAGGGGATACTTGATTGAGTTTGAGATATATCGTTGAACATCGTGGAAGTACCCTCATTCGCTTGCCATCTTTGCAATGCTTGAGGAAGGCTCATGTCTAGGTCAATGCCATAGCTCTCCTCTGCTTCGTGACTAGTAGGCTTCCACAGCTCTACAAGAGGACTTAAGATGTTGACTGCGTGGCCCATGTCTGGTCTTTGATATGGCTCGCGAGCAGTGCAATGTCCTGCCAGCTCAGCAACTTTGTATATGCTCTCCATGGTCTCTTCGTTAGGGTTGAGAGTTTGATCAATGGCCTTCGGGATGTTCTCCTTGTTGATTTGGACTCTACGGAACCACGAGACCAGATGAGACCTCTCATCCGGCACAGTATCATCTAGGGCTCTTCTACCAGTAATCAGCTCCATCAAGACCACTCCAAATGCATATACATCCACTTTGGTTGTCACTCTTCCAGTAGCTGTTGGCAAACAAAGAAAATATAAGGGGATCGAATGTATGATATTCTTTTGAAACTCACTTTAATCTTTCGTAACAATTTAAAAGTATCTAATCTGAGCAACTTAAACTACTGGAATTCATCAAAATAGGACGAGGATGATTCACAACAAAAATTAGTTAACTAAAAACCATGGACGTGCTCATAATAACTTTCCAGAAATAAGGATTACTGGTAATGATTAGNTGTAGATAAGGTCTTGAGCATATTTGTAAAGAATGAGCAATCTTCTCTTGTAAAATTGATTTTATGAGATGAATTAACTCTATAAATTTCTTTATGATATCAGAGTCTGTCACAGGATGAATGGAAACCCATACTACTTATCCCGTGCCAAAGACTATAAAAAAAATACTGGTATGCATGTAAGGGAGGGTGTTGAGGAATAATCTCACATTGATTATGGACAAAGTCTTAAACATGTTTATAAGAAATAAACAATCCTATATTGTTAAATCAGTTTTATGAAATGAATTAGACCTATAAATTTCTTCTCTAATCAGTCTTCCACTATATTCGGTGTTTGAAAAGAAGAAAAGAAAAAGAAATAGAAGTCGAGATGTCAATGAATTATGGTGGAAATTTGCTGTTGAGTCCCCAGTCGAAAATCAGGTACAGAAAATCCTGATAAGGAAACTTTTGAGGCTGGATCAAACCGCAAAAGTCATCCAAGAACTTTGAATCAGAGTTGTGCAAAGCTTTTTGGTTGCTGTCAACGTAAACTCTTGGGAGTTTTGAATGGCAGACACTTTCTGTCCCTTGCATCTTTCAGATTACTTCTTGGTTAAGACATCCAATTCGAAGAGATCGAGATCCGTTTTACACATTAGAGAGTCATTCAAATTGGATTCTTATTAAAATAAAAAGCAAAAGAAAAAGAAAAAGAAAAAGAAAAAGAAAAAAAATAGTACGCGCACCAACACGTTCAAAGATCATACAAATAGTTTGAAAACTTCATGAAAAAAAAATCATGCATATCTGTACCCTTCCCCTATATTTCTGATACAACCTCTGACCATCACCAAATATTAACTGGTTAGCTTTTAAGAATCAATAGATTGTGAAAATAACAAACAACAAAACGAACCAAAAAGGGGGGCATACTTTGGTAAACCACTGGATCAAACACCTTTGCAACCTGCCAATTTTTTCTCAGATCTTGCTCGCCCCAATTCTTCCTCTTCCTCTTCCTCTTCAGTTTCAATATTTTTTGCTATGCATTTTTGTTTTCCTTTTTACTCATCGACAATCCATTGAATCAAATGAGTCTGCAAACCCTGAAGGTTTTGAGGGGATACTTGATTGAGTTTGAGATATATCGTTGAACATCGTGGAAGTACCCTCATTCGCTTGCCATCTTTGCAATGCTTGAGGAAGGCTCATGTCTAGGTCAATGCCATAGCTCTCCTCTGCTTCGTGACTAGTAGGCTTCCACAGCTCTACAAGAGGACTTAAGATGTTGACTGCGTGGCCCATGTCTGGTCTTTGATATGGCTCGCGAGCAGTGCAATGTCCTGCCAGCTCAGCAACTTTGTATATGCTCTCCATGGTCTCTTCGTTAGGGTTGAGAGTTTGATCAATGGCCTTCGGGATGTTCTCCTTGTTGATTTGGACTCTACGGAACCACGAGACCAGATGAGACCTCTCATCCGGCACAGTATCATCTAGGGCTCTTCTACCAGTAATCAGCTCCATCAAGACCACTCCAAATGCATATACATCCACTTTGGTTGTCACTCTTCCAGTAGCTGTTGGCAAACAAAGAAAATATAAGGGGATCGAATGTATGATATTCTTTTGAAACTCACTTTAATCTTTCGTAACAATTTAAAAGTATCTAATCTGAGCAACTTAAACTACTGGAATTCATCAAAATAGGACGAGGATGATTCACAACAAAAATTAGTTAACTAAAAACCATGGACGTGCTCATAATAACTTTCCAGAAATAAGGATTACTGGTAATGATTAGTGGGAAAACATTGCGACAGAAAACCTTAGGAAACAAGCAAACAAAAAGAAAAGCTTAACCCTACAGAGGAAATACAAGACGTTGTTCTGTATAGATATATAACACCAAGCCTCATCAGCAAACAAAGAACTTGTTTGGAGAATACAGTTTTGACAATATGACAATGCAAAACTAGTTATTGAGAACTAAGATTTCAAAGAAAATATAATGCTATCATTGGAAGCCAATATTTCCAATCATTCTGATCAGGCAAATACTATTTGCATTCCTTCCCAAGAGGGCGTTGCCGAGAAGAAGGTAGCACTTTTAAATAACATCTTTCTTACCTACAGTAAACAATTGGTTAATAAAATGGAAACAAACTGATTACAATTCGACCAGTTGAGAAGCATCAAACAGAAATTCGACAAGAGTGAAATAGCTACACATACCAGGTAATTTTACCAGAAAATGTTGGTAAATATGAATTTTTTTTTGGTAAGTAAACTAAAACAAAAACATAAAAGTCTCCATCTTTTCTTACCTGCATACTCAGGTGCGAGATAACCAAATGTCCCTGCCAACCGCGTCTCGACAGAGTACTTGCCATCAGGTGCATTCTTAACCAAACCAAAATCTGCAACCTTGGCTCTCATATCATCCCCAAGAAGTATGTTAGAGGGTTTTAAATCTCTATGAATGAAACTTTGTTGAGCTAAGCCGTGGAGATACTCCACTCCACGCGCCACATCCAATGCTATTGTAACCCTCTGCTTCCAAGTAAGAGGAGAGCACCCGTTCTCACGCCAATCGAACAAATGCTGCGTCAAAGTCCCCTGAGGCATGTACTCGTACACCAGAAGCCTCTCATTGCCATTAACGCAGAATCCTAAAAGAGCAACCAGATGCCTATGCCTAACTTTGGTAAGGACAGCAATCTCTGCCTGAAACTCATTCATTCCTTTGTTACCCATTGCCACAGATTCCATCCTCTTGACAGCGATCTTAGTACCATCATGCAATTCTCCCTTGTAGACAACTCCAAATCCTCCCCTACCCAAAATGTTTTCTTCACTAAAATTGTTAGTTACTTGTCTAAGAACTTGGATCGAAATAGCTACATTTCCACCCTCGAAAACATGAAGATCACTACGATCACCACTGCTCTGACTTCGCAATTCACTAGGCACCCCTCCATTCCCGTTCACACCACCCATTATCCCATTCTTAACAACTTCCACCCCATTTTCTGGATTCTCCACCTTCCCAAATTTCCTATGCCGCTTACCAAGATAACATTTAATCGAAACAAACAATACAGCCACAACGAAAATCACCACAGCAATAACTATACCAGCAATCATACCGGGTGAGACCGGAGCACCGCCAGATGCCGTTCCAGCCGGAGAACCACTCGGCGTTGTGCTATTCGAGTCCGTAGAAGGAGTTCCGGCTCCACTTCCAGAGCTCGGGGTAGTCGTTCCAAGCAACGGATTACCTGTCCGAGTAAACTTCACCGTCGATGCGAACTTCGGAATAGACCCATTTAGGTTATTATTTGAAACGTCGAGAACCTGAAGGTCCGGTAAGGTAGCCAAGTTATCCGGTATCGAACCGGTCAAATGGTTATTTTCCAGAGCCAATGTCCTCAACGATGTTAGATTCCCAAAGGCCGGTGAGATCGTCCCAGAAAAACCCTGCTTCGCGAAATTTACAGTGGCAATCTTCCCCTGCGAATCGCAGGTAATGAAACTCCAACCGTCGCATGCGTTGTTACCTTGCCAAGCATTTGCTAGCTTGATCGGATACCCCAACGCCGCTGCAACCTCGAGCAATGTCGTCACTTGCGAGTCACAAAGCCCTGGAGTATTCTTACAGAAGCTATTGGTACCGTCAATAGTGCTCGTCACACTTTTCGGAAACTCTGGGAGAGGACCTTGGAGCTCATTGTTAGACAAAGAAATGTTCTTTAAGCTGGAGATCGACATCAATGAAGCTGGGATGACGCCGGTGAACTGGTTGTCGCGGAGCTGAAGATCAAACAAGCTTGTGCATTTCGACAAGTCCGGGATCGGACCCGTGAACTGGTTCTTCTGCAACCATACCTGGCTCAACAGGGGCATTGAAGACAAAACGTCGATGGTACCAGACATCCCGTTTTGCTGGTTGTTGAGCCAGAGGTTCTGAATCCCGGACTTTACAAAAGATTTGGGCAGAGGGCCAGTAATATTGTTGTAAGAAAGCCGTAGATCCTTCAAACTAGGGAAGGAGGCAAAGATATCCGGCAAGGACCCATAAACACTGGCATTGCTGGCGTAAAACGTAACCAGGCTAGTCGCCTGAGTCAACTCGGTGGGGATGGTCCAGGTTGGAAGATTCGAGTTGTCGTCCAAGCTGAACCTCTGCAGGCTGGTGAGTCCTTGGAAGAAGTCGGGCGGGATGGAGGTGAAATCGTTTTTGTCGAGGTAGACTTCTTGGAGGAAGGAGAGGTTGGCAAGGGAGGGTAGGGGTCCGGAGAAGGAGTTCTGTTGGAGAGAGAGAGATGTGAGCTGGGTGAGAGAACCGAGATCGGAGGGAAGAGTGCCTGAGATAGACTTAGAAGCCAAGTTGATGGAGATAACACGGTTGCTGGAATCGCATTTAACGTTGTTCCAGTCGCAGCAGCTAGTGGTGGCGGACCAGCCGGACGGGGCGGTCTTGAGGGCGGCGAGGAGCTTGGACATGACAGCAGCATCATCGGCGGTAGCGAAGGATGAAAGAGTGATCAGAACGGAGAACATGAAGGCAGCGAGACGAGGCAGGGATCTCAGCTGACCCATTTTGAGAGAGAAAGATGAGGGGATGTTGTGGAGACGACGGAAGAGAAGCGCAGCAAGCGACCGAGCGTCTCTGAATGTGTTTTTGGCAAGAGGGTTGGGGCAGTACGGAAATAGCTCTACAGTGACATGGAGGTGGGGTATAAGGGTCACGGCCTGCTGAATCACGGTCAGTTTTCTTAGGGGACTGCTGCGGGAGATGCTTTTGTAAGCCAGTAGCGAGGTCATGGAAAAATAAAAAATAAAAAAATGTTCCTTTGTTACCGCAGAATTGGTGTGTTTTTCATTCAAATTAAAATTAAAAATTAAATAAAATATTATTAAAATATATTTTTTTAATATTATTATTATTTTGATATTTAAAAAATAAATTTTTTATTTTATTTTAAATAATTCTATAAAATTGAAGTTATTTTAGGGATGCGGTAAAAATGACTTAATTAATTTTAAAATAAGTTTTAAAATAGTTATAAAATAATTACGGGTATAAAATAATTATGAGTATCATTACCTTTAACATTTAAGGTACGTTGAAAAGTTTTATTTGTAAGTAATTGCTGGTATATTCCTCATATTATTGGTGTAAGTTAGTATAAAAAATATTTATATATTATAATTAATGTATTTTTATAATAAGTGGGATGTTTATATGCTGACCTATACATATAAAAAAAAAAGATTGAATTTGCAAAATTCTAGCTAAATTTTTAATTGTATAGCCATTTAAGATCTAATATTAAATTACCTAATTTTTTTCAAGCATGAGGGAAAAAAATCTAACTATAATTGCAATGTCTTTCTAAATTAGATATTTTTTTTCCCTCTAACACATATCTATTTTAGCTAAGATATAGCTAATCCGACGCGAGTGATTATTGCTAGCCATATATTTTGTGACATTGAACTTATTAATAACTTACCAAGGAAATTACTGAATTTATTAGTTGGCGCTATCCAATCCCAAAGGAAATTATTAAGTTATAATGCAAAATATCGGTGACACTCTTTGCTCTCACGATTATCATAATTTATATATTTTAATCTTTTAATTTTATTTTAGTTCATTAGACAAAATCATACATCAATTTTTTAAACGGTCGAAGACTTTATATATGAAGTAAAAAAATATTAATTTTTATTTAAAAATTTTTACATCACACATAACCCATATGGTAGAATTTGATTTGTAAGATTTAAAATTTAAAATTTATTTTTAAATCAAATTATATTATGTATATAGCGTGGTATAAAGGATTTGAAATATGATTATTTATAAAAATAATAAGTTTACGTAATTTGATATAGTACATGAGATTATAAATTTTTTTTATAAATAGAAAATAAATGAATATTTATTAAAGAGAAAATTAAATTGCATATATATGACTATGAGTAAAGTTTTAAATTTTTATTTATTTTTAACCTGTAATTCTATTTCCCCCGCGAGGAGAGAAAAGAAAGTGAGACATTAAAGAGCTGAAGAGAGAAGTAAATGACATTAGGATGTTTTGTTTTAAAAAATTAAAAAAAAGTTGGGAATAGGGTGGACTGGTGGAGGCCCTCACAGAGCAGATTTGCTGGATTTGAATTGGCGGTGGGGGTGCCTGCATAAAAGACAGCTGGACAATAGCTTTAGCCGAAACCGCGTTTATGCGGCGCTGACCAGTAACCCCCACATATACTCCCTCCTGAAGGTGCGTTTCTCTCAACTCTATTCCCTTCTAATGAAAATGAAGTGCAAAGACTTCTCTGTTTTCGTGTTGGCTGCTTTCCCTCCTTCCTTCCTGTTGGCGGCAAACATCATACATCATATTTTTATTTTATTTAATTTTTTTTTTTAAATTTATTAAATTCTTTTATTTATTATCTATATATCACATATTTAATAAAAAAAATAAAACAATATGATGTGGAGAGATAATAAATAAAATTTTTCTAAATTTATATATTGTTTCGTGTATGGGCAATTCCATTTGTATCGTTTCTCTTCCTTCTTTTATTTTTCCGACGCATCGTGTCCCATATGATATGCCATGCTAGCATAATCAACGTTTTACTAATAGAGTTTTAATGAAGAAATTAATTTGTTCGATCCTGAATTCACAATGAATCAGAAGTTTAATTAAAAAAATACAAGAAGTAATTTGATTTTGAGGAAGACCCCCCTTAACTAATTTTGTATTTAACTCTACAATACATTATCAAACACAAACATAAACTATAAGGCTATGTTTGATTATGGAAAATGTTAAAAGAATATTAGAGGTCTCTGCTGAAGAACAATAAAGTTGGATCCACGCATAAAAGTGGATTCTACAACATTTAATATTGATTTTGTAAAGGACTTGTTTTACTTGCTTTCTGCAACCGTTCACCTGCATGATAACAAGAAATTTTGACGTGATACGTCTGGAAAAATTCCAATGCTTAAGTCAGTAAGTGCAACAAACAATTTAGAATTTAAAAAAGAGATCGATTCCATACTATCGAGAGTTACCTAGTATATATAGACTCCGATGTGATACCTATTTGGTGCCTAGTTTATCGGTGTGGATCATTACCCTGTAACCAAACTAATTACGTATCTGTATGAAATATCTATCTTCTCATGAAATGTGGTGTGTGGTGTGTTTGACTTTGTTGAGCCTTGGACTATCTAGTTTCTTTCAATTAATTAAGGTTATGTTTGGGGGGAGAGATGAGATTTCTCATCTCTATCTCATCTCATCTCATCATTACATCTTTTTCAAATCTCCATATAAAATATAATAAACAATTCAATTTTTTCAAATTTTAATTTAATTTTTTAAATCTCAAAACAATAATAATATTAAAAAATAATATTTTAAACTTTCATCTTAACACTATTCATAAAATTTTCAAAAATTCTCATCTTATCTCAACATCCAAACCTAATCTAAGAGCCTTTTATATTGGGCTTCTTTTATAGTTTTTAACTCAGAAAGGGTCATCAATTAAAATAGGCCCAATATCAAAGAACAAACACTTGAACAAAAACTTCAAAGAATCTTCATCCTATATCAATAGAGAACCGCTACAATATAAATAAATTATGTAAAAGTAAATTAACAAACTGACGTAGTTTTATAAAATTCGTTAGATCTACTTTACAATAAAAGTAATTTTATAATTTAACGTATCATATTAAATTATATTAATTTATAATTTTCTTCATATAATCTTTTTATAACTAAAATATTTTCCATACCGAGAGATAAGAGTACGAGAATGAAGACATTTGTAACAGACCATCACATGGCAAGCTGATCCCGCCATGTTCCGTTCAGCAATATAACAGCATGAATGCAAATATTAGTATCTTACCCAGAAAAACACAAAAGTAAATTGGAGAGCACTTTCTTTTGCATGACAAAATAAGGGTGGTTGGGGGACCCTCTTTCCTCTTATGTCCGAAAAGTATTTGAGCAATTGAGGATCCAATAGCTGAAGCTTTAGAAATACAAAAGATGAGAAGAAGTATGATATTTCCTATGTCCCAATCGATTACACTACGGAAACTACTACATTTTAACAGACCATCAAATGACGAGCCCCGGACTGATTCTGTTAAAAGACTCAACCATTAATTAAAAGTTATGGCACTTTTAGATACTAATTTGATTAAATATTTAATTCTCATATCATAACATTATATCACATTTTTGAATCCGACGTCTAGGGCGGCTAACTCTATCGATACTGATTCATTAGTAGTCTTTTTTCCTTTTGACAGCTTCACCCATATATGAGTATTCATTAACTTAGCACTATACTCATACAAAATACCATGACATTTTAATCCAGTCCATAAGTTACCCCCTCCGTGACTTGAACCCTTAGCGTTGTCCTTACTCTGATACTAATTGTTAAAGATCCAACCATTAATTCAAAAGCTTTAGAATGCTTGGATACTAATTTGGTTAAACTTTTCACCCCCAAGATTATAACAGATTCCGCCATGTCTTGTTCATTGATATAACTGCACAAAACACGACTACAACATACTACGCACCTTATAAAAAAATTTATTTTATATAATTTTAAAATGAATAAATCTCGCACATTTTATTTTTTTAAAAAAAGAGTAATTTTAGTATTTATAAAACAAAACTTATCTTTTATTTATAGGCATATTATTTTTAAAGGAAGTATGCAAGATTTGAACATCTTATAATTGTATTTAAAATTACTAAAAAATAAATTAGAGAGCACTTCCGATCCTATTTGATTTTCTTTAAAATATTTGACCGATTGAGGTACCAGTTAGGAGATTTGAACTGAATTCATATACTTATGCTTAGTGCTTAAAGCATGTTGAATTCAATAAAAAGTGCATCCAGTCTGCTTTGGTTCAATTCGATATTGGCTATCACTACAAGAAAATTAAGCATTTATAATATGTTATTTGTAACAAAAAGAATTATTTCTGATGAGAATTGACTCAATTTGGTCAGGGACTCAGATATAATATTTTTATAAAAAATAACGAATAATAAATAAGTAATTTTCATAGGGTATAGTGTATCATTTTCGGTTACGACTCCCAATTGTAATTCATTAGTTTACTTGTTGAAACTCAGAAGCCGTTTTCTTCCCCATATTATACATTTTGGAGTTGATTTAGTAACTCTAAAATTCCTATAAAAATCTATGTAGCAAGCAACATAACGTTAGGGGTGGGCTACAAGTCCAACGAAGTCGGATTCCTCAACTTCGACTTCCGACTCTGAGAAGAGTTGAAGCCTATTCGGAGTTAGGTTTTTTTTTAATGTTTTTTTTCCATTTTCTCTCCCACTTGCACTTTCCCATCATCCAAACAAAGATTAAGAAATTTCTTAGTACCACCAATCGGACCTGAAGAAGAAGTTTTGAGAGGTGCTGGTTAGCCCCGATTGGACCTCCTTCACCCTTAAGAAACCACTTAGCACCGCCAAGACCACCTTCACGCATAGACAGTGCCGATTAGGTACTCCCTACCGTCAAACACCAGCCACGAACAACACAACCTAGCCGAGACCCACAGTGAGGAAGGCCACCCAGATCCGTAACGTCCTTCATCTCGAGCTCCCCCACCACGCACAGAGCGTAGCTCAAACCACATATTCGATCTATCTCCTCTGTTTTCTCAACCTAATGAAACCTATATCACCTCTCTCTCGAACTTAGCCAACACGCACAAAGCCTCATGTTTAGCGTCGCTATCGATCTCAGTTCAACCACCATCTTCATCGCACCCAGTTCTTCTCTCGATCGACAACACCATGCTCCTCTCTCTCGAGTCTCGACAACACACTCAATCCATTCATGGAGTTAACAAAAAGTGCCCCAACCATTAGGCTACTCAGCCTACTATTATTTTTGTTGTAATATAAAATATATTAAGTATAACGATCAGTGTTGGAGTCCGTAATCTAGAGTTTTGTTCAACTCTAAACTCCAACTCCAACTTCGAAATTTAATTTTTCCGACTCTAACAAAACAAGTGTTGGATGGAGTAGGAGTTACGAAATTTTGCCGAACCCTAATAACTGTGGAGAATCTTTTTATCCCTCCTTCTCATCATAAGTAGGCTTATTAAGCTTTTCAAAAGGCAGTTGGGGAAAAACAAAAGAGACTCTTGAGTGGTTGAAAAATAATTGAAAAGAGGAAGAAATGTCAAAAAATGGGTTATAGACTGTTAAGAGCATCCACAATTGGCACAAATATAGCAATACCTCTAAAAGTAAATAAATAAAATAAATGGAAGTGCAAGTAAATATTAATAGTGCTAATTGGATGAAAACGACCACTGCACTCAACATCAATTGTAGCCAGAAACGCGTTTTTACATTTTACCCTCGTTAACTGGGTTTTGTCGTCTCCTCGTTGGAACTGGGACCATTTCTTTACTAAAATAAATAAATAATAGATGGCCCTCATTTAGCTGTAGTTACTCCAAACAACCAATCAAGCGTGACAGCCCTTGAATATAAAAGATTAAAGAATGAAAAACGCGGCAGAATTCGCGAGTAGCAGTCATGATTTATTTAAGTATTATAGACAATTATATTAATGAAGAGTAATTTTGAAGAATTGAAAGCCATTTTTAATAGAAAAAGTTTACTCAATAACCATATTTTACAAATCGGTTTTTTTTTTTCCTGCATGGTGTAAGGGTGTTGAATAAAATAACTATTTTTAATAAAGTGGCAAGCTTTGCTTTCGTTGATTTGGATTGTAATAAAGTTCTAAAGAGTTGTAAATGTATGACTATTCTTTCGAAATTAATCATGATTAGCACAGAATCAAATTCATTCAATGTGTTTAACTGTCAATTTAGGACTCCAATTTCGCGTGTAGACCAAGTGGAAGAGAAAGTAAAAGAACCAAAGAAAGAAATAAAGAAAGAAAAGTAATTTTAATTACAAGTCTTAAATAAACAAGTCTTTACAATTATTTTTTTTTTTTATAAAAAAAGTGGATCATACTAATAAAGAATGATTTTTTTTTACACTTTTTAAAAATGAAGTTTACTTTTTTACAAAACATTGTGCGATATTTGTATATTCGAGATTTGTACAAATCATTTATCTTTTAAGTAATCCATAGCAATATCATAACGTAACTGTTGGGTATTGAAGGATTATAGGGTGTGTCTTAGGTTGTATTTGAATGTTGAGCTGAGCTGAATTCTTTATAAATAATAGAGAGTTGAGTACGTGGAGTGAGTTATGTGTAGCCCATCTAAAATGAGTTTAGATGTTAAGATGAGTTTAATACTATTTATGAAAAATTGAAAATGGTTGTGGATCTCACGTATAAAGATGTATTGAGTTGAAAGGGGTTGTGGGTTCCACGTGTAAGGAGGTTTTGAGTTGAGATGAATTTAGTAATTTAAGAGTTGCGTATTTAGATGTTAGACTCAACTTAAAATTAGATTGAATTGAGTTAATCTCAGCTAAGTCTTGCAACCAAACGGGGCCTTAGACTCTTAGGTTATGTTTAGTTAGTGAGGTGATCTCATATCACCTTAGACTACCTCACTACTATTTACTACTATTCACTATTTTTTTATTAATATTTATTACTTTTTCACTACTTATTCATTACTATTCACAGATCATCTGAGATCACCTCAATATCCAAACGTAGCCAAGACTCATGCACTTCCTTTAAAAAAAGTGAAATCTATCATTAAAAAATAATTGTTTATATATAAATCTTAAATTTAACCATTTTTTTTTCAAATAAATGACAATATTTGCACATTTTAAAATTACAAATATATCATCTCTAGAAGATAATGATACATACTTGATGCAGAGGATCCGAGTCATATGATGCTGAGTTGTCAAACTACACGTTGACTGGGCTAAAATACCTTCAGGTGGAATATTAGCACAAAGAAGGCAGAAAATCGTGATCTTTCATTGATTGAGGCAGTTTTTGGCACGTTTTGGTATTTTGACCATAACTTTGGTTATGGGTATCAGAATCATGTATATAACCCCAATTTGGAAAAGCTTTTTTCGACGTGCACGTTGTGGGCATCGAGCTATGCTCAATGTGCATCATTTTTAGGCCAAATTACACTGTTTTCCCTTCTAATTTCCTATTTTTTTGCCTTTGATTCTGAACTTGATTTGGACCAGATTTTTGGCAAGTTACTTCTTTTATTACATATTTAATTTTGGCATTATTATTGAAATTTTTCTATTTTTGATAAAATTCTGATACAGCCAATTTTTAACTATTACAGCCTGGCTTATGTGTTGATTTGGTCATTCTTGAATATTGATAATTTTGAATTGAACATCAGAGGTGTTTTCTATGTGTTTTTGGGAGATTTTCTTGTTTTATTTCCTATTAATTATCTGTTGAAACTAGCATGAAGAATAATCGCTTTTCTATCCAGCATCAGTTGGCATAAGAGCTTTAGCATCATTCTTAGGGAGAATCTCATCAGCTTTCATGGCTGGTGGTCGTGGTCGTTGTGGACAGGTTTCGAATAAGGAAGTCCCGCACCGTGATTGTAGCATTCAGAATGTGATGATTGAAGATTTGCAGAGACAAGTTGCAGAGTTAACCGGGCATCTAACGACGTAGGATTTCTGCGATCGTGAGATGGAAGATCACGATTACATTCCAATTTCGAAAATCCATATCACCAGCGTCCTTTATACCGGGAGCACCATGGGGACCTCAGCTTCCGAGTAGATTTACCCGAATTTTCTGGTATGTTACAAGTTGAAGGATTCATTGATTGGTTGCATGAGGTAGAGTGGATTTTTTACTATAAAGAGGTTCTTGATCATTTCAAAGTGAAACTTATTGCCATCAAACTCAAAGGTAGAGCATCTGTGTGATGGGAGCAGTTGAGGCAATCACAAAACAAGCATGGCAAGGCCAAGATTATTGGTTGGGAGAAGATAAATGGTCACTTCCTTCCCTTCGGCTATACTCAATCTCTGTTCCAGCGACTCCACTCATTGAAGCAGGGCACAAGATTGGTTGATGATTACACTGAATAATTTTATCAATTGATAGTCAATAATGATCTATTTCAGACAGAAATGCAGTTGGTGGCGCGGTATTTGGGAGGATTGAGGCAGTCCTTTCAGGATGTCCTCAACCTTCACTCATTGTGGATAGTTTCTGAAGCATACCAGCATGCACTTGTTATAGAGAAGCAGCAGAGTAGGAGGCCAGTGATTAGAAGCGATCAAAATAGTCGAGCAGTTCGCCCTCAAGAACCTCATCCCTCCCAGCAGTCATTGCAGGGTCAGAATTCTAACTCTAATATTAGACGTTTCATGTGTGGTGAACAGGGGCATAGAGCGACTAAATGCAGGAAGCCTGCTAATCAAAAGGGCAAAACTCTTCTGATTGAGGAAGATGTAGAAGAAGAAATTGAGGCGAATGGAGAGCCAGTGTACGATGATGATGAGGATGGAGACGTATTGTATGGTGATGGCCATGAGACCCTGGTTGTTCGCAAGAGTCTACTGACTTCCAAGGGTGATTCAGGGGACGATTGGTTGAGAACCAATATTTTCCACACGACCTGCACAGTTGTAGATAAAGTCTGCAAGATGATCGTTGACAGTGACAATTAAGAGAATGTGGTTTCTGAAGAAGCTATCTAGAAATTATAGTTGAAGATAGATCTTCATCCCAAGCCATACAAATTGTCGTGGCTGAATAAAGGCAGTGAGGTAACAGTAGATAGGCGATGTTTAGTGTCTTTTTTGATCGGCAGAAAATATTTTGATAATGCTTGGTGTGATGTCGCATCTATGGATGCTTGTCATATATTGTTAGGAAGGCCTTGGCAGTATGATTACATTGTTGTTCACGATGAGCAAAAGAATACATATTTCCTTAGTATCAAGGAAAAGAAGATTGTGTTGGCGCCTTGTTGGGAAAGAACCACTCCTACCTCAGTGGCCAATAATATTAACATTCCTCTCTATGTCCAATTTCTTAGAAGAGATTGAGCAGGAAGTTGTGATTTGTGCCCTGCTGCTTTGTGGAATAGTGCAACAGACGTGAGCCTAGATTTACCAGTAGAGGTGCAGCAATTGCTAGCCTTAGTCCCAAGGAAGCTGAAGAGTTGCAGCGTCAAGTGGTGGAGTTATTGGAGAGGGACTACATCTATGAGAGCATGAGCCCATGTGCAGTCCCTGCCCTACTGGTATTGAAGAAAGATGGTTCCTGGCATATGTGTGTTGATAGCCGAGTGATCAACATGATCACAGTGAAGTACAGGTTTCCCATTCCATGCTTAGATGACATGTTGGATCAACTGTTCAGTTCTTAGGTCTTCTAAAAAATTGACATTAAAAGCGGATACTACCATATTAGAATAAGTCCCGGAGATAAGTGGAAGACGTTGTTTAAGACACAGCATGGGTTGTATGAATGGATTGTCATGCCTTTTAGGTTGTACAACGCGTCCAGTACATTCATGAGATTTATGCATCAGGTTCTACGACCTTTTATGGGAAAATTCATTGTAGTTTACTTCGACCATATCCTCATCTATAGTCTGACATGGGCATCATACTTTGATCATCTCTGAGTTGTTCTTGATATGTTGAGAACGGAGTGCCTATTTGTCAATTACAAGAAGTGTTCTTTCTTTATTACTTCTGTAACTTTCCTTAGTTTTGTTGTGTCTACTGATGGTGTTCATGCAGATTAGTCAAAGATAGATGCAGTCTTGGGGTGGCCCAAACCTAAAACCTTGCACGATGTTAGGAGTTTTCATGGATTGACGTCCTTCTACTGCCGGTTCATCAGAAGTCAATTGTGATGCATATGGGGTTGTCATTGGCGGTGTTTTGAGTCACGAGGGATGTCCTATAGCCTTTTTCAGTGAGAATCTGTCAGGGGCGAAGAAGAATTATTCCAGTTATGACATGGAGTTCTATACCATAGTTCAGTCCTTGAAACATTGGCGTCATAACCTGGTGCAGTGGGAGTTCATTCTTATTACTAATCACGAGGCCCTGAAGTACATCAATGGCCAGCACAAGTTGAGCATGCGACATATTAAGTGGGTGGCCGACTTGCAAGTGTTCACATTTTCATTAAGGAACTTGTCATGAAGTCTGAACCATGTAGCAGATGCCTTGAGTTGTCGTACATTACTCCTCAATAGTATGACCACCAGAGTTGAATGATTTGAGATTTTCAGTAACATGTATACAACAGATCCTTTGTTTGGGAGGATATTTCGAGAGGTAATTGATGGTCAACGAAATGATTTTATTTTGCATAATGGTTATTTATTTCGTGGATTACAGTTAAACATCCCAGATTGTTCACTAAGACAGCAGATTATTAGTGAACTTTATAGAGGGTCATTTTGGGCAAGATAAGACGTTGGCCCTGGTTTCTTCTAATTACTATTGGCCAAAACTGACCAGTGATGTGGCTCATTATATGGAGTGATGTTATGTGTGTTAGCAGTCCAAAGGGGTTCTCACCAATGTAGGCCTGTACACCCCCTTGCCTGTTCCTGAGGCTCATTGGTTCAATGTCAGTATGGATTTTGTGCTGGGTTTACCCCGGACCCAACGATCCATGGATTCTATTTTGGTTGTGGTTGACAAGTTTTCCAAGATGGCTTATTTTGTAGCTTGCAGGAAAATAATTGATGCTGCTCAGATAACTTATCTTTACTTTAAGGAGATTGTTCGTTTACATGGTGTTCCCCTGTCAATCACTTCAGATCGTGATATCAAGTCAATGAGCCATTTCTAGAAAAGCCTATGGGAGAAACTGGGGACAAAATTGAACTTCAGTAGCGCCTACCATCCCAAACAGATGGTCAAACTGAGGTGGTGAACTGGAGTTTGGGCAATCTTTTGAGGAGTTTGGCTGGAACTAAGCCAAAGCAATGGTATTTGGCTCTTCCCTAAGTAGGATTTGCCTATAAAAGATCCAAGAACAGAACCACATGTCTGAGTCCATTCGAGATTATTTATGGTTAGAACACGTTCGGTGTGCTAGACTTAGCCCCCATTCCACGTGCAGGTCGTTTGAATCACAAGGCAGATGAGATGGCAGAACATTTTAAAGGCATCCATGATCAAGTGAAGCTGGTCATTGACGAGAGTAATGCCAAGTACAAGGTTCAAGTAGATAGTCATCGTCACCAGGTACTTTTTGATGCTGGTGATTTTGTTTGGGTAGTATTAACTTGTGATTGTTTTCTTATTTGAGAGTATAATAAGCTTTAAGAGTGGAAGATTGGACCTTGTGAGATCCTATAGAAGATCAATGATAATGCCAGGTTACACTTCCCTAGCAATTTGAAGACTTCTGATGTATTTAATGTAAAACACTTGAGCCCTTGTTTTGTGAACCCTGATGAAGCCACTGTGAACTTGAGGACAAGTTCTTTCCAACCCGGGGCGACTGATGCAGGAGGATCCAAGTCAGATGATGCTGAATTGTTAGACTGCATGTTGACTGTGCTGAAATACCTTGAGGTGGCAAATCAGTGCAAAGAGGGTAGGAAATCTTGATATTTTCTTGATTGGAGCAATTTTGGGCATATTTCGGTATTTTGGCCATAACTTTGACTATGGGTATCAGAATCGCACATATGACCCCAATTCAGAAAGTTCTTTTCGGCACACACGTTATGGGCACCCATGTTAGGGACTCTGGTCAAGTCTCTAAACACTACGTTCTCCTCGCCTATGTCTTCCTTGTATTGACCGAGTGCCAAGTCCTCTATTGCTTGGATATGGTGCAACAATGGTGATGACGGCAATTTTGGTATGATGAGGTTAAGTGTTTAGACTTGAATGGATGTATGAGAGGGTGAAAAGGGTTGATGAAGTGTATGGGTGAATATGGCTCAATGTGGTTTGGCTATGACTTGTTCTTGGATGGGTGCCGAGTGGGTGGATGTAAGTTTGAGTGAGTGAGGTTAGGGTTTGGCCAAGAGGCAACTAGGGTTGCTGAATCTTAAATGGAGGCTAGGGTTTCGGTGGAGGCAACTACGGTTGTCGAAATGTGGAAGAGGGAGATATTTTAGGAAAGATTCCTAAGTGGTAGGAATCCTTATGGAAGAAGAAGATTTCGGGTTTGCCTAGTTTGGTAAGTTAAAGATGGACTTGAGGTATTTTAGGAAAGCGATTTAAGGAATTGAAGATGATTGACAATTTCTTAAAACAAGCGATATGATTTGGAAGAGGTCAAGGATGCCAACAAGGTAAAGGTTACCTTATATAGACTAGAGTTTCGGTTAGGGTTGGTGGGAGTGTGAAGATGGAAAGTATTTTGGGTTGGCTAGGGTTTGATTCTAAATGGTAAGATGCATGGGAGTGGTTGAGAATTGGAAGTTTGACTAAGGCAATGGTTGAATTTTAAATTTGGAGGGATTGGAAGATTTGTGGGATTTGGCTAGGTCAAAGGGCGATTGGATGAAGGGTAAATATGGTAGGTGGCCAAATAAGGAAAGTAAGGCAAACACTTGAGTCGAAATTAGGGTTGAATGGATTGGAAGAGCATTGGGATGAAGAACACTAAGAGCAAAATGATGATCAATCAAGAATAAAGCAAAATACTTGAGCACTTGAATGAACAAATGAAAGTAATCTAACAATTGATTCACGAATTGCACAAGTGTTGAATAAACCTCATATATTGATAAAATAACATGAACAAAGATAAACACAACTTGGATTCACGTATTGCACCAAGTTGTAAGACAAGATAGTTGAATCACTCCAATTCACGAATTGCATGGAATGATCCTCTCTTTGAGATTCACGAATTGCACCCAAAAAGTCCAAGTGCTAAGCACCGATGGTGATCTCTCAAACAATAGTTCTCCCTCTAGGGTTTTTGCCAAAAGATCCTAAAGCAAGAAAAAGATGTCCTATTTATAAGCAAAACAAGTTGGAAACCCCTAATAGGTCCCTTTGAAATAAATGAAATAAAATAATTAAAATAAATGAAATAAATAAAGATAGTGGTATGGATCACATGGCCGTGACATGCATAAGCCAATGGTTCGGCTAAGGTGGTGCATGGGGGTCGAACTTTGGCTTGATTTCATGTTGAAAATGCCATTTTTAAGGTTTGGCTTGACTGTGGCTCGACCTTGGCTCGAGCCAAGGTTCACTCGACACTCCGCTCGACTCCACTTGAGTGAATACAACCTGAGAGCTCCGCTCGAAACTCGCTCAGCAGTCCGCTCAAGCGAGTCTGCAACCCGAGAGTTCTGCTCGACACTCCTCTCGAGCGATATATGTGCATATTGACAAGGTGCAACTTTAGAGGCGATTTTACGTGGGGTTCTAACAACCTAGCTATGCTCAGTGTGCATCATTTTCAAGGCCAAATTATACTGTTTTCCCCTCTGATTTCCTATTTTTTGTTATTTTTTTGTCTTTTATGGTAATATTTCATTTACTGTTTTGGAAATGATTTTGAACTCGATTTGGACTCTTTTATTGACAAATTACTTCTTTTATTACGTATTTAATTTTGGAATGGTTATTGAGATTTTGTTATTTTTGGTAAAATTCTGATACAGTTGAGTTTCAGCTATTACAGTCCAGCTTGTGGGTTGATTTGATCATTCTTAAATATTGATAATTTTGAATTGAACATCAGAGACGTTGCCTTTGTGTTTTTAGAAGATTCTCTTATCTTCTTTCTTATGACTTATCTGTTAATACTAATCTACAGAATAATCGCTATTTTGTTCGGCATCAATAATCTTCATGGAGTACGCAGTTGGGTTATCTTTTGCGATTTCCCTCATGTAGTCCTTTTTGTCTAAGCTTTTATTTTGTCGAGGTTTCCTCTTGGGCTCCAGGTGGGGCTACCCACTATCAATAAGGACTGCATTATGTGTAAGGCCTTTAATGCTCAGGGGTCCATCAGGCCTTTGTGCTTGGTGCGAGCTTTTTAGCTAGGATGCCTCCCTATTTAGCCCCACTAATGCTACGGGTACACGCCGCTGCGTACCTTTGGAGGACTCGGCTGACGTGGCATTAACCACGTCAGTCGATATTATTATTAAAAAAAAAAAAAAAAATTTTGATTTCTCTCGTCGTCTCGCCAGCGCCAAAATTTCACTTGCAGGAAAGAGTGAAGTAAAAGTGCCGTCTGCAGAGCTCCTTTCTCCCTTCGATTTCTGTCCGTCATCCGTGAAGAAATTTCGTGGTTGTGCCGTCGAACCAGTGAGTGCCGTCGAACCCAGATCGTGCCGTCGAACCCAGAGCGTGCCGTCGAACCAGATCGTGCCGTCGAACCCAGATCGTGCCGTCGAATCCAGAGCGTGCCGTCGAACCAGATCGTGCAGTCGAACCCAGATCGTGCCGTCGAACCGGATCGTGCCGTCGAACCAGATCGTGCCGTCGAACCCAGATCGTGCCGTCGAACCGGATCATGCCGTCGAACCGGTGGGTAAGCCTCTGTTTTGCCATTCTTGAGCTTCGGTTTGATTGGGAAATGGTAGACCCGTTTGATTTTGCTCATTTTTGTGTTTCGGTGTTAGGCATCGTGGTGGGGTTTGAAAGGAATTACAACGTTGGCGACTTGTGTCCTCCAGAGCAGGTTTTTAATGCCAGTTTTTCATGCTTTTTTTTTTCTTTCTAGTGGGTAATTGGAAAGTAATTCACCACAAAACAAGATCACCTGAGTGTAGATTAAAGATATTTACTTCAAATCATAGCCGTGCATAAATATGAGCTTTGAATTTTGGATGGGCCATTCTCTACCGTCATTTAGTGACATGATTTGCATATGACTTTGTTATCTAGCTTTCTTATCCTGAAGTACTAGATATAGGTGGATAGCTGGATCATGCAAAAGAAAATGTTCTTCACTGTGCACATTTTATACAAGAAGACAAAGGACTGTTTCTTTTGGAATACAAGACACGAGTAATGTGCTAATAATTTCACTTGAATAGAGTTCAAAGTATCCAAGTTATCATAAAGTTCTAAATAAAGTCCCGCAACTTATGTTTGTGGTTCTCCATCCTCATCTTTCTATCCTCTCTTTCTCAAATTATGGTTTTCATTTTTCCTTGTTTTTTATTTTCTTTTCACTTGACTATTTGTTTCCTTCCTCAGTGATATTTTATTTATTAAAAAATGAGAAGATGGGATAAGGACATACCATCAACTTGTCCAAACTTCACAATGCATGGTTATTATGGACCAATTCCTACGGGGTCTCCTACTTTGTTGCCCTATCTAGATGGCTACCAATATCCAAGCAATATTCAAGAGGTGATGCAACTGTCTTGTATTTGTTGCTTTTTAAGTTTGGTTTTTTTTTTTTTAAATATTAATGTGATAGAGGTTTTTTTTTTTTTAATTTTTTTTTTCTCTTTGCAGAATGCTGCTTACCTAATGCAAAACATGACTACAAGTTCCGCTACAAGCAGAAGAGTTGGTGTAGAAGAAACACCTGAGTGTAGGGAAACTGATATTCCATGTACCTCCTCTAGAGTTGAAGATGGAGATGGAGATGAAGATATATCAGATTCCCGAGAAACTGAGGAAGGCATTGGCGGAACATCTCAGTTAGAGGATGAAGTTGGTGGTAATATGATTGAGGAGCCAAAGTCGGGGATGGAGTTTAATAGTTTTGAAGAATTAATGAGTTATTATAAGCAGTATGCTAAGAACTCTGGGTTTGGAGTGATGACAAGAAGGACTGAGAAGGGAGAGGATGGCAATGTGAGATATGCCACCCTTGGTTGTGCCCGTGGTGGGAAGGCCCGTAATAGGACGTTGAATGTTGCCAGACCGCGACCGACAGGAAAGACAGAATGTAAGGCAAAGATTAATGCCTTAAAAGTTGAAGGAAAGTTTAGGTTGACAACAGTTTATAATATCCATAACCACGGCCTCAGTCCAACTAAATCCCGCTTCTTCCGATGTAATAGAGAAGTTAGTGACTCCGTAAAAAGAGTCCTAGATACAAACGATTTAGCTGGCATCCGGATGAACAAGAGCTTCGGATCTCTTGTCGTTGGTGCGGGTGGATTCGAAAACCTTCCGTTTTTGGAAAAAGATTGTCGAAATTATATCGATAAGGCAAGACATCTGCGTCTTGGGAAAGGTGGGGCTGGAGCGCTTCGAGATTATTTCTTAAGGATGCAGTACAAAAATCCCGGGTTCTTTGCATTGATGGATTTAGATGATGACGGAAGGTTAAAGAATGTATTTTGGGCAGACCCCCGTAGTAGGGCAGCATATCAGTATTTCGGTGATGTGGTCACATTTGACACCACATATCTAACGAATAGATATGGGATGCCCTTTGCACCATTTGTTGGTGTAAACCACCACGGCCAGTCCATTTTGTTAGGTGCAGGACTGATATCCAGTGAGGATACGGAGACGTTTGTCTGGTTATTCCAGACATGGTTGCAGTGTATGGATGGTGTAGCTCCGAGAGCTATTATCACAGATCAGGATAGGGCGATGAAAAATGCGATTGCCATTGTATTTCCAGAAAGTCGACATCGATTTTGTTTGTGGCATATATTGAAGAAAGTTCCTGAAAAGCTTAGTTCTCATGCTTCGTACAAAAATGGAATGAAAGCGGGATTGATGAAATGTGTGTATGACAGCCAAAGTGTTGAAGAGTTTGAACAGAGTTGGAATCAGCTCATCACCACGTACAACTTGGAGGAGAATGCATGGCTGCAAAGTTTATATGTCGAGCGTGAGCATTGGGTACCAGCATTCCTGAAAGACTTATTTTGGGCTGGAATGAGTACAACTCAGAGGAGCGAGAGCATGAATGCCTTTTTTGATGGTTATGTTCATGCTAAAACAAGCTTGAAAGAATTTGTTGACCAATTTGATAGCGCTTTGAAAAAAAAAATTGAGAATGAAAATGCCGCAGACTTTCACTCATTTAGTGTCACAATTCCATGTATATCTAGATCATTAATTGAAAAAAAATTTCAAGAATTGTACACCAATGCTAAATTCAGGGAAGTTCAACAGCAAATTACCGGTATTATTGATATGGATCCAAAGTTACTTAAGAGTGATGATGGAGTAAAGACCTATCGTATAGAAGATGAGATTTTTGTGGAAGAGTTTACTAAGCCGGTTACATACTATGTGGAATTTAGTGAGGAAGGTACAACTGCAAAGTGTTCATGTGGGTTATTTCAAATGAGGGGGATATTGTGTAGGCACATTTTGGCAGTATTCAAATGTAACGAGGTTAAAATTGTGCCAGATAGATACATTTTAGAGCGGTGGAGGAAGGACATCAAAAGGAGGTACACGTTAATCCATAGCAGCTTTGATGGTGGGGATCAACGGGCAGATGCTAATCGATATTCAAGTTTATTAAATATCTGTTATAAGATGATTACTCTTGCTGCGGGTTCAGAAAAGCTTACTGAGGATGCAACACATAAGTTATCTGCGATGATTGACTTATATGGTGACAACCAAGAACCCCCATCGATGACGGTCACGGGTTCCAATGTTGGTTGTACGGCAAAGAACACAAATATAACTGGTAGTTCAAAGCAAGTACTCAGTCCACTAGCTGTGAGAGGGAAAGGCAGACCCCCATCGTTGAGAAGAGCATCGGTGATGGAGAAATGCATACGAAAAGTTAAAGCGAAGACGAAGAAAGCGTTAGTTAAAGGGAAGCGCAAACAGGTGGATTTTTTTTTACTTTCATGTTTATGCTAAATTTAGGGTTTGAAAGGATTGACAAATGTGTTTTCTTTTGTGTGAATTTAGCGAGATGGAGGAGATGGAGGAGATACACCAGCCTTGCAAACTAGTAGGAATTTATTTGCCACTTCACAAAGTGTAAGAAATATTAAATAATTACATGTTAGTGTTGTTTCTACTAATATTGGGATCACAATAATTACTATTATCTGTTACAGATGCAATTTGGATTGGAACAATCACAATCGGTGCAACTTGGGATGGATGAGCTCTCACCAGTGCAGCTTGGGTTTGATGAGTGCCACAACCGGGAAAATGAGTGTTAATTTAGAATATTTATATGCATTAAATGTATTTGGAACACTTTATTTATGGGATAGTGTAATTGATGGACACATGGCAATTTATTTATGAGATGGTGTCATTGATGGACACATGGAACAATTTATTTATGAGATGCTTGTATGAGGACCAGGTTGTAATGCTATATGAGGACCAGGTTGTATTAAAGCAAATTGTAATGTTGAATGAGGTCTGGGTTGTGAGCCTATATTTGTTTTCATTTATCCAGACTTGTTTAATTGTGGATTGTAATGTTGAATGAGGCACAGATTTAAATCAATTAGGTTCGGACTTAACAAAGATGTGCCCCACGGGCTGTGCCAGTATAATGTTCGTTTATACTGGATTTATTGGATCTTTGATTTGTGCCAGGATTTATTGGATCTCTGGTTTGTGCCAGGACTTAAATCAATTTTGCATCTCTGATTTCATTTATAATGTTCGTTCCCCATATTGGATTTATTTATAAATGTACTGTATATGCTTCTCTCATCACAAGTATAATACTTTCATCTTATCACATGATAACATTAAAAAGTAATGGTTATATTAATACTTTCATTAACAATTTCTTGCTTGTATTAGACTCTGTTACATGCATCAACATACTATTTTATTGCCTCACCCTTACTACCAAACAGCCTCACCTACATGAGATGGGATATTTATAGAGGTTAAGCATAAGACCATGTCACGCACATTTTTTTTTCTTCCTAAAAATAGAGAAGGAGAAGGGTCTTCTTTGAAGAAATCATAATAGCTCACTGGTCTAGCTGTGAGAGGCAGCCATAACATAAGGGGCGAATCTATCAACAGTATCTATCAACAGTAGCCAAAGTTTCTTCCACAAGTCAGTAACATAAAAATGAAAATAAGTTCTAACATCACCAACATATAAACAACTTTGTTACACATAACAACTAACTTCTAACACTAATCCTAAGTCACTTATGGGCAAGACAAGTAACATGTTACAACAAATGCTAAAGCCCAATAGGCTCGGAGTAGTGTGCGTGAACGTCTTATTTCAGCTTCGCGTACAAGAAGCACCAACTCCTTGTTTACAACCTCCTCATTTCTATTGGATAGAGCTATCTCTCTCATCTCGATCTCATCCGCTCTCTTACGGAGCTCAATCTTGCTCTTTTCGATATCGTCGAGTATACTCTTCAGCTCTTTCTTGGTTCTTAACAATTCATTGTGAGTTTCTCGAAGATCGAACTTTTTGTATTGATCCTCCTCTACCCACTTGAAATACTTACAATATGGCAATCCCTAATCATTTTAAACATATCTTGGAAACATGTTAGATGCACATAATATTAAAATTTTTATTAAACATAAATGTAGTTACCTTCGTGTTGTAGTTAGGACACCCTAAGAAGGGTCGTCCTGGATTTCTTGTAGTCGATGAGTATCTCAGTTGGGCTTCAACTTCACAGAAGCATAATGGTTGACCCAAAGGGTCCGTGGTGGATGACCCATAGTCCTATACAAAACAATAAAACCCACATTTGAAAAAAAAATTAACAGATGCTTACAATCAGTAAGTAGCATGATTCTTTAAATCAATTCATAATTCTAGTTGTCTCTTCTCTTAGTAACACTCCCATGAAATTGTTCACAGAACAAATATAATGTGGACATAGTTTAAATCAAGTCAGTGTTAATGAAGTCATAGTTTAAATGAAGTTAGTGTTTATGAAGTCATAGTTTAAATCAAGTCTGTTAATGAACCCATTAACACTCCCTATATCAGTGTATTGTTCACAGAACAAATATAATGTGAATATATTTTATGAAATCTGCACAAAGAGGAACCCATTAACACTCCCTATATCAGTGTATTGTTCGTAGAACAAATATAATGTGAACATATTTTATGAAATCTGTGCAAGAGGAACCCATTAACACTCCCTATACCACCAATCATACCATTGAGGCACCAATCCTAATGTGCAGATTTCCAATTAGTTAATAGTTTAAAACGCTCTCTGGTTTCTGTTCTCAGTTTATGCAATCAATTTCCTAACTAAAAAAAGGAGAGCAACCCGTGGATAATTGCTATATCAGAGTGACCCATGGATAATTGCTATCTCAGAGTGAATCCCGTGGATAATTGCTATATCAGAGTGAATCTTTTCCACTATTAAGCCAAACAAGCAAAAAAGGAACAATCAAGAACTCCAACAAAAACAGATTATAGAAGAAATGTTCTTCCTGATTAGGGTTAGGGTTTCGAATACAAGGATTTCGAAATCAGGTGCAATTTCAAATCAGGTGCAATTTCGAATCTAAAATAATTCCGAAATGTCCCATTAGGGCTAGGGTTCCTTAGATTCGAAATCATGTGTATCTTCCTTTGATTCGGTAATTTTGGGCACATCGAAATGAACCAGGTTGAATAAACAATACTAATCGGATTAGGGCATGCGAACATTGAGATGAGATCAAGAAGAGAGAAGAGAGTACCTCCCTTTCGTCTTCCTGCAGAAATAGATTAGGGCAGCTTGTTTGAGCAGAAATAGATTCCATGGCCGATTTCGAGATGGTGGGATGGTTGCTGTGTATCGTGCGAGGATCCATGGCCGATATCAACTTGGTGGGTTTCAGCTTCCGGAATTGGGAAGAACCAGCGCAATCTTCTGGTGGGTTTCGAGCTGAAGAATCGGGAAGAACGTGGTTCATTTCTAGTGGGTTTCGAGCAGCCGAATCGGGAAGAAAGTGGAGAAATTTTCTGGTGGGTTTCGAGCTGAAGAATCGGGAAGAACGTGGAGAAATTTCTGGTGGGTTTCGAGCTGAAGAATCGGGAAGAAAGTTGGGAAATGAACACAGAATGGCGAATAGTGGAATTCGAAATCACTTCAAGTGAGGTAGTGCTGCGAACGGAACGCACCGTTTCATTTGGACTGACGTGGACATCACGGGTACGCGGGGTGTACCCCAGCCGGGTGCAAGAATCATTTCTCATTTAGCCCAGTTACTTAATTTTCCCCTTACCTCTCGAATTCTCTAGCTGCATAGTTTATTAAAAGAGTTCTACTTGAAAAACATATCAGCAACACTTTAGATTTCTTGATTGTTGTTAAAAAGGAAAATGATAGCACGTCCAATGAATTTGCCTTCTGACCGCTCACATATTTATTTATTTTTTAATTTTTTTTACTTAATAATTAAGGAAGTGATTATTAATATATTGATTTTTTTTTAAATATTTAAAGCTGCTTAAAAAAATATAAAAAATAAAATAAAAATAATAATAAAAAAGTATAATTTACACTAGAAGTCACAGGCAGTGTTTAAGCCTCGTTTGTTTTCATAGATGAGAAGAGATAAGATGAGATGAGTTGAGATAAAATTTTAAAGTTGAATAAAATATTGTTAAAATATATTTTTTAATATTATTTTTATTTTAATATTTGAAAAAGTTGAATTATTTATTTTATTTTGTATGGAATTTTGAAAAAGTTGTAATAATTAGATAGGATAATGATAGGGTTATTACCCTCCTACTATTTATTTACTACTCTTTTTTGTATTTGATTTTTTTAAAATTTTTTATTTTACTTAATGGTTAAGGAAATGACTATTAGTAAAATTATATATATATATTAATTTTTTTAATTCTTAAGGATATTAAAAAAATATTTAAAAGAAAATGATAAAAAAATAAAAAAAACTTCAAATACATTATAAGTAGTAAATGAGTTGTAAGATGGTAGTAACCTTATCACTATTCAATTAGATAAAATTAGTTGAGATTAATTGTGAAAACAGAAGAAGCCTAAATCTGGGTGGCATGCTAGCAGCGTCCTTGTTAAAAATGGTGTCAAATTATATTGTAAGCAGCATGATCCATAAATAATTACACAATCTGTCTACGTGATACTGTCGTATAATGTGAAAGAGAAAATACACATGTACATGATTAGTGCACAACTTGTCAATGAAATATTATTATTTTAAAATTTTTTAAATAAATTTATTTCTTTAATAATGCCAATAAATTTGGAACTTTGATGTCATAACCTCCTACAAAATAATTTCTTTTAAAGTTCCTCCTACAAAATATATATAAATTTTTTTTTAAAAAAAAAAAACACCTACAAAATAATGTTGTTGTAATAATTTGAGCCAGAGTCTCTAAAATGAAAACAACTAGTTCTAGTAGATCTCGAAGTAATGGTTAATGGTTAGAGAAAGATTGTTTTTCAACTAATGCTACATAAAACTATTGCATAAGGGGTTATACATTTAAAAAAGAGTAATGCTATATATAATTTTAGGATATGCTAGCCATGCACTCTCTTTAAAAAAAAGTTGAGTCAACCATTAAGAAATGTTTTTTTATATGGATCTTAGATTTAACTATTTTTTTCAAAAGAAATGTATGAGACTTGTACATTTTTTAAGACTGTAAATATCGTTTTTCTTTAAAAAAGAGCAAAGTAGTTAAATTGGGACTCAACATAAGCCAGAGAGAAATTTTTCGATCACCATAATATTAAACGGAAACACAAGAAAAGTCCTTGATGTTGCAAGAAGAAGCAAAAACTCCACTTCAATGTACTAAAAATCTGTTCCCAAATCGCATTTTAACCAACAACTAAGAAACATGAAAAGGCCTATCCTAGACATTAATCTCTCAATCTATTTTCTAGT
Source organism: Pterocarya stenoptera (assembly GCA_003123785.1). NCBI lineage: Eukaryota > Viridiplantae > Streptophyta > Magnoliopsida > Fagales > Juglandaceae > Pterocarya > Pterocarya stenoptera. The sequence continues at coordinate 100,279 of QEOT01001867.1, forward strand.
CAACTTTTAAGGTTCCAGAATGTAATACAAGTTCTGAAATTGTGATAACTTTTTCAAAAAAAAAAAAAAAAAAAAGCTAGAAAAAGCCTTCCTAACTATATTGTGTTCAAGAAAATATTTTAGGAGGCCACAAATCCCACTCTGTTTTCCAATTCTCTCCTCCAAAAACTAATCATAATTGCAGGTAATTTGTTCGACTCAAGCTAGTAATTCACACATTTACAGTAGGAACACTGACAAGATATTGTGTGCGTGGGGTGGAGGAAAAGACCATCAGGATTCCTTTCAATCCTCCTCCTTTTCACCTCCACTCTTCTTTGAAGCTGCTGTTACCTGAGAATACAAGAACGTCCCAAATATGGCAATGGCGGATCCAAGTGCATTCATAGGCCTAACCGGATTCCTGAACACTAAAACAGTAGATACAATCACCACCACCCGTTTCATTGTGTTCCCAACAGAGAATGTCAAGGGGCTGATTTCATCTAATGCTTGGTAAGAAGATTGGTTATAGAGATGGTAAAGACACCAGACAGCAAAACCCATGTGTAAAATATAGATGGTTTGCCTATGGCTTGAATTGCTTGATGGTTCCCTTGTACCCATTGAGAACCTTCAACAAAGATTGCCACTGGAAATAGAAACAGCAACGAAATAATAGTTATCCAACCATATAAATTCAGTCCATTAACCTCCTTAAAGCTTTGCAAGCTGCGTTTCGAATAGATGTTCCTCAATACAAACCCAACGTTGCTAATCAAAGCACCCCACAAGCCTTGGAAATTGAAAGACACTTCGGTAATGGCAGCTAAGGCGCAACCAAGAACAATAGGGAGGATTGAGAGCCAGACCTGGAAAGGGTACGTATTGCCAAGGAAAGACGAGAACACGACCGAGAATACAGGCTCCGAGGATTTGATGACATGGGTGAAAGAAACAGCTACCTTAGAGAATGAAACACAGGCTGAGATGTGGCCTATGGTGTGGAAAAGTGCAGGTCCGAGTAGGGCAATGAGGAATGGCTTTGAAATCTTTGGGCGAGGTTGGAGCTTTAAAGACCAGAGCATGAACATCCAGACAGACCCGACAAAGATTTGAAACGAGGCAAGAAGCCATGGGAACGGAAAGAGATTCAGTACTTTATTGTTGTAGATGTTGAAGACAATGTTCTGAAAGTACCATAGACCAAACACAAGTCCTAGCCGCAGGGTCTTGTTATTGGTCTTGGGCTCGGAGGCAGCACTTTCACCTCCAGAATTGGCTTCTGATGCTGCTCTGGAGACTTGGGGTCTGGGTTTTGAAAAAAGCCCACAAGGTTTTGCAGAGAGACTGCTCGAATGGCCAATCTTGGTGGTTGAACTTTGAGTCTGAAAGGAAAGGCCTACCGGGTAGCCGTGGATTTTGCTAAAGCTGGAAACTTTGGTTCCCAGACGGGCGAACGGAGTGGTGAGGGAAGCCGATACGTGGGATAGGCTTCTTTGATGTGGAGTTCTGTTGAGAAGATTTGGATTGAGAAGTAGAGAGGCATTTATGGGGTAATGATGGTCGGATTGGGAGAAAGTGACAGTGGAGACGGAGGACGAATACGTGAGATTGGGAGTGAACATTGAGAGAGATTCTATAAAAGCAAGAATCTGAAGATCGGGGACGAGATTTCTAAAGTGATCGAGCAAGCTTATGAAATTATGAATGCCTTTCGTTTTGGATATCTGATGATTGTTTATTCCTTCACAAATTTGCAATTCCAAAATAAAAATAAAAAACAGAAAGAAAAAAGCGTATTTGTTTCGACTAAAAGAAGGAAAATCAAAATAATTGATTTGAGTTGAGATCTTTGTCTCACCCATTCTCCATAATCTTGATCTTCCACTAAAAAATTGAAATTATCTAAAAAAATATTGTAGAGATAAAAGTACACAAACCCTAGCTAAAATACATAGATACTAGCTAAAACCTTGAGCCTTATCTAAAATCTTTTCTCAACACCGTAAAATTCTAAAACCATAGATCTCTCGATGTCTCCCAAACTTCAAATCTAAAAATTATTTCCTAAAGTCCTCAAAATCCAAAACTCCTATATTGATGCTTGCAGAATCTCAAACTTAAATATCATCAGAATTATCTCTTGATGTATGAAGAATTTTAAACATCAAATCTAAAATTATTTAATAAAGCCTCCAAAAGTCCAAAACCTCATCTATTAAAGCCTATAGAACCTCAAACCCGGCTTCCGATCATGCTCATGTACATATTCAAAATCTAAACCTTAAGTCTTATGAAAAATCATTTTTTACGGTCCACAACGTAAGCCTACCAGATCTAAAACCCCAAATGTCATGAAAATCATTTCTTAAAATCTACAAAATTTAAGATCTCAGATCCCATCAAAATCATCTTTAAAGTATGCAAATTCCTAAACCTCATATTTCCAAAACTCAACCAATAAAATTTGCAAAATCTCAAACCTGGCTCTAATACCAATTGTAACGCCCTGGTCCCGCAGGTAGGGGTGGGCAGCGAGGGCTCGCCCCCAGTTACCCCGCCCCCGTCCGTCGCTGCCCCGCCCCGCCCCACATGGTAGACCACTAGCACGGGTGAGGGTCGGGCTGACCCTAGCTAGGCCCCGCCCCACACCCTGCTCTACACCCATCCCATAACAATAAGTCTCACATTGCTTAAATATGATTATTGTATTGTTTTGACTTCCTATATAAAAGTTGGTCTAGGAGGCCAAGGTAATCCAAAATACTACTCTAATGAGTTTATTTTTTTTAATTATAAATTTTAATTTATAATTTGAATTATATTATAATTTTTTTAGATCCAAATTTTTTTTATAGTCCCAATGGGTCATTGGGTTGAGCGGGTGCGGGGCGGGTTGCTGTTTTAACCCCACCCCATGGTATAAAGGCAGGGGCCCCGCCCCTGCCTCCTGGTGGTGGAGGGTGGGGTTGGAAACCCTCCCCCTGCATGGTGCGGGGTGGGGCGCGGAGAGTTAATTTCTGTCACCTAAACTCACACTCCAACAATATATTTATGACTCCAAATTCTCGATGCCATATAAAAATTATTGTTTCAAATCAATTACCCCAATATAATGAACCTCCCAAAATATCAAATTATCAGAACACGATAAAATTACTTAACAAAATCGCCAATACTTATAAAAACCTTCTATGCTTAAATAATCTCATCCATGCTTCATAATCTTGATCATTAGTTGAAAAATTCAAATTATCTGAAAAAGATGTAAAGATAAAAGGGTGAGTTATCAATAACTCAGTAAGCAGGGAACATATGCTAATATGTAAATATGAGCATTTATAGATTTCAGAATGCAGAACAAAATATTTTTTCTAAATGCAGAATGAGAACATTTGTCAAAGTATCAGAGCAAAAGTTCTAGAAACATTCTTATTCAAAAATCTTTGGCATAGCATAATCTGAGACATTATCTTCATATCATATCAGAGTATCACATCGGGATAGAGATCATGTTTAACTCCCGTGCTAGGGTTATAAACCACCATTATACCCTTAACGGGGCTGCATACTATTATTATACATGTGGCAGGGCCATATAACACTATTATACCCGTGATAGGGCCTTATAATATAATTATACTCGTGGCAAAGTTGTATACCACTATTATCATCCGTAGTTGGGCTGTATACCATTATTATACTCATAATTAGGTCGTATACCATTATTATCACCCGTGATAGGTACGTATACCCCATTATACTCATGTTTTGGCCATATACCGCTATTATCACACGTGGTAGGGCCTTAACGGAATAGATAAAAAACAGAATAGAATCAAATATAGATACAGAATCAGAAAGTTATGCTAAAGGTTTTCAGATGCCACATCATATCAAAACAGAGTACTGAACAGATTCATATCATTTCACATATTCCAAAAATTAATTCAGAACATCTTTACATCACATGCACAAATTTTCAGATTTTATATTCATTATTTTTGCAAAGTTCAGGAATAGAATGCTAAAAATTTATTCATGTCTATACCAGTCATGACAAAAATACTTTTATCTTTTATACAAACTTCATGAGTAATGCAGAACAAATAATTGGGGTTGTTTCAAATTTCTTTTCAAAACATATCATGCTCATTTTCATAAAATCAACCTTAGTCCTTTTTTTTTTTTATGCAAAGTCTAGTATAGGAACCCCGCTTACCTAGATTTTTTAATTTTTCTGAATTTTTCTACAACAATGCCGCATGAATATCAACCGTTATCTATAAAATAGACACGTAACCTACTTAAATCTCTAATTAAAAGCATATTTTGATATTTAAGTTTGAAATACTAAAATAAGCTATTTTCCCTAAAAATCTAAATTTCTTGAAACCCTAAAAATATCTTCACTAAAAAATAATTGATATCTATTAAAATATCTCCGACTAATACATCAATTCTGAATTAATTTCGACCTTTAAACACCTAATTTATCTTGTTTTCATCACAATCACATCATAAAAATTAATCCTATGGTCAACACTTATTAGAAGGGTATTTATGTAACATGATATTTATGGGATTAAATCACAGATGTGCTAACCATTGGAGAGGCAAGGTCATTCATGCGATGTGGTTTGTCATTGCAGTTTTCAACGAGGACTAGTGACTACTTTCCAGGACTGTAGAACACGAAGAGTGAGAGAGAGAACCTAACTGAGGGACAGAGGGACTTACAGTGCTGCAGTTTAAAAGCTACCAGCGCCATACACACGGTGGTTTGTTTTTGGTGGATTGGGGCGGCGCTAGCCTCGGTAGTGGTGTTTTCCATGAGGGTTGGTGGAGTGCGGGGGAAGTTTTGGGTCTGAGGGGCATCGACTTGCTCTGTTGTTGTTGAGGAAAATAGGGCATGTCGTTGGCGTTGATGCTTAGAGGAATTGGGCTTCGGTGGTGGGTGGTTACAATTGGGGCTGGGTAGTGATGGTTGTTCATGGAGGCAGAGGCTCACGGTGGGATTCCCGGCAACCATTGGTGGTTCTCCTGTGTGGTTGACTTGCGGTGTAGGGTGGCAGTGGGTGGGCGTACACGGTTTGGGTGGTTTCCAAAACTAGGGGCTAACCTATGGTGGCTAAAGCAAATAGTTTTGGTTAGAGGTGGTAATATGTGATATGACCTGTTAACCCAATACGAGCACGACACGATAAAAATGGGTTAGAGTTTAGCCTTAACGGGTTCGGGTAAAAATGGATTGACTCATTAAGAAACGATTGCTTAACGGGTTGATTTCGGGTCTGTTCAATCGATTTACATAAACGGGTCAAAACGGGTTGACATGACACGACCCATTATGTTAACTGGTTGTATTAGGGTTTGAGATTTTGACACGATAAGCTTAACGAATCAGGTTAGGGTTGACTTATATAGTATAATATACATGTCTTGACACGACTCGTTAACACGATTTGGCACCCCTAATTTTGGTGAAGTGGGCAAACGTTGATGGCTAGGCGATGGTGGCTAGACATGGTGCATGGCTACGCGCAGTTGCTGAACTTCACTTTTGGGCGAACGTTCTCAACTATAACAACTTGTTGCTGCGGTTGAGGTCATGAAGGGGGCTTGTTGCATGTAGAAACTAGGTGGCTCACGTGGAAGAGCTTGGCAGTGGTTGCTTTCCCGTGGTTGTGATGTTGAGGGGATGAGCAGCGGCTCGTTGGTTCATCTATGAAAGCCACGGGTTATCGTGATGGTTGCCAAGCAGAGGTTGCCGGTGGTTTCGTTGGCTGTCCACTATGGTTCAAGAGAGGTGTGCGGCTTCCTTACGCAAGGAGGCAACGGCACAACCCTGGTTTGTGTTGGACATGGGAGGCGGTTAGCGCATACAAGTTTGCTGCCGTGACTATAAGAGAGAGCCTTTGGGGGTATGTTGCGGTGCAGCTTGTTGGGTGCTTCCTGGACGTGGAGACGTAGAGGAGAGAACATGCGGTAGCCCTAGTTTGGGGAGAGGTGGAATGTGAGGTTTTACGTACCATAATGAATATACATACATACATACATACATACATACATACACACATACATACATGCTTTGTTGAAACCCTAGCAATATAAAAAAGGTAGAATTTTTGTGTGGTGTCGTGATTTTAGTGGAAGAAGACATACATGGTGGGGGGTTTATAACTAAACAGAATCTTGCGTCTCACAGTTTGGGTCTAGGGCGTACAAAGTTTGGACTTCTTTCGTAAGTTATGGGTCTCGACTCAATCTCTAAAACTAATACAACTTGTCCTACAAATTTTTCAGGCCAATTTTCACTTGGCCCATTAAAAGATTTTAACCTAATTATCAAGTCCAAATAAATCAATATCCTCGCAATATAATTTTGAACCTATAGCCCATTCTAAAATTACTCGTTAAATATCAAGTAGACATTTCATAGATATTAATTAACCCAAAAAAAATTAAACATAGGTGTTTCAACAACTGTACGTGATATTATGATTAATAATTTTTATTGGTAAGATAAAACCATAATGAGCATAGTAGAAAATCTGAAAATGAGAGCATACAAGTAAAATATTTACGTGCTCTCATTAGGAAAAACAAAAGCTTTGTGTCAGGGACTAACTTGACTAGGTCAAATCCTCTGGAACCTATCACTAAGGGAAGAGACAAAGCCAAGAGATAAGGCAGGAAATAGATAAGGCAAAAAAGTTGGCCCAAACTCCTAAAAGAAAAAGATATCACAAGTTGAATTGGACTCTATCACTCTAAGGAAATAACCTCTATATAAGGAGCAGCTCTACCACAAATCTGGAGGGTTCTCTACAGGCTCTCTCCATGCACTCTCCACTAACTCTCTTGAGACTAAATTCTTCCATTGTATTGAGCGATATGTGAGGCCATGAGACATTATAAAATCATCACCTGATATAGTGGTTTTTGCCCCTAACAACCCATGGACATAAGCTTTATGCCAAACCATGTAAATTCATATGTCTCACTTTATTTAGTTTTATTTGCTTATTTATTATTTATGTTATGGATGAATGTGACGAGTACCGTATCGAAGCCCGAAGCACCAACGTGGGTCGGGGATGACTCTTTCTTCCTTTTAGGTCTATTGTGTAATTTTTGGCATTAACAGTTGGCATCGTCTGTGGGATCGATTTTTTCTCTATATCGAAATTAGGAGAAGGATATTCTCTGACTCACGAGATCATCTACAAAAGTTCAGATTCCTTGGTTCGTAAGATTGTCTAAAAATAAATAAATAGTTATATATTTATATATATTTATTATATGTTGCCCGCCACACCCTTGCACGATGTGAATTGTACACTCACAAGATCGTCATCAAAACATCAGATAAGATCTCCTCAACTTTGTTATATTTCTTGTTGTTTACATTCTAACATTGCAGCAAAAGACCTCCCTTTTTCGTGGCCGTCACAGTGTTCCTCGCCGTCCCCTCGTCACCCAGCGTCATAGGGTTCCTCGCTACCAAGCACGATTCTATACGAACTCCTCTGACAACCGTGAGGAGAAGAGGTCAACGTGAGTCGTCATCTAACTTGTCGTGGGCTTCTGTCGTTGTGAACATTTGCTCGCCATGAAGTTGCTGCCAGTCATATGTTCCCTCGACACAGTGAGTTTCCTTTCGAACAATACTTGTCTCCATAATTCCATTGAAGCTCCTCGCCAGCTGTTCTCATCTCTACGAGTTGCTGCCAGTTACTTGTTTCCTTGCCATAGTGGGTTTACTCACCACAGTGACTTCAGTTGTCCGTGCATGGATTGCTCTTCGAGAGGTGTAGCTCGCCAATTGCTTAACTGCGGGATACTCCTTGCCAGTTACACAACGCATAGAGTGTTCCTCGCCAATTACTCTCCCACACGGTGCTACTTGCCAATTGCTTAACCACAGGATACTCTTCGCCAGTTACGCAACGATTGTTCCTCGCCAGTTGCTCTCCCACGATGCTGCTCGCCAATTGCTCACCACATGAGCTATTCCTCACCAATTGCTCACCACACAGAAGGCCCCTCGCCATACACATTATTTTCCACGCCATTCGCATGAATTTGACTCAGTGATAGTCAGAGCAACAAAAAAAAATAAAAAACAAAGGATAGCTAATTGACTCGAAAGTGAACTCGCCAAAGATAAAGAATTTTCATTGCTACAAAAGCGCTCCAGGATCAACAATTTCCCCATGCAAAAATCATTCAACAACGAATGATCTCAATCAAGACAAATTACTCTGGTTTGGCTCCTTCAAATTTGCTATTTTATTTTTACTAATGAAGTTGATTTTTTGAAAAACTTTTCCCACAAAGATCTTCAATGTTCCATGAGAAACTTGGCTGCTACATTTCGTGGGAACATACTACACAGGAAATGAATCGAATGGCACGAAGCACCAACAATGAAGCGGATCTTGGGCTCCACTTGTGCATCTCAATTTATCTTCAACAAAATAGGTTATTTGGTATCGCGGGCATCTTATGCCTTTTTGCTAGTATCAAGGGCATCCCAGGCCTTCATCAATGCCAGAGCATGGCTGCCAGCGGGCATTACTCATGTGTCACTAACCTTTACAACACTCAAGTGAGATAACAAAGGTTTGCAAACCTCAAACTTATGAGTTGGATTATTTAATCTAATCTATTTGATTTTTGTTTTCATACAAGGAGAGCACTAGCTCCCACCACAAAGTGCAATCGCATTTTATCTTCGACTAAAACGAAGCAGTTGAGCTCAACTTTAACATCAATGCGGTACAGTCATTCTTCCGCTACACCTATTCGCAGAGGCTACACGGCCAAGCATCTCTCCCCTTACACCCATTGCATAAAGTTACGCGATCGAGGGCATCTCCTGCTACACTCCACTCGCTAAGGTTACGCGGTCGAGGGCATTCTCCCGCTACACCTATTTGCCAAGGTTGCACAGTTGAGTATCTCTCCCGTTAAGCCCATCGCCAAGAGTTACGCAATCGAGGGCATCTCTAGCTAAACCTATTCCCTAAGGCTACACAGTCGAGTATCTCTCCCGTTACGCCCATTGCTAAGAAATGAGCGGCCAAGCATCTCTCCCACCTTTCTCCAATCGGTAAGGTTATGCAATCGAGCATCACTCCCGCCAACCTTCTCGCCAAACAGTGAGCGGTCGAACTTTTCTCCCACCAACCTTCTTGCCAAATAGTGAGCGGTCGAACTTTTCTCCCACCAACCTTCTCGCCAAATAGTGAGCGGTCGAACTTCTCTCCCACCTTTCTCCAATCTGTAAGGTTACGCAATCAAGCATCACTCCCGCCACACCTGCTCTCCAAAAACTGAGCGTCGAGCATCTCTCCCGCCTTTCTCCAATCGGTAAGATTACGAGGTCGAGGGCATCTCCTGCTTCACCTATTCGCCAAGGCTACATGGTCGAGCATCTCTCTCGTTACGCCCATCTCTCAAAGTTACACGGTCAAGGCACTCTCCCACTACACTCCCATTGCAAGAGTTACGCAGTCGAGGCACTCTCCCGCTACACTCACATTCGAATGTTTCCACTCGCTACAATCGCCGCTAGCTGGTTACCTTTAGGAACTAGCCTCTAAGCTCTATAATTGCCTCTCGCGGGTATCCTTCATGAATGAGTCGACGAGCTCATCAACCGCCTAAGATGGATCTAGGGGGTCGATGGACACCCTGATTGCTTAAGCGCGGGTTACAACAAACAAACTCTTACATCCACATCAAAATGGAAAAATACCAACAAAAAATACAGCACAGGGCAAAATCCACTGAGACCACCAAAAAATCACCGAGCACGAAAATATAAGCACTCTACTAACGATAAACATTCACATACAATCACTACGCAAACGTTCTTACAAACAAACTTCACAAATGCTTATCCTCGAAGGCCCTTTTACAAATTTTACAATTTCATCTCGAGGACCACTCATGGAGAACTCTATTGCGTAATAGTGAAAAACTATTAGCTAACAGAATTTCTTTTTCTGCAGGTTACCTCCACCATAGTTGAGTTGAAGATTTTGAAGGCTTCTTGATAAACAACTTGACCTTAAGAATCGAGGGCATCTGTCAGGGACTAAATTGATTAGGTCAAACCCCTTGAAAACCTATCATTAAGGGAGAGATAAAATTAAGAGATAAGGCAAAGAAGTTGGTTCAGACTCCTAAAAGGAAAAGATATTACAAGTCAAGTTGGGCTATATCACTCCAAGGATATAACTTCTATATAAGGAGTATCTCCCACACAAATCTGGGAGTTCTTTACAGGCTCTCTCCATGCACTCTCCACCAACTCTCCTGAGACTAAATTCTTGTATTGTATTAGACGATATGTGAGGTCATGAGACATTGTAAAATCATCACCTGATATAGTGGATTTTGCCCCCAACAACCTATGGACGTAGATTATTTTACCGAACCACGTAAATTCATATGTCTCCCTTTATTTACTTTTATTTACTTATTTATTATTTATGTTATGGATAAACGCAATGAGCATCGTATCGAAGCCTAAAGCATCAACGTGGAATAAAGATGACTTTTTCTTCCTTTACGGTCTATTGTATAATTTTTGACATTAAATAGTGTGACGGGTATCAAAGAAGCCAAAGTATAAAAGAAAAATAAGATCTCCTTTTTCGTGTCATTAATGTTTATTGATTTGTTTGGATTTAGAATTTGTCATTTATTTGGCTTTCATCACCAGCTGATCATATTGTCCTGACAATATTGTATCCAAACTTGTGGTGGAAACTGACATTTGCATCCACTTGGCCCTGCCCAGTCAATTGCGGTGACAGCAACTCGATCAACTTCAATTCGAGTTTTTTTTTTTTTTTAAAGAAATTTCGTTCAACATCTTCAAATTAACGAAATGATATTTGTAGTGTTATAACATGTAAATTTTGTGTGTGTGTGTTTTCTTTTTTCTTTTTTTTTTTTAAAAAAAGCGGGTAAATAATCCACATAAAATTTAAATATTTTAATAATGAATCATACTTTTTTAAAAGAATGTGTGAGCTTTCACACTCAAACATAAATACTTTTTAATTTTAAATCTTCAACCTTTTTATCTAATAATTACTTAATCATTGCAATTTTCTTAAACATACAAAAAAAAAAAAAACAACTTTTACAAATTCATAAATAAAAAAAATATTAAAAAATTATATTCAAGTAATATTTTAACTTTATAATATTTTTTTTTCAACATTTTCTCCCTCATTTTCTAAAATCCAAAAAAACATCTTATCTCAAATTATTTCATTAAAATTCACATATCATTTTATTACTATTTACAGAATTCTCTTGATCTTATTTCCTTCCCCAAACATCTCCAAATCTATTAAAGAGAAATTATATTTGTCGTTTTAGAGTGTGCAAGTCGAGCTCACGCATTTCTTTTGAAAAAAATAGATAAATCTATAATTTACATAAAAAAATTATTCTTTTAATGGTGGCCCATATTTTTTTAAAAGAAATGTGTAAAACTTGCACATTTTAAAACTATATTTAACATTACTCTTATTTAAAACTCCCTCTCATGATTTCCTAAAATAGACTCTTGAGAATTAATGGAGGGCGGCCTCTTGATGAAGGGTGTAGGATTGAAATACAGCTCCCATGTGCATTTTTGTCTGTCTTATTATTTTGAGGAATCACAAATTCATCTCCAAAGAATAATTTCTTGCAATATGATCTCTAAAATGTAAAATTTATTTAATTTGTAACAGCTAAAGTTGCAACCATACTCTCATTTTATTTCAATCCTGAGGAAGTACTAAAACAATCATAATTAATAAAGAAATGCTACACCCAGACATGGGCTCCTGAGAGTAGATTTTTTTTTTAATTTGTTTATCTTAGTGATTAAAGAAGTATTTTTTAATAATATTATATTTTTTTAAAAAATATAATGTTAAAAATATATTAAAAAAAAAACAAAATTTGCACTGTCAGGATCCCCCGTTGGGATTCCTTATGTGTGGTTGTAGACCTACTCTAATTAATAATATTCGAGCATAAGAAAGGAGAATCCAGAGAAGTGCTGACGGGATGTGAAGTTCGCGGGCCACGTTCCGCGCCCAAGGTAGGAGAAGAGTGTACACTAAGTACTGAAAGGGGCGGCCCTCGTTTGCGCTGGACACAATGAGATCGGTGAGAGTTTTGGAGCCACTGCGCTTGATCGCGGACATGTACTGCTCTACATCATCAGTACCACGCTTGAACCCATCGTCGTAGCCATCGGAGAAGGTGGCGAAGGACAAACCTTGAGGAGCAGGTGTTTTGGTCATGCGACGGTAGGCGAAGACGCTGGTGGCGAGGGTGACATGCGCCCCCAAGCGAATGAGGCGCTTGGCAAACTGGAGGGCAGGGTTGATATGGCCCTGCGCAGGGAATGTTACGAGGAGTACGTGGCGGTACTTCTCCATGGTGGTGGTGGTGGTGGGCGGTGGAGCTTGAGGCTGAGTAATAAGGAAATTAATGCTATCACTAAATGTGCACAAGACAAGGCCACGTGATTCATGCAATAGACCTTTATAGGATTGTAGTCTTTCCATGTATAGCCTATCAATGAATGTGCACAAGACAAGGCCACATGATTCATGCAATAGACCTTTATAGGATTGTAGTCTTTCCATGTATAGCCTAGTTTCCCAAAGCTGTATGTTCCTTTACCATACACATGTAATTATATATATTGGAATAGACGACACAAGTCTTGNCACAGTCCTCCATTGCTTCCCAGACAACGTCCGTCTCCATCCCACTGAACCTACAACATCTTGTCACTATCAAACTGACAAAGGATAACTATCTCCTTTGGTGAGCCCAAATCCTACAGTATCTTAGAGGCCAACAATTGATCGGATATGTGGATGGCACAATTCCATGTCCACCTCCAATTCTTCATATCACGTCCAAAGAAGTTGGAAAAATTCAAACTGCTCCAAATCCTGAGTACTTTCACTGGTACAATCAGGATCAAGTCATACTCGGTGCTCTAATGTCCTCTC
>QEOT01001868.1:0-34107 GCA_003123785.1 Pterocarya stenoptera
TATATTCCGCAAAACATTAAGAAAACCCAAAATTTTTATGAATTTATATTAGTAGACTCAGACTCAATTATCCTCTCTGAAATTCCTTGCACCCTCCAAACCCAATCATCTCCACCTGCACCACCAATTATTGCTTTTCATAAAGTCACCATTAAACAGGTCCTCACTTTGGAACAATGGGGAAAAAATCCCTATCTGATAAGAAAATTTTCTCAGCCTTATGATCCTCCTTATTATGACTATTATGATTATCAACAAGCGTGGACGAAAATGTTTTTAAAACAAAATAAAAATTTGCGTCATTCATGGTTCCTTCATTTTGATAAATTACAAGAAATTAAGACACTTCCAAATGGTTTTCACTTTGGTGGGACCATTATGGACCTGAACTTCTTCTCCTTCCTCTCCCCCTCCAAGAAAGTTTTAGAATTTTTACTTCACAAGATGATAGTCAATCGGCATTAAGCCATTGTCCACCACTTCTTCTTTTCTTTCTCAAAACAAAATTAAATTGGATTATGAAATGGGAATATGTTATCAAACCTCATTCCTCTCTCAAAACCATTATGTTCTTGACCCGCCAAGTCTCTGTCAAATGGTGGGAAAAATACAATTACCAAAGCACCAGAAGTACTTGTTCAACGGAGCAGATTCCAAGCACAGTTAGCATCCATTACCAGAAAAAAAGATTTGAAAAAATTAGCCGAAGGAATGTCACAAGTTTCAGATAGTGATGATGAAGAAGAGACACGGAATCCAACCAGATTATCTCCATTACAGCAACCTGCAGCTTACTAAGGCTCTCCTTCTCAACAAGCCTCTCCTTCCCAACAGGCCTCTGCTTCTCAAGATTATTCACCTTATCATCCAGTACCTCTGATGGATTCTCAAGATCCGTTTGAACTGGATTCGATAAATTATGACCATCAGATCATGTGATTCCAAAAAAGATTACTGCTTTCGAAATTAGTCAACATAACAGATTAAAGTTGTCAGGAATATTATCTCATCGGAAGAAAACGACAACCGACTTTGTATATACTGTTCATGTATTATTAGTGTTACTGTTTAAGTTACTGTTTGTACAGATCAGTTTTCACGTGTTGGTACTGTTCATGAATTATTTGAGTTACTGTGTTGCACTGTTTCAGTGTCTATAAATAAGAGTTTGTAACAGAGGAGAGGCATTCGGAATTCTCTCATCTGAAGCCTTACCCTCTCTCTCTCTCTCTCTCTCTCTAAACTCTCTCCTAGCTCTCCCAAGCCTACCTTTTGTAAATCAACTCTCCAGTCTTTCTTAATGTCTTCTGTCTTCACCTCTTCTGAGAATTAGCTACTCCTTGTAAGTATTATGTATTTAATGAAGTTGATTTTTGTATATCTCTTTATCTTATTTATTTTATCATGCATATGGTCGGTTATACCGCCTGCTTCAATAACATTAATATATAATAGTAACTATTTATATGTTTTAAATATAGTATATATATAGTAACTATATTATATTATATAACATTAAAAAAAACAAAAAATTAACTTAATTTTCTGAATTTTTATCGTTGTAACGTTAGTGATTTACGTTCGAACATTCTAAATTTTTGGGGGGCAATTTCCCGCTCAATTGTATCGTTCGGACGTTACTTTATGTACATTCGAACGTTAATAAATGGTTGGCGGGAATTTTGCCGCTCGATTATCGTCTTATGTGGTGAGCTTTAACGTTCGAACGTAAATATTGAAAATTTAACCGGTAGAAAGTAACGTTCGAACGTTTAAATTAAACGTTCGAACGTTAATTGAAATGAAATGTTTTTACATGAAGTCACGCACGGGAGGGAAGCAAAAATCATTTCTGCTTCCCCCGTGCGCGAAATAGAGAGGAGAGAGTACTGTTAGAGTGAGAGGGTTAGAGTGAGAGTGAGAGTGAGAGTGAGAGTGACAGTGAGAGAGAGTTGTGTGAGAGAGGGATAGAGTGAAAGAGGGTGAAGATTTTAGAAGTGTTTTGGTAAGAAAAAATGTTAATTTCTTCCATTATTTCTAATTTAGACTATTTCTCTTGTTGTTTTTGTTTTTATAAATATATATATGTCTCTAACATTTTTCCTTTGTTTTTTTATTTCAAGGATTGGTTATTTTGGCAACTTCAAAGCTTATATTTTCTAAGAGGATATTAAAAAGTGCTAGGTATATTTCTAAACTTTAGTTATTATGTTTATGAATTTTGTGGTGAGAATATTGTGAAATTGTGGTAATATTGTGGTAATATTATGTTATAGATTAATTAGAAATATTATTGTTTATGAATTTTTGTGGTGAGGATATTGTGAAATTGTAGATATATTGTGGTAATGAACATGTTATAGATTAATTAGAAATATTATTGTTTATGAATTTTTGTAAATATATTGTGAGTTTATGGTCTTTGTTGATGAATTAATATGTATAATATATTGTTGTGAGAATATTGTGAGGTTTAGATACTTAGAGGGATATGGATATATATGAGATGCATGTGATTATTATATGTTTATTAAGTATAATTAGAACTTAGAGGGATAACACTAAGTATGATAAATAAATATTAGTATTTTCAACTTAATAAATAAATAAGTATCAACTAGTTATAATATTGTGAAAATTACAACTTAGAGGGATAACACTAAGTATAATAAATAAACTAATAAATTTTGTATATAATAAATAAATAAGTTTAATTAGTTATAATATTGGACTTATAACAACTTAGAGGGATAACACTAAGTATAATAAATAAACTCATAAAATTTGTATATAATAAATAAATAAGTCTAATTATTTATAATATTGGACTTATAACAACTTAGAGGGATAACACTAAGTATAATAAATAAACTCATAAAATTTGTATATAATAAATAAATAAGTCTAATTAGTTATAATATTGGACTTATAACAACTTAGAGGGATAACACTAAGTATAATAAATAAATACTAGGAAAAATGATAATAAATAAATAACTTGTTAATATTATATAACGAGGGAAAATGATCTCGAAGAAATGTCTGTCAAATTGCTTGACTCTCAAAGTCTCTCTGGCCTTTAGAGTTGTAAAGGGTAGAAAGTTTGTGACAGTTAAGTAATTAGACTAAAGTTTAGACATTTCTTCAAGATCATTCTCCCTCGTTGTGTACGTATGTCGGTAGATGCACCAACATATTCTGTAAATCTCTATCTAGTTCAACAATATGAGACTTCCGAATGTTTTTAACAATTCTAACATTTTTAATATATATAAGATTCATGTGGTTTTTGAATGAATATGTGTGACATTGTATAAATAACCTTAGACCCGTTCAGGAATTAGTGTACATTTAGGTGTGCACTAATTCCTGAATTGTCCAGTGTGGACAGTTTATGATTATATCATCTGTATTGCACATTCTTGTTACTCCTCCTGAACACGTGTAGTATGAAGTTTCGGTGTCTTCCTCTATTGTTCTTCGGGTATACTATTCATAGGGTCACAATTCCTCTTAATGAACATGTATACTTGGAGAACTATGGGGAGGTGCTACCGAAATTTCTACTGACGTGAACAGTAGTAGAGTGACGAAATATGTGCAATATGGATAATATAATCTCGAATGGGATAGGACCAACTACCTTGGAACGGATTACGCAGCCTATGCGCGTGGAGTAAGAACCTTCATTGATTTTGCTCGAGGCTCTGCTGATAGTCGTGGTTGCATTAAGTGTCCATGTCGAGGGTGTAAAAATTTGTGTGCGATAGGATTGGCTGAAGTTGAAAGTTATATATTTGTGAACGGTATGGATCTGGGGTATACCCGATGGGTATTGCATGGTGAGCCGTATGCACAGTCAGCAGATGCATTGTTCGGTCATCCAAATTATTTGGGAGACATGGATGATGATTATGAGCGAGATCAGATGGAGGAGATGTTGGGTGACATTGGAGCTGGAATGTTTATGGATGACGTAGACGACAATGGCTCAAGTGATCGAGGGAGTGATTCTAAAAACTTTGCTGCAATGTGGGAGATGCAAAACGAGAGCTTTATCCAGGCTGCACAAAATATTCCAAAATCTCGTTTATTGTGCAGTTGCTTCATATTAAGTCATTGTGTGGGATGTCGACGAAAGCAATAAACATGGTATTGGACTTATTTAACGAGGTTCTTCCCGATGGGTCTGCATTGCCAAAGAACTTTTATGAAGCGAAACAGTTGAGAAATGGATTAGGGTTTGAGTACAAGTCAATACATGCATGCAAGAATGATTGTGTTTTGTTCTGGAAGGAGAACGAAAGAAAGAAAGCATGTCCTGTATGCGAAGAGTCGAGGTGGAAGGCCAAGAAAAATGTGTCTGTTAAGGTTTTGCGATATTTTCCCATAAAACCTAGGTTGCAAAGACTATATATGTGTAAAAAAATAACTGTTGATATGAGGTGGCACGAGGAGAAAAGAGTTAAGAATGACGCATACATGAGGCACCCAGCTGACTCACTTGCATGGAAATCTTTCGATGATAAATACCCAGAGTTTGGGATAAAGGCTCAGAACGTCCGTTTGGGACTCACTACCGATGGATTCAACCCTTTTGGGAATATGAGTACAAGTTATAGCACTTGGCCCATAGTGTTGATTCCGTACAATCTTCCGCCATGGAGATGCATGAAGGCACCAAACTTTTTGTTAACGTTACTTATTCCTGGCCCGAGATCACCTAGGAATGACATTGATGTATTCATGCAGCCGTTGATTGAAGAGTTGAAAGAGTTACGGGAAACAGGTGTCAGAACATATGATGCATCTATGTCGACAACTTTTCAGATGCATGCTGCAGTATTGTGGACCATAAATGACTTTCCGGCATATGGAAATCTTTCCAGTTGGAGTACTAAAGGGAAGTTAGCGTGTCCGACGTGTAATAAAGAAACTGCTAGTGAGTGGTTAACATATTCTCAAAAGTTGTGCTTCATGGGTCATCGACGTTATCTACCACCAAATCATGCATGGAGAAGCCAATGTGCTAAGTTTGATGGGAGAGTAGAGGACAAAATTGCACCAAATGAGTTATCTGGATAAGAGATAGTGGAACAACTGGAACATATTAGAGCGAACAATTTTGGCAAAGGCCGGGGTAAGAATAAAAGAAAAAGAGGTGAAGCAGAATTGAATTGGATAAAGCGTAGTATTTTTTTTTACTTGCCATATTGGCTGTCCTGCATGTTGCGACATAGTTTGGATGTAATGCACATAGAGAAGAATATATGTGATAATATACTGGGTACATTGATGAGCATTAATAAAAAGACAAAAGACACGATCTTGAGAGAATGAGAATTAAACATAATCTACATTTGCGAGTGGACGGCAATAGGGTGATCATGCCGCATGCATGTTTTAAAATGACCAGGGAGGAGGGATGGATTTCTGCAAATGGTTGCAAGGTGTGAAGTTGCCAGATGGTTATGCCTCAAATATCGGTAGATATGTGAATCCTATTGATTGAAAAATTAGTGGATTGAAAAGTCATGACAGCCACGTTCTTTTGCAGAAATTATTATCGGTGGGAATTCGTGGGAAGCTGACATCTAATGTACGTGTCGCCATTACTGAACTATGTATGTTTTTTAAAGATTTATGCGCTCGAGTAGTAAATAGAGATATGTTGCAGAAGATGGAAGAAGATATTGCTACCATACTTTGTAAATTTGAACAGATTTTTCCACCATCATTTTTTGATGTCATGGTCCATTTAGCAATACACTTACCCCGGGAGGCATTATTGGGTGGTCCGGTGCAGTTCCGTTGGATGTATCCAGTTGAAAGATATTTGGGTCGTTTAAAGCACACTGTTGGGAATAAAGCTAGAGCTGAGGGTTCAATAGCAGAGGCCTATATATACGATGAATGGTTAACTTTTTGTTCACTATATCTTCGTGGTGTTGAGACACGATTTAATCGTCAAGAGCGCAATGCTGATCTTGAGGCTCCGCCTCCTCGTGAGCTATAAGTGTTTTCCAAGAATGTACGACCCTTGGGTGCACAAACGGGTTACGATTTAATTGATAGAGAGTTGGCTAAAGTTCGTTGGTATGTGTTAAATAATTGCCGAGAGATTGATTGCTATCTCAGGTATGTTGTTGCATGCTTTGAGAAATTATAGTCAAATGTCGTTTAATTATAACTTTTGCGCTGAAAATATTATTTTCTTCTGCACATATATACAGTGATCACATGGATAAACTTAAGATGGAATGCGTAGAGAATATAGAGGCAAGACACGAGGAAGAATTTCCTGAATGGTTTGAACAACGTGTATGAACTAAAACTACATTGTGATTATTTGATTTATAATGTTTTAATTCTGGGTTACTTTTAATACATATATATTATTGAAATTGATAGATTTTGGAACAACGTGCTCATGATCCCGGATCAGTTTCTTCTGAATTGTATGCATTGGCCCGTGGTCCCTCTAATAGAGCACTTCGATACACTGCATGCACGGTTCGAGGTTATAGATTCTATACTCTGGACCGTGAACGTAATAGAAAGACTCAAAACTGTGGTGTGTTGGTCAAGGGAAGTCATGGAACAAAAGATATTGACTATTATGGTGTCATACGTGATATTATCGGATTGAAATATCTGGGTGGTCTGTAACATATGTCTTTAAGTGTGATTGGTAGGACTTAGGCGGTGGTCGGATGTCGATACATAGGGATAATAACTTTATGAGTGTTAATACGGCATTTAAATGGTACGAAGATGATCCATTCGTATTGGCTTGTCAAGCTACCCAAGTCTATTACTTGATTGATCCAATGAAAAGTGTTGATGAAGATAGCGGAGAGATAACTTGGCGAGTAGTACAGAAATTCGTTCCTCGAAATATTTATGAAGCAGGAACGAGTGCGGATTACGAGAATAGTAGAGATGAAGATGACTCTCCGATAGTAGAGGCCTACCAAGAAGATGGAGAGGGTATTAACTTGTTCGTTGACCTCGGTGCACTCGAGTTGCTCCCCTTGTGTAGAGATGACGTCTCACCCGTCCTTCTTGACCCGTCCGTATTAAATGATCATTCAATTCAAGTTAGTGAAGAAGAAGAAGGAGAAGAGTCAGAAGAAGAAGATGAAGCAGAATCCGGGGAGGAAGTGGATAAGGAGGACGAAGAAGAGGTTGATGACGACGACGAAGATGCTATTGAGGGAGATTCTGAAACAAGCATGGAAAATACATCCGAAGATGAAGAATAAAAGTATTAAATATTCTATTCATATATGTAACTATAAAATATTTAACTTTTCAATAATTTTTTCTAATTAATTTTCTTTATCATATTAATCATGCCTCAAGGATGCCGCCAAAACGACAACGAAGAAATTTACCCCCTCCGCCTAGTCCAAGTCCCGAACCTATTGAGGACTCCCCACCCGAGTGTTTCCCTCCTGAAGATCAAGTGCAGATACAAGAGAACGACAATCAGTCGACACCTACCAGTAAGAAAATAACAACATAGTTAATTATATATCAATACTTTTATCTCAATAATTATATAGATAATATTATATTATATCTAATAGTTGATGCATCCGCTCGTCGCGGTCGTGGTTATACACGTGGCATTTCTCTTGAGAAATGCCGAAGGCATGGAAAGCTCAAGGTCAACATTCCTGATAATTCCACTGGAGGCGTGGATGATAGTGCAGCAGCGCTTTCCTCATATATTGGTACAGTTGTCCGAGCTTATGCTCCATTTTATGTGCGATCATGGCGAGATGTTTCGCTCGAGATTAAGGAGCACATTCGGAGCCGTGTGCTGGTGAGTTTTCGTTGAGAGTACATTTGTTGTATACTATATTAGTATATTATATTTTTGACGTAATTTGCTTATTAGGATGAATTCGAACTCGACTTTGGCCGTAGCGAGGATTTGAGAACTGTGAATGGGTTGATGGCTACAGTATTCCGACGTCACAAGGGACGATGTCATGACCACTTCAAGAAGTTTGAGACGGTTGAAGAGGCTGCGCAATCCCCTTTCCAGCAGATGAAGTTAGACGATTGGAGAAAGTGTTGTGATCTTTTCGCAACTTCAGATTATCAGGTATTATAGATTAATAATATCTAATGATTATTTACATATATATATTTGGGCTATATATTTTATGTATATATATATCAATTAACATTCTTAATTAATTTTGTAGCATTTAAGTTCTACGAATGCTAATAATAGATCCGCTTTGACTGTCCACCATCGTGCTGGTTCAAGATCATTCCACCGTCTTGCTGAGAAAATGGTAATTAATAATATTATAGAATATATTTATTTATTTAACTATTTTTATTTAAGTACTAATATTATCTTTTTAAAATTGCTATTGTGGCTTTGTTAGAAACGTGATGATCCAGAAAACTTTTCCCTCATTCATGTCTACGCTGCTGCTCACACTAATGAGAGTAGTGAGTGGATGGATCCTGTCGCTGCAGATAATTATGTAAGCGTTGTTATTTTTGTTAAATAAATTATGCAACATGTGAAAAATTTATTTTTTATTTCTTTTAATACGTTACTTATTGTGTGTTTTCTTTGGCATGACAGGAAAAAATGATGGAGATACAGTCAGTTTCTGGAGAATCCTCTCCGAGTGACATAGACATATTCACGCAAGTGCTCGGGCCCAACTCTAGTATGACAAGAGGTTTGGGACGATCTTTCAAGCATTCTGGTTCATCCTCCTCATCCTCTTCGACTTCACAAATTAATAATCTTACCAAAGATTTGGAAGCCGCACGACGCGAGAATGAGTATATGAGGTCGAGGCAGCAAGAGTTGGAGTCCCTCTTAGAGCGACAATCTCATTTAGAGACGCGTTTGCAGGACCAACAGAAAGATCAGGAAGAAAGAATGCGCAATGAAGTCCAACAGCAAGTGCAGCGGGAGATGATGGTGCAAATGGAGCGTGTTATGTCATTGCAACAGAAGCGGGGTGGGCGAGGAAAGAAGAAATGAATTCTCACTTTAATTTGTGTATACAACTTTTATTATCTAATTTTAGAACTTTTTAAGACATTGTTAGTTGTAGAATATTTATGGTGTGTAATATGATACAATTAGTATATTTTTTAATTTCTTAATTTTATGAATTTAGTGTATTTCTGATCTGTACGTTCGAATGTTAAAAAAAACGTTCCAACAAGATTTCACGTTCGAACGTTTGTTCGAACGTAAATACACGATCTGACTATTAACGTTCAAACACACGTCCGAACATTATCATCGTTACTTTCGGATTGTGTTCCCACAACGTTCGAACATAAATTTGAACGTTTAATGCGTTCGAACGTATAAATGTCCGAACGCAAATATTATACGTTCAAACTATAATCAATCAACGAACGTCAACTTATGACATTCGAACGTAAATTGCTCGGGTTTGCGTTCGGACGTAAAAATTTACATCCGAACGTTACTTTCTGTGACAGTTTTCAAGCGTCACAAAAAAATATAACGTTCGAACGTCACTCCGAACGGAACAACTCAAACCGTCACTAAAAATACTTTTAGTGATGGTTTAATAGTAAAGTGTCACTAAATGTATTCTGTGACGCACATTAGGTGACAGTCGTGGTGACGGTTTCAAACCGTCACCAAATGTCTTTAGTGACGTTTCTTTGATTTTTGGTGATGATTTTCTCTATCACAAAAGGCAAATTATGTTGTAGTGTCTATGATTTTTTTTTTCTGTTTTATTCCATACATTGATTAAATTTAATCTGTGTACATTAGCAACATGCATGCTTTTTATCACTTGAAGTTCACCTACCATTTTCATTATCCCTTGTGTATATGTTTACCCCTGCATTAGTTAGGGGCTAACCTCTTGGAGTGGATGATTATTCACCACCACCCATGGCACAAATTTACGAAGTAAAAGTTAGGACAATAAGACCAAAGGGTAATTAAAGAAAAATAAATGAAACCAACCTTTGTTCCATTTCCACTAAATTAATAGTGGTTCAATGAACTAAAGACTTTGAAGTAACTATTGTATTAAGCCTTAGTAGATTACATGTATAAATATTATGTACTTGACAGGAAAGTGGTAGTTTTTGCTGGATTTACCATGCAATACATGCTTGATTATTGTTAATAATATTAAGTATACATAATGTAGAGCTATCTTGCAATGGATGGAGATCAAGTTCTATCTTGCCTTCATATAGCATTAGATGTGATAGAGGCGTCGTTTTCTTAAATCTTCAAATCTTTAGGCTAAATTGTCGAGGTGTTTTCTTTTTTAAACCGATTTAGCCAACATGGGGTAATCAAATTTGACTACAATATATACACAGTAAATTGCTTGTTTATTGTTAGAGGTGTCTATGGGTAAATGCATGTGCTCTTATTTGCCCTTTTTTACACCTCTACTAAATTTCTACTTCTCTTCGGTTTGCTTTGCGTATGCAACTTAGGGTATGCCTGTGGCAAGTCTACAGGTTACCACAAATAGGGGGATTACCACAAAAATGGATCTAGGGTCTTGTTTGTTGCTCTCAAAGCTGACGTTCTACTTTTCAAGTTGCTCTCAAAGCTGGTGTTCTCCTTAGTACTTTTGGTCAAAAAAATATCATTTTGGATGATATCATTTGGTAACTGAGTTGAAGAGCTTCCAACTTAAGCATGCATGCATGGGATATATATCCAATTAGTAATATGTGTGCACCTATATATGTTAAGAAATGATTTGTATAAAGTAGTTCATGCTTAAAACCCATTTGTTATTTTAATATGCCTTAAAATGGCTTTGTCATCAAGGTAAGCACTGAATCAAATCTGCACATGGGTTTTAAGTATAGTTATTGTGTTGGCAAGTGGAGTATAAATAAGAGTAAACCAACTTCTATAATATATTTGCTCAAATATGTTCATGTACTTCTTAATAGTGATGTCAGATGGGATTTTTTGGATGGTTTTTCAAAGTCTCTAGCATGTAAGAAATATTTTTTGAAAATTTCGGGATAACTTTAGAAAATCTCTGTCGACTAAGGAACTCTAAGACAAAGTCCAAAACAAATTTTTTTTTAACCTGTGGTTGTGAGAAGGTTTCAGTATTGTTAACTCCTAATAGCTTTTGGATTTAAATCTTTCGGTGTAAATCATTTCTAGGATCGCTGAGTCTTTGTCAAACATTTATTTTTTTCCTTAATTTTTTTTTCTCGGGTGGGTTGGTCTTGTAGTTTGCTTGGATTGGGCCTCTGATTTTCTTCTTGATATGCTTTACATTTTTACTGTGAAGTGCATGGTTTGCGTATTTTCCTCTATTTTTGTTGCTGCTATTTGTGTTCTTTGGTTCTTTCTTAAGACCTTATCTTTAGTTCTTTCTTAACACCATACACTAGCAATGCTGTCAAGGCATATTTGTGGGGCAAATAGGAGCATGAACTCATTATCTGAAAAATAATAAAATGTTATACTAGAACTTACGACCCCTTTCTTTCAAGTTGGGGATTCAAAGCAATAAACAAATGAAAATAATGCTGGGTGGAACTTGGCTAAACCCAATATTCTATACTGATCAGGTATGATTCAAATGAAAATTGGAATAAAATGGAGGTTTGGTTGCAACAGGATTGTCAAGGTGACTTATAAAAAATAAAGGATAGTCAAGGTCGGTTATACCTTGTCAACAAGAACTGCCCAGTTACATTATACCCATCTTCCTCCAAGCTCTGTGCACATTTGAAATTGCAATGGTCTTGGTGAAAGCCATGTGTACTTGAAGGAACTTTGATAAAGTTCTTATTATGCTTTGAACAAAGATGCTTGTTGTCAAGCTCTGCCCAATCATGTTGTCAAGCTTGTAATTTGGTTTCTTGTACAAATATTCAAGTAGCTTTTGTTTTCCGATATTCAAGTAGCTTTTGTTTTCCGTTGTATCCACCTCTGATTTAACCAATATCGTGAAGTTTTTCTCATGCCTTATTTATAATAATCTGTGATTTGTTGTCTTTAGGCTAAAGTTTGATGATGAGTGAGTGACAGAAGAAGATGGAAATATGGCATTAAAGGAGTAGCATGGGTGAGGAAGAGGTAACATCTATCTGCCTGGTTCTATGTAATTTCTTAGTAAGTTAATTTTTATTTAAAGTTAGTTGATGCCTTCCTATTATGCAATGAGAAGGACATTGCAAAACACCTCAGGGTAAGATGTTTAATATCTCATGATTTAAAGATTTGACCCTAGATGATCTTAGAATTTGGACCCTAGATTTGATTTTTTTTTTTTTTTTTTAAATTTCATTTTGGTTTAGGTTAACTTTGTTAATGCTTGTGCTAGATATATTCCTCCTTCACTCATTTGTATCATTGGTCAGATTTGCTTGATTCCTTGTTGGGATTATAGTGTTTATTGTACTATTTTTTCTTCTCCTTTTAATATCCTCTGCTTAGTGTGTTTATAATGTATTGTAATAGGTGAAATCAAATGTGAAATTGATAAAAGAAATAAAAGAAATTTTGGCAGAATTACAATATTCAGCCAAAGTATTTGTGTATGCAAATGTTGGTTGCGGAAATTTACAAGGAAAAAGCTATAGATTTACAAAAATGTCAACCAGATTGTATATTTATTAAACAAATGCCCTATTACTATCTTGCCAAAGTATTTATTAGTGGATCCTAAGCATAATAGAGGGAGTAGTGGATGATGTGTTTTCATATAAACTCTCTTTGAAGGTGATTGACTAGAAGCATAACCTCAATTAAGGATATTTGCTATGTATCCGCTATATATATATATATCGATTAATTTGTAACTATATATATATTGCCTTTGAAAATTGTCAAAGTTGTGTACATTTGACCTAACTGTTTGGTACAGTATTAGACTTTTGTGCATTGTATGGTAAGGATGTTGTGTGTTTTAGGCTAGCTATGACAACCATACATTTTCACTAGCATTTTTTTTAAAACTTTTGTAAAAGACTATTTCTGGCGATTTTTAGTCGCCGGAAATGAGCAGTTCCAGCCATTTTAGAGAATCGTCGTAAACATGCAAAATGCTTTTTGTAGCGAAATTGTATACATTTGCGGCGAAACAGATTTGCTGGAAATAAGCTTTCCCAACCATGATATCAACAACTGTAGGGATTTTTCTAAGTGTTTGTATTGACTATTTGCAGCGATTTCAACTTGCCGGAAATAAATTTATTTCCAGCGATTATTGAAACTCACTGGTAAAAAGATATCACAATCGATTTTTGGCAACCAACCTGCAGCGAGATGAATTTGTTGCAATAAAGTATTTGCAACAAGATTTTGGGTTATAGCGGCGAGTTTGTAGCGCTGGAAAACTCCGAATTCCTTGTAGTGAATTAAAACAAAATCCCAGCCCCCACCCTGAAACGACGCCGTTTTAACCAAGGGGGTGTGAAAGACCCTAAAATTCTTTCTCTTCTACACTGCACCACCCTAGCCCCATTCTCTTCCCCTTTTCTCTCCCGTAACCCATGACCTGCATTGCCACCCTCGTCCTCTACCACCTCAACTCCATGTGTCGGCGCTGCTCCTTCCTCCTCTGCCACCGCCTAACCACCACCCGCGTCCCCAAGTCGAAGCCAAGTATAATACGTCTTCGTAGGAGACGAATGAAGAGAAGAAGGAAGTATGTCAGCAGGAAGAAGGGAAACCTAGGAGAATAAGAAGTGAATTGGGTTAAGGGGCCGTGAGAGGTTTGGGTAATCCTGAAGGCTATGTTGCAGAGCTGAGGCTTATAATCCAAGTGAGCTTTGGGGCTCTCTGTAGGTATAAGGCTTTATTTTATTATTGCATTTGTTACTTTATTTTATTTCCTTGCTTTTCTTATGAGGCCCAAGGGCTGTTGTAAGTAGGGTTTAACGGGTCCAATTTTGAAGAAATTTTAAAACCAAATCGATATATACTGATTTTGGAAATTTAAGAACCGAGACGGACCGATTCATTACTAAAACAGAAACTTTCGATTTTTCTTGTTTCGGTCCGATCCGGTCCAGTTTTCCAATTTTCTGATTTACCATTTACACGTGTGACACTATATATGTTTAATATTATAATTTTTTTAGTATTAAACTTAATTATGAGATTAATATAAGTAGTGTCTAATTTATTACCAAGATTAATAAACTTGAATAATAAGATTAAAATAGTTTAATTAGTATCTAATTGTACTAGTATATTAATTTTATGTTATGAAATTAATAGATTTGAATAATAAGATCAGAATTTCATGTTATATTAATTAGAAATGTAGCATATAATCTATATAATAATAATATAAAAACTATCTATAATATAAAAAATTAAACATATATATGTACCGGTCTTGTTCAGTTTAAACCGGTTTTCAAAATATGAAAATCGGTACTGCACCAGTTTAGGACCAATTTTCTTTTTTAAGAACTGGTATCGCATTAGATCGATTACAAACTAGACCAAACCACGGTCCAGTCTGGTTCAACTGATTTTTTGGTTTTTTCTTGCACCCCTAGTTGTAAGGAGACTTCTAATCTAGTTAATACGTAAGGAAGGGGAAGGCAAAAAACATCTAGACTATTCTCAGAATTTGTTCCAAATCTTGTGGAGGCACTCCCCCTCGAAGAGAACAATTATCAGTACTATTTCAATACAGTTTATCATTTTCATCCATTCTCCTTGTTCATTACATTAATTTATCATTGTTTTCTATAGAATAGTATTATAAGTGGTATCCAGAGCCACCGATCCTCCCTCATTATCCATGGCAAAAGGCACCCGTATGATCGAATTGCAGGAAGGATTTAACTCCTTCAAGAAAACCACAAAAAACCATATAAAAAATTTTGAGTCACAACTTAAAGTCATTGAATTGGAGATGTTAGCTTTTTGGCGATAGATGGAAGCTATGACGCAACAATTTTCCTTACTAGTAGCAAACCTGCACAAACAAAATACCCAGCAATTAGAGGGCCATAACGATGGTGCAAATTCTAGCAAAACTATTCAGATGATCTCTCACACAGGGGAGATCCACCCCAGGGCCATCCGTTTGGACTTCCCTACCTTCCATGGTGAGGATCCTCTCAGCTGGTTATACAAGGTGAACCAATTCTTTACTTTCCACACAACACCGTATGTGGTTGGTTTCATTTCACATGGAGGGCAAGGCCCTAGTTTGGTTTCAAGATTTGGATGAGTCAGGGGCCTTGACTAGTTGGGATGACTTTGTTAAGGCTTTGTTAATTCGTTTTGGACCCAATTGCTACAATGACTCTTTGACTTGTTTGCGACAAGAAGGTATGGTGGAAGCGTATAAAGCTGACTTTGAAGCCCTGTCCAATATGCTAAGGGGCTTATCCAAACAATACAAACTGAGTTGTTTCTTAAGCGGTCTACGTGAGGATATAAGACTCCTCGTTCGAATGTTCAACCCTAGTAACCTCATCACTGCCTATAGCCTTGCAAAAATTCAAGAAGAAAATGCCTCTCTTCACCACAAAGTAACCACACGAAACCATACACCAACCCACAATACACCCAGCCAGCCTCACTAAAAGTCAATCCAACCCCAAACCACCCTGAACCTTACAAGAATCAAAGCCAAGCTATGGTCCCTGTCCACAAAATATCTCAGACTCAAATGAAAGAAAGGCGCAAGTTGGGACTATGTTATAATTGTGATGCTAAGTGGAGTCCAGGTCATTGTTGTCAAAACCCAAAGTTGTATTTAATTGAAGAAATTAAGGAAGAAACTAGGGATATTACTGCAAATTAGAACCTGTTGGAGACCCAGGAGTAATGGACGGGATTGCTGTTGATTGGCAAACAACCATAAATTTCTATACACGCACTTATTGGCTCTAACAATCCTAAAACTATGCGAATCAAAGGGAAGATTGGGAGTCAGTGGGTGATTATATTAGTTGATTCAAGGAGTACACACAATTTCCTTGACCGGCAGTATTAAATCGTCCTCCATTACCAGTAATTGAAGATGAGAAAGTAAGGGTGAAAATAGCAAATGGTGATCAAGTGGATAGTATGGGCAAGGTGTTGGGTGTGAGCTTTAACATACAAGGGGTGCATTTCAGTGTGGATATGTATGTTTTAGTCTTGGCAGTTTGTGACATGGTGTTGGGGGTACATTGGTTGCAGACCTTGGGTTCCATCTTATGGACTTTTAGGTTAGGTTTGGTAACTAAGTTCAAATACAAAATTTTCATCTCATCTCATCTCATCATTATAACTTTTTCAAATTCTTATACAAAATATAATAAATAATTCAACTTTTTCAAATTCTAATTTTACTTTTTCAAATCCCAAAACAATAATAACATTAAAATATAATATTTTAAACTTTCATCTAAAACTAAAAATTCTCATCTCACTCCCTAAACCTAACCTTACTAAACTTACGATGCAATTTACTCATAACCAACATGCTGTTAAGTTATAAGGGCTGAGTGGAAATACCTGGATTGAAGAATGGGTGGTTCAAAAGCTCAACCAAACCGAGAAGAAATGAGTTTTGCTGCAATGGGTTGAATCCTCCTCAGAGAAACCCGAGAATAACGACCAAACACTTCCTGAGCCATTTCAGCAATTACTTAACCAATACACAAAAATATTTGCCACTCCAAATGGTCTACCCCTCACCCATTCCCATGACCACACTATTACCCTTCAAGCAAACACCCAACTTGTTTCTATACGAGCTTACCGTTATCTGTATTTCCAAAAAGATGAAATTTAACCGATTTTGAAAGAGTTGTTGGATTTAGGGGTAATTAGGCCTAGCCAAAGCCCCTACTCAGCCCTGGTATTGCTTGTACATAAATATGATGGTACATGATGAGTATGTGTGGACTACCATGCCCTCAACCACATCACCATTAAGGATAAATATCCTATTCCAGCTGTGGAGGAATTGCTGGAGGAGTTGTATGGGGCTTAGGTGTTTTCTAAACTCGACTTACGGTCGGGTTATCATCAAATCAGAGTTAAACTAGAGGACATCCATAAGACTACATTCAGGACACACGAGGGTCATTATGAGTTCTTGGTTATGCCTTTTGGCATAACTAACGCACCCTCCAACTTCTAGAGTCTTATGAACCAGGTCTTTAAGTTTTACCTTTGTAAGTTTATTTTTATTTTATTTTATGATATTCTCATTTATAGCAAGGATGACGCTGCCTATTTAACTCACTAAAAGCTCACTTTTGAAATACTGAGGGACAATCAGCTTTTTGTTAAGTTTAGCAAATGCAGAAATATGATACTTAGGGCATCTCATTTGTGCCCATAGGGTTAAAGCAGACCTCGACAAGATACGAGCCATGTGGGAATGGCCCACACCTCATTGACTTAAGTCGCTACAAGGTTTTCTAGGCCTCACAGGCTATTATCGAAGATTCATTAGGGGGTATGGGTCAATTGCTGCCAAGCTAACCAATTTATTGCGAAAAGACAGTTTCAAGTGGGATGAGGAGGCCCAAACTTCTTTTGAAAGGCTAAAAACAGTGGTGACTCAGCCACCAGTTTTAGCCTTTCCTAATTTTCAATCCCTATTTGTTGTTGAATGTGATGCCTCTGGGGAGGATATTCGTGTAGTCTTAATGCAGGGAGGGAGGCCTTTGGCTTTTTACAACCAAGCCTTGAAAGGGAAATCGTTGATGTTGTCCACTTATAAAAAAGAACTATTGGCACTTGTCTTTGCAGTACAAAAATGGTGACCCTATCTACTAGCCCATTCTTTCGTGGTTAAAATTGACCACCAAAATCTCAAGTTTCTGCTTGACCAAATGATGGGTACTACAATGCAGTTGAAATGGATAGCCAAGCTTATGGGCTATGTCTTCATAGTGGAGTTATGGAGTTATGTGAGGGATAGACCTAAGGACTGGTCACACTGGCTAGCCTTAGCTGAGTGGTGTTACATTGGTTGGGAATCCATTGGTTTGGGGGCAATACTAGGTGCACCGTCAGCACTACTTCTCAGTGTTGCAATCTGCCCTTTCATTGGTACGCTCATTCATTCGTTCGTTCATCATGGCCGTTACGTATTTTCATACATCGTAACATTCAGTCATTTCTTTCATTACTCAGTTCATTTATAGAAAAACATCATTTAAAAGCATAAGCTTAAACATCACTCGAGGCATCATTCGAACCATTAATTCGTGGCATTCATAAAGCATCAATTCATAAGAACATTTTAAAATACTTTCTTCGCATCGCTTAAAGCATCGGTTCGTAAAAGCATGAGGCATAAGCCTTATGTTTTCATTTTAAAAGACTACATCCAATATCTACTACGTATAGTCATCCATCACATGCATACAATTAAATACTTTGGTTGCATAAAAAGAGGCTGCCAAGAATGGCCATTACGCACATATACTTGAAGACTTATATGTACGTAAAGGGAAATACTTTGTAAGGCTTCATAAAGGGAAATATTCTTTTCATTTCGTTCGTATCTTTAGAAAACTCTAGAAGCATATGAACATAATACTTACCTAGTCTCTATGTTGTTCTCATACCATGCAGTCCATTCACGTGCGTGTCAGATAACAACCAACCTATATGCATACACAAAACCTTAGTTTAATTCTTTATCTAGTACATAACCAACTAAATTAGAAATAGAACTACACTTCACTTGGAAATACTTTCCTTCTATCTCGGACTCTTACGTAGCCCTTACTATGCTAAAATCTTTGAGGATCCACTTACAATCACTACCTCTTCTAAACTCAATGTTCTACCTTGAGTGCTTATCCATTTAAAGTGAACCTCATAATTCACCTTAGGGATAAGACACTAAGACCTCACCTTAAACTTCTTATCAACCTTATTCCGATGCATAACTTGAACCGACCAAGTCATGCATCCCAATTCTAGTCCATACACACGTCACTTCCTTCCTGCATCCTAGCGCACACTTCATCCTCATTCCCCATCCATGCATGCCGCACAACTTTAAGCAGACTCTGAGGCTTAAACATCGTGTACCCATGCTCGGACAGATTACCCATTACATATGGTAAATCTGTCCGACATATGTGTCTAACCAGATTACACATGTACCCTACTCCCTTTTATCACCTAAGAGCAACATATAATCCACTGACGCCTGCTTGTGTAAACAAGTTCCATACTCTGATACCAACCTTCTCTTAAACTCAACTAGCATGACTCTTCATGCTACTTATCCAACTACATAGCTCATCCCAATACTTGACCAAGACTCCTTCACAACTACACCTTCCGTTTCCTCACATAGTTCGAGACTACTCCCGAGCTACACCATTATCCATCACCTCACATGGCATTACACCACTTCACTTCTACACCAACTCTTAACATATCAAGAGTATGGTTCCTCATGTACTTTTGCCACATCGTGACATCCCGTCACGTTCTCGCTACATCACTCTGATACCATTCCGTCACTTCACACATACAACAGCCATAACACTACTACACGGTGACACCCGTCACTATGACTATTGGTCACATCATAGCTTCTCCGAGACACTGTTCCATAGTTCCTGACACTTCACACATACTCCTAGACATAATAGGGCAACACAGTAACACCAATCATTGGGACTATCGGTCACATCACAACTATTCCGATACACTATTCCACAATTCCCGACACTACTCATCACACTCTATGCTCATCAACTACACAACCATCCATATCTTCACGACATGCCACACGGCGCGACACTACACCTCATGGAGTACACTCCCTTCATATTACACTATGCCACATCACCACTAAGGCGCACACACCATACGGTGCATCGCTTCACCCCATGGAGTACACTCCACATGTACTCCCTTCACAACACACTACGCCACGCACTACTATGACGCATGCCACACAGTGCATCACTACACCACATTACCACTATGGCACACACGCCACACGGTACATCACTCCATCACATGGAGTACACTCCACATGTACTCCATTCACAACACATTACGCCACGCACTACTATGACACATGCCACATGATGCATCACTACACAACAAGGAGTACACACGACGCGTACTCCCTTCACATTACACTACGCCACACAGAGTACACTCCACGTATACTCTTTCCAATCTACACTACACCACGAGTACACTCCACGTGTACTCTTCCCATTCCACACTATGCCACGAGAGTACACTCTACATGCACTCTTCCTAATTCACACTATGCCACATCACCACTACAACATATCCTTCACAACCACACTTCACAAAACAGTCCACAACACGACTACACAGCACACTCCCAGCTACGCCCAACACTTCACGTACATAGCCACACTTCACATCATCACAATACACAACGAACTCCATAACACAATGAACTTCACAAATACCAACAACACAGTCTACAATCCAACCAACCAACTAACATAATAATGAGGGTAAAGGAAAAGAGAGTTAACCCGTGCATTGCTCGCTGCCCAGCATAGCCAGTGGATCTATTTCGGGGACTAGATCTAGGGTTTCTCGACTAGATCTAGGCTTTCACGGGTGGATCTAGGCTGTGTGAGGTGGCCAAGGTCATGGGTGACGATGGAAGGCTGTGTACAGTGGCAGCTAAAGTCGTGTACGGTGGCGGTTAGCCATGTACAATGGTTGTTTGAGGTGCTTGGGAGCTGTTTGGGCAAGCGGGTGGGTGGATCTGGAAGGGCGGGTGGGTGGATCTGGAAGGGGTGGCCATGGGGAGGCTCATGGTGGTCTCTGGATGGCGGCAAGAGGTGGAGCACGGCGGCATCTAGCTGTGTACAATGCATCCAAGAGAGTGAGGGTGCGTGTGAGGTAAGGGGATGGTTGGGGACTACGGCTAGGCATAGAGGGGCTGAGGGAGGTGTGGTGGAGCTGGTGGTGGCAATGGAGTGGTGGCACAGTGGCCCAACGGCGGATCTAGGCCCGGTGAGAGAGAAACCGAGAGGAGAGATGGGGTTGTGGATGGAGAGAGAGAGAAGGCTGTCTCGTAGGGGGCTGGGTCCGGTCGGAGGTGGTCGCCGGTGTGAGGTGGTGAAGGTGCGGCGCTGTAGTGGTGGCCAGCAGTGGCTGGGCTGGGTTAAGAAAGGGAGACTGAATGGGGGAAATGGCTGGTTTGGGCTGCGTTAAGGAGATCGTGGTGGAGGTGATCAGAGGTGGGGGTCCGACGATGGGCTAGGTGCGGTGGTTGTTGGCCGAAGGAGAAGAGATCAGGAAGGGAGAGGGGGCATCGTGCGGCTGCTGAGGAGAAGAGAGAGAGGGAGAAAGGGAAAGTGAGTGGAAAAAGAGAGGGAGTTAGGGTTTTTATCTAGGCCATTCATCTAGGGATCCTAAATCTGATCTAATGGTGGAGATTTAAACATTGATTTAACTAATTAAAATGAGAGGAATTAAGATAGAATATTATATCATAAATTTAAACTTAACTTTAGTTTAAAAAATAATATTCTTTTATCATTAAATAAATGATGAAGTTTTGCTAAATATCTTTAAGAGAATAAAACTATCTAATTAATTAATGTTTTCAATGTAATTTAGGTACCATAATATTTTAAATAACTAAAATCATTTAGATAAAATGATTTTTCACAATTATAATATTTTTGGAGCTCTAAAAAATATTATAATTGTCTTACTTAAAATCGTCATGCTTGGTCCAATAATACTGGAAATACCCTATATAAATATTTTCAGGACATTTAAAATATTCGAGGGTTTTAAAACACTGGGCATACTTTAAAAATCAACTACTAACATTAAAAACACGCCTTCGAGGTTCGACATGCAAGACGAGACTCGCGTTCGCTATAGAGAAAGAGTGGACTGTTACATCCTCCCATCCATATAACAAATTATGTCCTCTAAATTTGCTCACCATTAGAGAGAAGAAGGAGCGGGATGTTACACCATCGTTGTCGCTCAATTTCCACTCTTAACCCTCAAGTAAGAATAGGGGTGATACCCGCATATGCGAGGGACGGGGTCACCCCTTCCTTGCACCCCGCCCCCGCATATGCGGGGGGTGGCGTTTCAAGCCCCGTACCGGTGCTAGGGGGCCGGGGCGGACATCCCATCCGCCCCGCCCTTCAGCCACTTCAAGGGTATTGATGCCCCATTCGGCCTAAAATTTATTTCTGGGTCCAAAAATATTTTTTTGAACTCAAACTAAAATTATTATATAATTTAAATTGTAAATTAAAATTAAAATATATTACAATAATTTAAAAACTGATAACATAAAAACTATGTTATCAATTTTTAAATTTGTTAGATTTCATCACAAGAGTATTAGACTTGTTCACAAGATTGTATTGTGGATTGGCCTGCTAGGCCAACCTTTATCCAGAAGGCCAACGCAATACAAGAGTCTTACTTGAGCAATGTGGGACTCAATAGTCTTACAAGAGTCTTCATTTGCTGGACTATCAACTTCTTCTGAAGATTCGTCTGTCTATGGAATAGTATCATATACATTTCTCGGTGCAAACTTCTCCACTACCTGTCATGGGTTTCCGCACTCCAGATTATCTAAATAAAAAACTTGATTCACATGGCAAACGAGAACAAAGGGATCATCCTCATACCATGTGCGATATGTATTGGCACTCACAAAGTAATCATTGTTACGCACTCCCAACCTAGGATTTGAGACATCCCACCAATTATATTTAAATAACCAGATCATATATCGTCACACGTATTTCAACACTATAATATCTTCCACAGTTCCATAGAAGTCAATGTTATCATCCGCATGGCTTCCTTCGACTACAACCCCACAATTTTGAGTTTTCCTATATCGTTCTCTGTCTGCTATGTGAAATCTATATCCATGCACCAAACATCCTGAGTACTGGATGGCCCTCCTAGATGGACCACATGCCAGAGCATACAGTTCTAGTAAAATTTCTTTTGAATTTTCACCATATTTCGATATAACCTACATCAATAAATATTATTATATAGAAAAAATAATAGAGTTTAGTGGTATGAAATTCGTACTATAAAATGGGACTTTACAGTAATACCATATGTTCAAACCATGAAGCAAATTCTTCTTCATGAGTCTTTTCTACGTCAGTTACACCATTCGTGCGAAGTAGTTGTATATGTTCACTGCGCATGTTCGTGTGAATGGTTAATTTGTATCAACGGAAAATGCTATATTATTATACATGGACTTAAAGATAATATTGATTTAGAGGATCATCACTAATCTCAAGTGGTGCTCAATCTTTGTACAGTTATTCAAGACATACCATCGAGCTCTTTCAAACTTTCGCCCACATAGGTCGTAGCCCCCTTGTGCGCCTATAGGACATACTGTCTGGGAGAACACGGTAAATGTTGATGAGTCTCCCATCTCTCGTCCACCTTCATAATTTCGGTCTGGTTTTGTAAATCTAGTATCAACCCCACGGAAATACATTGAGAAAAAGGTATGCCACTCATTATCAATATATGACTCAGTAATCGAATCTACTGGATGAGCTTTATTCCCCACATATCGCTTCAATTTTCCTAAAAATCGTTCAATAGGATATATCTATCTATACTAAACTGGACTAGCGACTAAAGCCTCAAGAGGTAGGTGCACAGCCAAATGAACCATTACATCAAAGAATGAAGGCGGGTACCAACTCTCTAATTTGCACAATATTACTGCAATGTCAGCTTCCATTTTTAACAATGTATCGACTTTTAAAGTTCTACTACAAATATCTCTGAAAAATCCCCCTAATTCTGTGAAAGCTGTACAAACATCTCGAGTAAGCTTTCCACGCACACCAACTAGCAACAGACGCTGCAGAAATACATGACAGTCATGACTTTTTGGACCAATTATCTTCCAATCATGTGTTCGAACACATCTTGACATGTTTGAAGCGTAGCCTTCAGGTAATTTGATTGTTATGAACCAATCACAAAATTTCTCTCTCTCATCATTTGAGAGTGTATACCATCCAATGGGCATATATGTTGACGACCTATTATCTTGCAAATGCACCTCCGATCTTATCCCCAACTCTTTCAAGTCTTTACGAGAATTAGCTGTATCTTTTGTCTTCCCTTCAATTGACATCAGAGTGCCCAATATATTCTCACATATATTCTTTTCAATGTGCATAACATCTAGATTGTGGCGTAGTGTCAATGTAGACCAGTATGGTAACAAAAAGAAAATACTTTTTTTTATCCAATTCAACTCCACTGCTTGTCGTTTTCTCTTTCGAACTCTGGTATCTTTTCTAAATCTGTTTTCTGAAACATCCCCAACTGCATGATAATATTATTCGTAGACAAATCTGGCGATGATTACCTACGCTCAACTCTTTCATCAAACATAGCTCTATTTGAACGCCATCTATGATCATGTGGCAAATAATGACGATGTCCTACAAAACATAATTTCCTACCATAACTCAACTACTGAAACTGTGTATCTTTATTACAAACAAGACAAGCCATTTTAACTTTTGTGCTCCACCCAGAAAAATTTTCATATGCTGAAAAATCATTTATTGTCCCCATCACTGCAGCATGCATCTTGAACTCCCGCGACGAAGCCGCATCATATGTACTAACACCCTCATCCCACAACTCTTTCAACATTGCAATCAGTGGTTGCAGATATACATCTAATTTGTTCCCTGGTGACCTTGACCCTAGTATCAGTAGAGTCATCATGAAATACGGATCCTTTATACACTTCCAAGGTGGCAAGTTATAGGGCATTAATATGATAGGCCAAGTACTATGAAAAGTGCTAATGTTGCCAAACGGATTAAAACCATCCGTTACTAAACCAAAACATACATTGTGAGGTTCTTCGGCAAACCATGGATACTCGACATCAAAGTTCTTCCATTGTAAAGAATCTACATGATGTGAGAGGAAGTTTTCATTTGGGGCTCTTTCTGTGTGATGCCAAGACATACCTTTTGCAATTAACTTCGACGTAAATTGTCTTTGAAGTCGAGGAATCAATGGAAAATGTCTTAAAATTTTGTGGGGTACATCACGTTTATTGGATGTCCATCTTGACTCATGACACACTGTGCATGA
The DNA here is from genome assembly GCA_003123785.1 of Pterocarya stenoptera. Classification (NCBI taxonomy): domain Eukaryota; kingdom Viridiplantae; phylum Streptophyta; class Magnoliopsida; order Fagales; family Juglandaceae; genus Pterocarya; species Pterocarya stenoptera. The sequence continues at coordinate 25,118 of QEOT01001868.1, forward strand.
GTCAAATTCTGCATATTGCTGCTAGTAAAGAATACAATCATTTCTACAAGCGTGGATGATGTTATAATCAAATCCTAGCTCTCGCTTCAATTGCTTCGCTTCATAAAAATTATGGAGTACTACATTATCCTAAGGAAGAGCCTCTTTAAATAATTCAAATAACATGTCGATAGCTTTGACAGAAATACGGCAAATAGACTTAATATGAAGCAGCCTCACCGTGAAAGACAACTTGCTCTGACGAGTGTACCCCTCATACAACTCTCTTTGTGCATCCTCCCACAGTCTTCCAAAGTTATCATTTCCCTCAAATGATTGTGCAGATGTTCGTTCTCCATCCCTCATCCCAAACATTCCTGCACCTAGATCACCTAACATCTCAGTCATATCCTCTCCATTATCATCATTGTCATCAGGATCATCTACATTAATGTCCTCTATGTTGGTGTCGATACCCTCTTCTACTTGATTGGTCTGATTGCTAACTCCTTTAGGAAATGGTTCACCACGTAAGAGCCAAGTTGAGTATTTAGAATCGATTCCATTTATAAATAAATGATCATCCACTATCACAAAATTATAAGAACTAAGATTTTTGCACTTCTTGTACGGACATTTTATATATTCTCGACTATCAACACTCATGCGAGCAAACTCTAGAAAAAAACTTCACCCCTTGTGCATGCTTCTTATAGTCTCGCCCAAGTTTATCTCCCAACAACATCCAACTTTTATCCATTGTTAAGATACGTTGTTTGTCGAATATCTATCAAAAAACCCAGTTCATGGGATAAACACTATCAAAAGTATATTCAAACGTGATCCATTTATTTTATAAGGTAGTTGATCCTATCCCATTAGAGAGATTATAATCTATATCGCATATATACTCAGTCAAAAACTCTAATGTTAGTAAAAATGTTGGCAGCATTTTCTTACAATTCTCTAAGTATGTTAATCACGATAAGTCGTTGACCCTAATCATCGGCCAAAGAACTTACAGACCACATACCCGAGGAATGTAAGAAAACACTGACCCAAAATTTTAATTGACTAATACAAGAGTTTAAACTGAATATATCTGCCATATAGATAATAGAATCCCAAACTATCCACTTTAGACATTTCAAGAGTTGTACCCAAAAAAATTCTTTGGCCACAACTCTCGAACAGGTCTAAGGTTCAAGTATATATAAAAATAACCCGAAAATCCAAAACACTCCAACTCCTACAATTATTGGATAAATTTGAAAGTAAAGCAAAATCACCAATATTATAAATATTTCATGCGGTATTATATTATTAATTTAAGTGTTAATAATTCTTATGTTATATTAATTATAAATTTTCATTTTAATTTAAGTGCAAAATATTTTATAATTATATTATGTATATAGTTTTTGGATTAAATATTTTATAACTACTATTTATTAATATAAGTGTAATCAATTCCTATATTATCTTATATTATAAGTTTCGATTTTAATATAAGTGCAAAAACTTTTATTATGATATTATGTATATAGTTTTTCATAACTCTAAATATCCTAAAACTATTATTTATTAATTTAAGTGTTTTCAATTCCTATGTTATATTATATTATAAGTTTCCATTTTAATTCATTCTATTCAAAAGCTACAATCCCAGATTTCAAACACGAAACATAGACCAAATGAACTTGTCCACAAAATATAATTTTCACTATAATAATCTCATAAGATGCATATTAGAATAGGATACATTGTAAATGAGATTGTAGAAACACAAATATACCTAAATAGCTTAACATATGTTATTAAAAACTATAAATTATCAAAAACCTAAAACTTAGAAATATTATCTCAAATTTAAGCAATCCAAGCCAAATCGCAATATACAATACTTACAATGCCATAAAACACATTATGGCATAACCCTAAACCATGTCAAATAAACCAACTTACTATGAAATTCGAAATACAAACAAAAATTCAAAAATGTATTACTTACCTTATAAAAACCTCTCATTTCTCTCAAGAATCCCTTCTCTTGAAGGCCAACTGTGTTCCTCTATCTCTCCACAACTCTCTCTCACTCCACAACTTACTCTTAAAATTTTCCACGAAATGAAAATGAACTGGAGGTTGTGGTATTTGAATCTGTGAAGTCACATTCGATTGAGACTTTTACTTATTTGAACACGAAAATTTCAAAATGCGCCAATTTTTGCTGCGATTTAATTTTTGTTCGAACGCCAAAGTTACTAGTTCGAACAAAAAAATAGAATATTTCTTGGCATATTCTTCAAATGCTCAGAAGATGAAAAAGTATTTTTGTTTGAATGAGGAATTTTTACGTTCGAACAAACTGACATTCAGAGTATTTGGCGCGAAGTTTCCTACCGAATACATTTCACGAGATAAATTAGTTCGAACGGTACTTTATTGTGTTCAAACTAAAAATTGTTTATTATGCTTATAAATGATCGCATATAGTATATTATATTATATTATAATCTATAGCAACTATTTTATTTCTAATCTATACTATATACTATTTGGTATTTTATATCCAAAATCCAACTTTTTTGGATTTTTTACATCAAATATTTAACACTTTTAAATATTTTAAACAAAAGAAAAAAAATAAAAAATAAAAAATTGTTCCCCAATCGTGCAAAAAAAAGTAGAGCCCAAAATGGGCTCCCTAGCTTAAGTATTATTAATTTATAGTACTTATTAATGTATAGTACTTATACAATACTACACTATAATTGGAAAAGTGTGTGGTGTGTGTCAGCATAAGTAATATATACATTTCAATTGTATTACTATTAATAAGTGAACAAAAAAAAAACATTTGAATAACTAATAAATTCTTCACAATAGAAAATAAATTATCCACATAGTCTCTCTATCTCTCTATAATCATCTCATCAATCATTTAGTTAGATAAATCTGCTGCCTCCCAAATGAACCGAATCTTCTAGATTTGTTTTAACTATTAGATAAACTCTCATGACTCAACTTCTAGCTAGTTGAGTCATCATATGTGGTTAAAAGCATCTCAAAGGTTGTAAATGAAGATTATGTACAGGTGATAGTTCTGCCCTTGACTATAGTACTACTTATATAGTATAGTACTTAAAGTACTTATTCAATAGTTTTTTTCTATTAATATACCATATCATACTATATAGTACTTATATAGTACTTATATAGTATTTTTCTATTAATATATAGTATAGTACTTATATAGTAACTAGGATATAATATAGTACTTATAGTACTAGCTATATAACTAATAAGAACTAAAAATATATTAATCATATTAACTTGTATAGTTATCATAACTCATTCAATAGTTATAACTATATAGTAACTAGGATATAATATGGTACTTATTGTACTAGGCTACTATTACTAATAAGTACTATATATATATTAATTATATTAACTTGTATAGTTATCATAACTCATTCAATAGTTATAACTATATAGTAACTAGGATATAAGATAGTACTTATTGTACTAGCTATTTAACTAATAAGTACTATATATATATATTAATCATATTAACTTGTATAGTTATCATGACTTCTCCAATAGTTATAACTATATAGTAACTAGGATATAATATAGTACTTATTGTACTAGGCTACTATAACTAATAAGTACTATATATATATTAATTATATTAACTTGTATCATAAAATATTATAATACTATTATTAAAGTATTAACTTTATTATATTAAAGTATATATTAACTTTAATTATATTAAAGTATTATAATACTATTATTAAAGTATTATTTTTATACTTTTGTACTTTGTAATATTAGTATTATTATATATTAGAATAGTAATATAATTAGACATATATTAGTATAATAACCGTTCGAATGGGTTTTATACAGTTCAAACGGATTTTTATCCCTTTTGAACGGGTTTTTATTCCATTCGAACTAGGCGTCACGGTCTTTATATGTCCAGTTCGATTTGCATCAAACCCATTTCTCGCATTCGAACCCTCAGCCATTGAGAGCCTCCGTGTTGCCCCTTATCTCCGCCGCCACAAACGCCACTCAACCGCCTTAGGAACAAGGCATTTGAACTTCTAAGAGGTATGGGCACCCTCTCCAAGTCTATTGTTACTTTTTTTTTTTTTGGAAGAATGGGTTTGTTTGGGAGGGGGGATTTGGGATCCCCCCATTTTGGTGTAATTGATCAAATAACAAGTTTTTAATCGATTGAAATGATTGAGATTCACTCCTTAATCATTTTTACTGATTAAAACAAAGCTTTTGGTGTAGATTTTAGAGTTTCGGCCATGTCACTCAGCCATGGCTGTTTGGCTTCGATCTCGTTCGAATGCAATCTATTCCATTCGAACGCGAAGTTGCCAAATAGATTTATTTCTGTTCGAACAAAAAAATTTAGTTTGAACGAGTATTAATTGCTAGTTCGAGACAGAATCTTCCATTTGAATAATTTTACTAGTTCGAACAGAATGTTTTTCATTCGAACTAGTTAATTCAATTCAGTTCAATATAGTTTAATTCTTTAATAATATATTTTCAATATAATATTTATAATTATATTCTTAATTTTCTTGTAGTTAAAGAGTATACTAATGACATCTAGCGGAAGAAAACGTGCTAGAGATCAGGTTAGTGAAAGTGGTGGACCCGCTCATGCTTAGGAGGTGAGGCCTATACTCCTCGAGCGTCAGATCCTTTTGTCTGACTTCTCTGATCTTTCATGGGAGGGAGGGAGCATACAGTCCATCTTCACCAACCCGGGATGGGTACCGATCTGTCAGCAGCGGGGGACTGCATACCCAGAGATGGTCGGTGAATTTTACCGTGCCATGGAAGAGGGGTGTAACACCACGATTTTTACGTGCATTTTATTGAAGGGTTTTTAATTTAATATTTGAATTTGAGCTGTTTAATTTAATTTAAACGTGTTTACGAGAGATTATTTTACGATTTTTAAATCGAGAATTATTTTAAAGTGCTTTCATAATTTTAATTAGTGTTCTACAATTAAATTGCTTTTTATTATAAAGAGTGATTATTATTGGAGTTTAATATTTTATTTTAATTAGTTTTAAGTTTAAACTGATTTATTAAATTTACTGTTTTAAAAATAATTATATTGAGGATCAGTTGTGACTCAAAAGTTGTGAGGATTGGACCTCATTTTTTTTTCACATCTTTTCTTTTCCTCTTTCCTTTTTCTCTTCTTTTTCTTTTTCTTTCTTTTTCTTCTTTCTTCCTCTCTTTCCCGCGCGTAGCTCGACCCTCTCTCAGCTCAGCACTCTCTCTCTCTCCTCTCTCACATTCAGTCGGACTTCAGTTTACCGTCGCCGTTGCCGGCCGCGGTGGTCGACACCGCCGGTGCCACTCGGTTCCCCAGCCACCGACGACCTTACCCTTCTATTTTCAGGCTGGCTAACGCCGCCGTTAGCCGCCAAGAGCCGTGAGAAGCCGCAGGCTTCTTTTCGCTGTTCCGCCGCCGTCCGGCCACCATTTGTTCATCACTTCATCACCGGCACCTTACCGTCCTAACCGACCCATTTTTGGCCCCGATCCGTCGCCGGAGCCGCCCCTACGAACACCCACTCCGATTTGAACTTCGTGGCCTTAAACTGCCGTTTCAGCCGCCACCCACGGCCAACTTTCGATACCATTAGCTTCACCGACTTCATTAGGCCCTACCCTATCAATTTCAAGTCTTCGTTTGACTCCGTTGGAATTTGGGTACATAGTGTATTTCGGCCACAGTGTTTTTACACTGTGGAGTTGCTGTTTTGGTGCTTCCAATTCCTCCGTGATCCTCCTAAATTATTTTCAAGCGCTGTAAGTATTTTTCCAAAAGACTTTTAAGACTTTAATATATTTTTGCACTAACCTGTTTTATAAACTGTGTTTTGGTTATCTGGTTGTACTGATAACTGTTGGTTGTTGCTAATTTGTTGCTTTCATGGCATTGTGCACACATGCGTGGGTGTGTGTTTTGAGAAACTGTATTTAAGGCTTTTCGGGTGCGTGTGTATCACCCCCAAGCCAAGATGGGAGCGGAATATACTGAGTGTCGTCCCCAGGGGCTGTTGCCCGGGACTTGGACGGGATGGTAGCGCTCTCGATCTGACTCCGTGACTCTTCGGGCTGGCGGGGGTCAGAGGATGCTTGACTATGTACGCGGTGGGCGCGGAACTGGGCATCACTTATGTATCACTTGCACGGTCGTTACCCGTGGGGTGAAGATTGAGAGCCAGAGTATGTGAATGGTCCCTAGGGGAGGCCATGGTGCATACGGTTAAAATTGAAATTAATATAGTTATTCCTGAATTTTATTTTGTGTCAAATGGTGATTTTTGGCGTGTGGGAAAAATTGTGATTTTCGAGAAATGGTGTTTTTCTCGGATTTTACGCTTGGGTCATCATGTGCATGCATATCGTTAGTTGCTTTAATATATTTATTGTCTTGGAGCATTTTGGATTTTACTTACCTGCGTACCATCTTTTTGGTACTGTAGATTTTGATACAGGTTTTGAGGAGGCTGAGCCCGAGGATAAGGCTCCGCCTGAGGAGTAGGGACATTGGCTATTTTGTATTTGAAGATTATTGTCGCTTATGCTTATTGTATTTTATTTGATTTGATGTTGATTTGTAAACAAAAATCGTATTATGTTGACATGTGAATTTTCAGTACTTTGGTATTATATTAAACTTTGGTACTTAGTTATTTGACTTAACCTTTCCTCTGCGTATTGTTTATTGTACACGTGTTGCATTGCACACACTTAGCACATGTCGATGGGGTGCGTGACTATGTCGTCATCATCCAGGTGTCTCGATTTCCGTGTGTGTCCGTACATGGAAGTTGGGGGCGCCACAAGGGGAGTGCTGATGCTCTTTTCTACACTTTATCTTTCCAGGGGGTGAGTATTAATTTCTCTTCCCGTATTATTGCTGATTTCCCTTAACATCCAGCGCGAGGTCGGCGCATATCCTGCAGCGGCTACACCAGGACCAGTGGCTGTACCATTTGATTCTGACACACCTGCCGCATCCTCCACGCTAGCCCCGAATGTAGAGCCAGATGATAGTGAGGAGGGTAGTGAGGATGATGATCTACCTGATGATGGTTTCACAGACGATCAGGTGTGCCATCTAGTACGAGACCCTTTGGCTCCTCCATATGATGGGAGCAAGGTGATCCAACAGGCCAACTGTATAGCATTTTTTTTAGAATACTTAACTTGATTGTTGGCTATAACATTGACCAGAAAAAACACAAGACTGATTTCGGAATGGACTGAGCCAGATTTTTGTTGCGGATAGTGCGGGGGGAACCCCATTGATCTGACCTTGTATTTCTTCTACCCCATTCGATCGGAGTCACGCTATGTAAGTGGAGGTAGTCTACCATTTGCATTGCTGATATCTAACCTCCTAGTTCGATCGGGGGTTATAGTGTCTGCGATTGAGCAGAGGTCGCCACAAATAGAACCCCTTAACAAAATCACATTTAGCAAGAGCAAGGGGCACTTGCCGCTGTTAAGAGATAGCCGCCTGGGGCTACTTTGGATCAAGTACGAGCTTTGTTTGTTAAGTTCGTTGAGCCCATCATGGAGAAGCTTAGGGATCTGGATGGACGCATTAAAATGTTACAAGAGGATGTTGATTTGCTTAACAACAAATAGTCATTTTAGTTATCATTTTACCTTTTTATGTTGTATTGAATATTATATAGTTGAGATGTAATTAATGCATGCTTTTTATTTTTCATGGTTGCTACCTTGTTTATTTTTTTCATTTTACTTGCCGTTGATGATAATATAAAAAATGATACTATCCTTAAGTTATATTTATATAATTTAACATAAAAAAAAATCACTTTAAAGTTTTGAAATTAATTACATTAAATTAAAATGAGAATTTATAAATATTTTAACTCACCGCAAATCGTACTATATAATATATACACATATATGTACTTTGAAAATGATAACAAATTAATGGAAAAAATATTTATTACTTTAATGCAAAAAATATATGTACAAATTAATGATGATAAACAAATTAATGGAAAAAATGTCCGTTCGAACAAATAAACTTAAGTTCGAATGGTTATTAACTTTTCTCGGGAAAAATAAATTAAATTCCTGCCAATATTACTGTTCAAACAGACATTAATTGGTTGTTCGAATTTATTTTGTTCTGTTCGAATGGTTTTTCTTTTTTGAGACAATTTTGTTCGTCACAAAATATCTAGTTCGAATGGATATTTTTCCGTTCGAACGAATTTTGTAGCTCAAGCAGTTTTGGAGATGAAATTTAATTCGTCCCTAATTAATTTCGTCCCTAAAAATCAAATTTGTTGTAGTGAGTGTTTGTGTTTGAATGGTATTTAGATGTTAAGATGAAATGAGTTGAAACCATCTATAAAACCAAACCGAATTGAAACTTTTAGTGGGATTGGGCTTTAAGTTATTACTTAAACTTAACTCGATGGAGCGTTTGCGGCTTTATTTTCAGCAGATACGATGCTAGTATGGTCGCTGATTAAGTGTCAAAAATTGCATAATTAAGTTGCTAAAGTGATTAAATTGTTTATTCAAGAAAATGAATTAAGCATTTAATTATGCAATAATTTTTAGTACTTGACTCATTGATAAATTCTGATATTTTATACTTAAAATGATTTATAATGTAATTTACATCAGAATTAATATTTCAATTTTACTCCTCACTATGAATACTTAAATCTTAATTTTTATAGGGGTATTTTTGGAAAGGAATTGATGTAGGGCAATCTTAAAATGGGAAATGAAGGGCCTCAACAATCACGCACGGGCGCAGTCAACTATTCACTTCTGGTCTCATAGCAGTTCACGCACGATCGGATAGAGGGCTGGTGGCACTCACACGAAGAAGCACGGACGAAGGGACTGAGAGGGGTTGACGCAGAGTGGAGCGGCAGAAAAGAAAAAAAAAA
>QEOT01001868.1:50810-94226 GCA_003123785.1 Pterocarya stenoptera
TTTTTTTTTTTAGTCAGTTTTTATTTTTCAAATGTTAGTTTTGTGTAATTCATTTATCATTTCAGAAATCAGTTTTAATTTATAGTCCAGTAAATTTTATTTTTGTAAGTCTTAAATTCCAGTCTTGAGTTTGTTTAGTGAATAAATTTTCAGTCCTCTTTGAGAAATGTTGAGAGTACAGTTTATTTTAGTTGAGAGTTCATTTTAATTGGAAGTTTAGATTTTTGGGTTGGAGAACACAGTCTCCATTTTCAAACATCAGATTTATTCCTTACATTGGAAACTCAGATTTTTGGGTTGGAGAACGCAGTCTCCATTCCCAAACATCAAGTTTATTCCTTACAATTCATGCCCTCACTTAATTTAAATTTATGTCGTTTAATTTCCTCGCACTTTTAATTTCCTGCAATTTATTTTTACATCATTTAATTTTCTCGCACTTTTAATTTCCTGCAATTTATTTTTATGTCATTTAATTTCCTCACACTTTTAATTTCCTGTAATTTATTTTTATGTCATTTAACTTTCTCGCATTTTTAATTGCTTGCAATTTATTTTTATGTCATTTAATTTTCTTGCTCTTTTAAATTTCAGTCATTTAATTTTCAGCAATTTAAATTCACTGTCTTGCATTTTAATTTCTTTAATTTTCATCACTGCATCCAAAACACTCAAGGCCAACAAAAAAATGAATCTGGTTCACGACTAGTAAAATCTTCTTTTCACTGCACTCTTTCATCCATTGTACATATCATCACTTTTTATTTTTATTTCTCATTGTAAATATTTCCACCATTTTACACGAGTTTATTTTTAGCACTTTCCCTGTGGAGACGATCTAGGAATTTATTCCTAATTACTACGCGACACGCTCTTGCACTTGGGATAGCCTTTTGTGCTGCTCATTTTCGAACGAGTCAAAAGGCTCGAGCTATGACGACTTGGATTGTGGTGGCCGTTGATCGCCGGAGTGAGGACTGTGGACTCGTGGAGAGTTGAGACAGATGGAGATTGCAGTTAGGGATTTTATGGAGATAGATGTAATTTTGGGGATTTCTAGAAGAGTCTCTCACGGGAAGGAGGAGATTAGAAGATGAGGTATTACAAAAGAACCATTTTGTCCCTCATTTTTCAGCTGATCTACAAAAGGACCATTGAATGAAGTTCATTTAGGCAGTCAATGTAATTTCGGACCTAAATGTCCATTTTGGCCTGAATCTCGGAATTCGGCTTGAATGGGTCTCAATGGCCAAAATTTGAGCCGGTACAGAACAATGACCTACCCTATGCTGATTACTATTCCGGTATCCGTTCTGGCTAGAACAGAACGAATTTCAAAACTTTGGTTCATGGTGGTGAAGAGCAACGTATAACGACTCAGGGCATCTGCTAAGCTGTTTAGGTTTCCTGATTGATGTCTAAAGGAAAATGTAAACTCCTATAAGTATGTCACCTTCTTAACATGCCGCCTACTCAACTGGCGGTAACTATTGTATTTCAAAGCTTGGTGGTCATTGATGAGGATTAACTCCTTTTGTACTAGGTTGTGCCATCAATGCTTAAGGGACTAAATGATGTTGTAGAACTTCGAATCATAAGTGGAATAATTGTTTTTGGACTCAAACAACTTCTCATTGAGAAAGGCTATCAGGTGCCCTTCTTGGCTCAACACCACCAATGCCAACCCCAGATGCATCACAATTAACCTTAAACACCTTCTCAAAATTGGGAAGAGTCAAAACTTGTGCTTCTGTCATTTTTTACTTTACTAGTTGAAAACTGGCCTATGCCTCCTCAAACCATTGGAATGCACGTCTCTTAAGGCACTATGGGATAGGGTTAATTAGAGTGTGAAATTTCTTATGAACTGACAGTAAAAGGATGTCAATCCATGAGAACTCCTAACATCGTGCAAAGTCTTAGGCGTGGACCAATCGAAAATAACATCTACCATTGACTGATCTGCCTGAGCACCATTAGTAGAAACAACAAAACCAAAGAAAGTGACATAAGTAATAAAGAAAGAATACTTCTTCTGACTGACAAACAAACACTTCTTCCTCAACATTTCAAAAATAGCTCGGAGGTGATCTAAATATGACACCCATGTCGAATTATAAATGAGGATATCGTCGAAGTAAACGACAATGAATTTCCCCATAAAAGCCTGTAAAACATGAATCTCATGAACGTGCTAGGCCTATTAGAAAGGCATGACCATCCACTCATAGAAACCATGTTGCGTCTTGAACGTTGCTTTCCACTCATCTCCAGGCCTTATTCTGAAAAGACCTTAGAACCAGATAGTTGGTCCAACATATCATCCAAGCGGGGAATCTGAAATATGTACTTCACTGTGATCTTGTTGATCACTCTGCTGCCTATGCATATATGCCAAGACCCATCTTTCTTTGGTAGTAGGAGGGTAGGGACTGTACATGAGCTCATGCTCTCACACATGTAGCCTTTCTCTAATAACTCCACAACCTGACATTGCAACTCTTCAGATTCCTTGGGACTAAGGTGATACACAGGTCTATTTGGCAAGCTCAGTCCCAGACCAAAGTCAATTTCGTGCTGAATATCTCTCATAGGTGGTAGTCCAGGAGGAAAATCTTCTGACATCAGATCAGAGAACTCTACTTGTAGGTACTGCACCTTTAGCTGTAAATCTAGGTTTATGTCTGCTACACAATTCCCACAAGGTAGCAAAGCATAAATTACATTTTCACACTCAATCTCCTCTAGAAACTTGGACATAGAAAACAGGTTAGTACTATTGGATATTGCAGTAGGAGTAGTTCCTACCTGACGAGGTGCCAACACTATCTTCTTCCCTTTGATGCTAAGGGAATACGTATTCTTCCGCCCATTGTGAATAACAATGTGATCATACTGCCAATGCCTGCCTAATAACACATGGCAAGCATCAATAGAGACTACATCGCACCAAGCATTATCAAAATACTTTATACCAATCAAAAAAGATAATAGGCATATTTCATCTACTGCTACCTCGCTGCCCTTCTTTAGCCATGACAGTTTATACAGCTTTGGATGACAGTCTGTCTTCAACTGTAACTTTTGCTATTTTCCTCTTTAGACACCACGTTCTCACAATTGCCACTGCCAATAATCATCTTGCAAACTTTATCGACAACAGTACAGGTAGTGTGAAAAATATGTTCTCAGTCTCCCGAATCACCCTTGGGAGCTAGTAGAGTTTTATGAATGACCAGGGTCTCATGGCCATCACCATACAACATGTCTCCATCATCCTGGTCATCATACATAGGTTTCTCCATTTCTAAGCCTCTTTTACCACTTCTTCTTCAATCAGGAGATTTTTACATTTCTGATTGCCAGGTTTTTTACATTTAGTATCTCAATGTCTTGGTTCTCCACTTCTAAAAAATCTTATATTAGAGTTAGAACTCTAACCTTGCGGTGGATGAGGGGTAGAAAGAGATTTTTTAGGACAAACTATGCAATTGTAATGATCGCTTCTGATTATCGACCTCTTCACTGTTGTTTCTCCATGACGAATGCACGCTGGTATGCTTCAGACTGATTGGTCTGTATTGATGGAAAGTATTAGGAGTTTTAGTTTTTGGGACTAAAACTTTGTAGGTGTGATTCATTTTCTTTAACAGATGTCCACGAATGAAAAAACATTTTATGGCTACAATCATGTCAGATTTGGTGACTTCCCAATAATGCTTATAGAAGAAACCATTTAACCCATTTAGTCCTGGGGATTTGCTTAATAATTGATTGGATTTCCTCCTCTGACGGTGTGCTACCTAGAAATTCATTGTCTAGATCAGGAATCTTGGGAGGGAAAAGATTATCTAGGCCTGCTAGAAATGAGGGATTTGAGGATTCGTAGATATCTTGAAAGTGCTTGATGAACAAGTTCTGAATCCTTTGAGGGTCATTTAGCCATTGGTTGGAATGGTTTTAGAGACATTCTATGTCATTTCTCCTCCTTCTCATAGTAGAGGACATGTGGAAAATGTTTGTGTTCAGGTACGTTGTAGTTAGCCATTGAATCCTAGATTTTTGACACTACAAAATTTCCTCCCTCTTAAGTTGTTCATTCAAACAGATACTCACTTGTTCCTATAAATAAGTTGAGTTGTCAAATGGAATTTGTGATTGAAGATGAATAAGTTGGGTGTTCATATTTTTAATGAGAGATTGAATGTGACCAAAGTTGTTCCTATTCCAAAGTTTCAAGGGACCAAATCACACCAGGTGGCAATGAGCAACATAACAAAGGAGAGAAGTCAGTGCCATTTATTAATAGCACACCTAGTCCCTTCCCTTCTGATGAGCCTCCAACCCTGATCTCTCAAGCTATGCCACCACCTGTTTATTCCTGTCGCCTGAACTCATGGTGGCAATTCATGTTTTTGGGTTATGTTCGTATCGTGCCAAGTCATGAACATTCGACTATATAAGCTAACTCAAACCTGATCCATTAAGCTAAACGTATCAAATTTTCAAACCCTATCCCAACCCATTTAGATAATGGGTCGTGTCACGTCTCTAGTTTTGATTTGTTTAAAAATTAATTACAAATAGGTCAACATGAGATGACTCGTTTAAACTAGTTTAATGTAAATTGAGTGAACTAACACACATAACCCATTTGACTTGATTAATATAATTTTGCCTAAAAGTTAATATCTATATTTATTAGTAAGCACAATATCTTAAAAAAATGACTACTTATTAACTAGAAATATTAATAATTTTCAGATTTTAATATATAATACAATCAATATTACAAACCCTACAATAACAAATAGGAGCATAAGTCCAGAATTACAATTCCAACAATAAACATGAGCATATTGAGAAATATCAATATTACAACTCAAGAATAATAAAATTATAATTTTGAAATAAAATAAAAACAGGTCAAAAGGGGTTGATTTCAAGTTAAGCGGGTTGATCTGTTTATAAATTGTCTTAATGGGCCAACCCGTTTTGATCCGAATCTATTAATATCAAACCCAAATCCACTAATTTCGTATCATATTTGTATTGAGTTCATGGATCATGTCATATTTTGCTACTCCTACCCTAGACCCCAACCCATCACACGAAAGCCTCCATCTATTAAACCCCACGTTAATGCAATCACATCTCGCCCCCTTCACTGCAAATCATGGCTCGGCTGATTTGTTTCCATCAAGAGACTGAGCCACCAATATACAAGCAAATCATAGCACAGTTGGAAAATATTTCAGGCCCAATACACTACCGACACCCACAGCCCTTATGGCCTATTCTGGAAAGCTTACCGGAAAATCCTTTTTACCAAATCAGCCCATGAGTCCAGAAACAATGATATTACCTCCTGTTTATGAAAAAAATATTAATATAATTGCCTACACTAACAAAAGTATTTTAAAAAAAAATTGATAACGATGAGATGGCCAGTGTCAATGCCATGGTTCCAACAGATCCTCCTCCCATGGCAGGCTCTCTCATGGCAAGCCAGTACTTTCTTTAAAAAACTATTCGAATGGAGAAAAATTATATCATTGTATTATAAATAGAGGGTAATATTGTCATTTAGCCTCTTATTTAATTATATATAAATATGAGCCCATAGCTCTCTTAATTTGATAAAACAGAAAAAGTGACATCGGATTTGTTTGAGAATGAGATGGGATGAGAATTTTGTGAATAACAGTAAAAGAATTTATAAATATTAGTAAAATGGTTCGAATTAAGATATTTTATTAAGTTTTGGGAATGAGACAAAAGTTGAATAAAAATATTATAAAGTTACAATATAATTTTTTAAAGTGATTTACGTTTTGAAAATTTAAAAAGTTGTATTATTTTTTGTGCTTTGTTTGGAGTTTGGTAAAGTTGTAATGTTTAGATAAAAATGTTAAAGATTTAAAATTGAAAAGTATTTATGTTTGAATAATGTTTAAAAAGAAAATTATTAGAAATTTAAGATGAGATCATCTTACTTCCGAAACAAGCCCTTAATTGACGGGGGCGAGTTGTCACGGGACACAATCAATTCCCTAACCTTTATATATGAGGAATGTTACTCATTATTCCACACCACATACTTTATATATTTTATATTTCTCTTTTTTTTTTTTTTTAAATTTTTATCATTGTTAAACTAATTGAGTTTTTCTACTAATCATCCATATACTTTATATTTGTTATAGAAAAAATGAAAAAAAAAAAATTAATATGGATAGTACTGTGTGGTGTGTGGGGATGATAAATATAATTATTCTTTATATATAGAATGGGTAATGGTAGCCTTACATCTCATTTACTATTGCTTTACTACTCAGCTTTCTTTTTGTTCAATTTCAATTTTTATAAAATTGAATTTATTTTTAAATAAATTATATGATTACTTTAATTGATTGAATTTATTTTATGCTAAATTATGCAAGAAAGTCAAGTTTTGAGATTTTTAGTCCAGATAATTTATAAAATAAAAGAAAAGAAAAAAATAGCTGAATCGTAAGTTATAAAGATAGTGTAAGGGTTTCATTACTCAGCATTACCCAATCGAGCAGTACTCTTACCAAGGAAAATCATAAAAAAGAAAAAATTAAATGAAAAACTTCCCAAAATATGTCATGTAAATATTTACATAATTCCAGATAACAAAAATTGAATCATATTTCTCTTTTTTTTTTTTTATTATTTTTTATATTTTCAATCTTTTATTCGTTACTTTGGCTGAGAGCAATTTTTTTTCTAACATTTTTTTGACCTTTTCGCTTTTAGTACTTTAGTTTAATTAATAGTTTGCGTGTACCAAGACATCTTTTAACGCAAATGATGTATCACCGGAAGCATTTTACGAGCTATATATATACACGCAAAGGCAAACTTTTTAATGTTTAATATATCCTTATTCGTATCAACTGTAAGGGAATGTTTGGACAGTGAGTTGGAGTTTTATTATTCATCATCTTTATATACTATATATTATATTTATTTTTATTTTATTTTATTTTATTCTTCTCAAATTAATTGAATTCTTCTAGTCATCATCTATTTACTATATATTTAGTAAGAGAAAAAAATAAAAATTATAAGTGGTATGTGGTGTGATCGAGGATGATAATTAAAATTTTTGAAATAAGTTGAAATTAGATGAAATTAGAGTTGAATAAAATATTGTTAGAATATTATTTTTTAATATTATTTTATTTTAAAAATTGAAAAATTTAAATTGTTTATTATATTTTGTTTAAAAATTTAGAAAATTAATAATGATCAAATTAGGTGAAATCAGATGAGTTGAGATACTTTTTGAATCCAAACATGACTCTTAGATCATGTTTGAATGCAAGTGGTAATTAAAATTATCTATATATAGGCCGCCAGTTATTTTTTACAAAAGTATCTATTTTTTGTTAAAATGATTTTATTGACCTTGTCATAAATAGTTATTCTTATAATAAATAATTTATCATAAATGTTATTTTTCTTGTAATTAGAATAGTAACTTTCATTAGATCTGCTGTAAAAATTAAAGCAACTGAAACTATAAAGCGACTTGTTAAAGAAAGTATCGCGCTTTATCTATTAATCAAGGAAATTAATAGTATTATTATCAAATATGTCTAATAAATGTGTCTATTCATATATTTTTATTTATTTTTAAATAATTAAAAAAGTAACTATTAGTTATAAATTTATATATTTTTTTTTAATCAAAAGAGCCTATTGTAAGACGTATTATCCGATCCTTTGCGTCTTCTTTCTGAAAATAAAGTGAGACTATATAATATAGTTCTTTTGTTTAAAGAGAAAATCTAGAATTACGTAAGGTATGAAAAAAGCCACGTGGAAAATACTTTGCTTTGAGGGGCACCAAGTCTATGCGGGGCCAATGGCCATGCATAGACATTAATTTGTTACATTTTTTTTTTAAATGGAGGTATTAATTTTCTTTATAAAATAAGTAAATTGTAAGAGTATTATTATTTTCTAAAAAGAATCTTTTTTTTTTTTTTTAAATTAGAGTTGAAAAACATTATAAAAATGCTTCTCTCAATTATTATATATTAGCAGTGGTGGATTTACATAGGGCTTGGGAGGCCATAGCCCCCCATCCAAAATTTTTTAAAATTCAAAATAACCTCTAAACTTTATTCATAATTTCATGTACGTAGAAATTGGCCGTCTAAATAAAATTATAATTTTCTTATTCCTATATGTTTTTTAAGATTTTATAAAATTTCAATATATATAGAAATGTCTCTCTCTAATTTTTTCCTATAACTCCTAGATTTTGTATAATTTCTATATATAAATATCTATTTTTAAGGACGTGGCCCCACTAAAATTAAATTAAAACGGTGAGATTTGGATAGTGAGTTGAGTTGAGTTGAAATGAGATGAGTTGAGATGAAAGTTGAATAAAATATTGTTATAATATTATTTTTTAATATTATTATTGTTTTGAGATTTAAAAAAGTTGAATTATTTATTATATTTTGTATGTATACAAATTTGAAGAAATTGTAATGATTAGATGAGATGAAATGAGATGAGATGAGTTGAAATCAACTCTGAGTCCAAACGGAGCCTTAGGAGAAATAATAAACTATTAACATTAACTCCAATATATATTTTTTATTATACAATATTAAATTTCTTAATTAATATAGACTCTAAAGTAAAAATACAAGAAAAATCATTTAAGATTGATGATTTATATGAAAAATAATGGAGATGATTTATCCTCTAAACTTCATTGAGTAAGGAAAAGTTTATTTAATGTCTCAATTGTAGCATTCTATGCTTAATATGACACCAAAATTGATAGATTTTATATTAAATTTGATAAACTAGCTAGCTTAGATATTAGAATGAAAGATGTCATTCTAAAAGACCACTTGATAGTTTCTATGAAGAAAATAATTTCTAAATATTTAATATTTACAAAAATAATAATAGATGAATATTATTTTATAAAATATTGTCAGCAAAAATTTGAAACATACATTAAATTGTATTTTCAAAATTGTATTTCTACATTATTTGACAAATTATTGAGATTTAATTTTATAGACAGTTATGATTTATAATTTTGTAATATTTTTTCATTTTATATAAACATCTTGTACGGTAGAAATGTTAGCCCCCTAAAAAAAATTGCTGGTTGTGCCACAGTATATTGGAATTACATATAATCTCTTATTTAGCATGGCATTTTATACTTTATATGTGATACATCGTATATTCTTCAACAATATTGGTCGGTTGATGTACTCTTATCAATAAACTTACTTGGATGTTATTATAATATTTATTAATCTGATTAAATTTTTCGAATGCTAGCGTGCGTGTATGGACAATACCACAGTAGGACTAACAAAGTACGTTACTGATTTGTAAAAATTTTAAATAGACAAGTGTTATCCAAATCTTTATAAAAATGGTGGATCTTATCTTAAAAAAAAAATTATTCTTTTTTAATAGGACCACTTTTTCATAAATTGCCTGTCCCTGACATGATTACTCTTCAGAGTATAAATGTAACACAATGGACAACCAGCAGCTAGCTAGCTAGCACCAGCGTCTTCCTGTCTGGGCTCCTTTGATCCTAGATTAAGGAGATCAGCAAAATGGATCCAACGATCGAACTGGGGAGTGAGTTGTTCAAGAAGGCCATGGAAGGGAAATCGTGTGAAGTCGTCCGTCTATGCAAGGAGGACCCACGGTCTCTAGCGGCCGGCATTAAGTACTGAATGGACGACACACTTTTACACTTGGCTGTCTCAGACGGCCAAGAGGATACGATCCAAGAACTCGTAGAAATCATCTACGATATACCAAATTGGGAAGCGATTCTTAGAGCTAAAAACAAGATAGGGAACACTCCTCTCCATATTGCTGCAATGATGGGGAATGAGGCCATTTGTAAGTGCCTAGCAGATGCCGATTCTTCATTGATCGAAGAACGTAACCATGAGGGAGAGACTCCTCTTTTCACGGCAGTTCTCTTCGGCAAAAAACAAGCCTTCCAATGCCTTCATGATTTGTGTTTGTTTGATGAGATCAACCGCAGTACTTATTCTAGAAATACGCGTGGTGACACGATTCTTCACTGCGCCATTTCTGGAGACCATTTTGGTGAGTACTATTATTTTTGTATTTTTGCTAGCTTTTAGTTGTATAAATAATAAATATTACATTAATTAATATGGGAAGAGATGGAATTAATGCTTCGTTTTTGACATGTCGACAGATTTGGCATTGCGAATAATTGAGTTGTATGGGGAAGAACTGGTAAAAGCTGTCAACGAGGATGGAATCACACCTCTCCACCTACTGGCGGACAAGCCTTCGGCTTTCCGAAGCGGCAGCCGCCTTGTTCTTGGATTGTGCAAAAGAATTATTTATCACTGTATGTATCCATGAAAAATTAAAATTAATGATGGTAACACCCTTAATATATTAATGCGCACACCACATAAAAAATGAATATTTATAACAAATTACTTACAATAAAAATTATTATTTACGATGAAAATAGATTCATTATAATAAGAAATAATCATTTTATTAAAAAATAATTAACAACAAATAAATAATTTTCTTATTGTGTATATATATATGCACCGTAAGTAAATAAAGACTGATGATCTCCACGTTAATTATGGAATTAACAAGAAATTTCGTGTGCGTACGTACAATAAAAACATCTAACATTATCCTCATAATTAGAAGCTAGAATAAATAACTGATCTTCATGTAGAATCTAGCCGATAGTACTCTAACAAGATTCTCGATCTCATTCACTTCACATTGATAGGATTCTTATAATTAGTGTAAAAGGTTGGATGGTTTAATCATGCATTTCATTTGTCAATTTAATCTTTATTATTAAAAAAGTTGATCAAAATATTTCATATTTTGCACCAAATGGATCGTATCTGTTTCTTTGACAGATATGAACACATAAATTAGTTAATGATCTATATCATTTGTCGAGATTTTATGTTACTTAAAAAATTTTAATTACACGTAACCATAAAAATGTGTTCAGACTCAATTCATATATATTATTCTCCCGTGCAATCTAGAGTACCCCAGCTATGATCATTTAATTAGATATATAAAGATTCTATTGATCAATCTTAACCCTAGGATCAACATAAATACCAAGACGTACAAATAATGTGTTGATCTATGGATCGGCATTGTTGCGCGAAAATGATCAATGGTACTTACGCATGCTCAACAAAATTGACTTTAATCTTTCTTTCTTTTATATCCACATGCACATGAGAATAAAAAAGCATATTTTCCCATGAAATTTTTTTAGTTAATTCATTTTGAGATGTACTATATATCTAATTGTAGGATGAAAAAAGCCTTATAATTATAATTTCTTTCAAAAAAATTAACTAAAAAAAAAAATCAATCATTTGATGTAATATATCGAGGATCGAATTTATATATGAAAGAAGAATACTAAATTAATCTTAATTAGTAATATACTTTAACTGCTGTTACTTTGGAAGGCATACTTGTTGACAGGGACAAGGTACTGGAACCACAAGATGATCATCATTATGACCAGAGACGTCCCAGCAATGGAAGGAATCCAAATGATCCGGAGAACTTCAGAACATGCGGCGTCAAGTACTTCTTTCGAATGTTACGGAATTTTGTTACATTTGGTATGTAATTCATGTTTTCTTTTTCTTCCAGTTTTTCTTAATTAGCTGGCAAATTTATCATAAACGCAGGAATATGACAACACCAAGTACTTAATGGAAAATTTGAGCCATTAAAACCCAGTTTTATAAGTGTTTAAATTTTATAAATTGATCATATATAGATATATAGTTTAATTAGCTAATTAAATTATAATTTCTCCATAATCAATCAGTAACCAATTATTAGTACGAGATATAAAAAAAATTTATTAGTACGTACGACATAATGAAAAATATACAAGATTCAAGTAATGAAACTTATTTCGTTAAAGAAAAATATAGTAAACTAATCAAGTGACTCATAAACAAATAAGAACTCATTTAAAAATTAAATAAGAACTACACAAATTCATAGTGTAGTTTTTTGTTGTTACGAATCATTCGTTCTAGATAATTGGGAAATGCTCGGGACACGTGGCACTCCCTGTGTCTACAATTGATCTTTACTACATATGTGCTATGAGTTTTGCTATGTACAATCAAGTTTGCGTACCAATCTGCGTATTAATCATGTTGCCTTCATATTCTAAATTCAAATTAGCATTGTTTTCAATAAAGTTTACTTTCTGACCAATCATATTGAATGAGTGCGCTTATTCGTGCGCATAATCGTTTACAACTAAATTTTTCCATGTGCTATATATTGAGTACTGAACCTTTTTGATCTTCTTCTCTCAAGTAGTAGTCGGAATCAGAAAAAATGGAGTACAATTAGATGAAGATCAGAACCTTGAACGACAGTCGGAAAATCCAGGCAAGTAGCACATATTCTAGTGTGAAGCTCAAAGCAGACTCAAAAAGTGAAGATATATTTTTATATATCAATAATGCTGTATTGCCATCAACTTCAGAATTAATATACAATTTCTGAACCATCATATATATATATAGCTGCTACAATATTGAACTTGTTCAATTACGAGTATTAGCGTACTTGTCCTAGATCAATGAATTTTGTTTTCTTTTTCTATATTCAATTTATAGAGCTAGCATTTCTCTCTTAGCATTGGATCAAGAAATTACTTGTATTTTCTACAGAACTCATATCCACCAATATTGGAGCTGGTGGGAGACATCTATCTTTTGCAGCTAATTATGGCCGTTTCTACAAAATTTTGAAGCTCGCAATAAACAGAGCAATGGTGATAGTTTTTGGTCTAGGTATGTCAGTACACAACAAGGAAAAAATACGACAAAAGTAACTATTTCTATTGAAAAGTTCACAGACAGTTTAATTTGGAGATTATAATTACATTTTGCATCTACCCTTGGATTACAAAAAAAATTTGTAATGTAAGCAGAGAAATGATCATTTAATTTTCTTATGCATTCAGTATCGTATATTCAGACCTGATTGTTAAGATTATATCACAATATAATATATGCATGCATGCATTCTCAAGGATCATATGATCTTTACTATTTCTACCGAGACATACATGCACGTAGACACCTAAAATTACCTAGTTTTTATTTCTTTTTCTTCCGATCGAGCATTATTACTTAATTTTATTAATTATACTTTTGTATTATAGCATCAATTCCTTTCTTTCTTATTTTTTTATTGTTTGTGTATTATGTTAATAAGGATTTCCCACGATAAGAAAGATATATGAGGAGAAACAGCAGACACGTTATCCATTAAGATCTTGAACGAACTTCTAAAGGGATCTGGCATGAACGAATATTATCAAGCTGGCACGAAGCCCTTGCAACCTTTGAATAGAGCCGAAGATGATCCATATTCAAGTGAATTTAGTGGTAATGGTGATTCTTCTGATGAAGTACTAGATGATGAGAACAGAGAAGGTAATCCATGCACGATCCTTGATATTTACTTCTTTCTGACTAATTTCTAGCTAGCTGACAAAGTTCCCATACATGGGGCATCCAAAAATTTTCCCACCTCACACTGCTGATAAATTAGGAGGTAATTATAAATAGAATAACACAATTAAGTATTTTTGGGTTAGAAAAATGTTGAGAATGGTCGGAATTTTTTAAGAAAACTTTTGTGACAAATTTTATTAGGATAGCTAGCTAGCTAGATTTAAAAAGTTGTTCAAATATTATCTTTTTAAAGATTAATTGTTTTTATGAGTTTTTGTACAAGCTGTTTATTTTATTTTGTAGTATAATATTCTTTATTGAACTCTAAGCAAATGATTAGATGAATTGTTTCTGGGAAATAAGTTGTTTTTTTCAGATTTAGCTAGACAAGTTTGGATTGAGAATGAAAAGTCTTTTTGAGAAATTTTTTAAAACGATTCTGAATATTTCTCACTTGCCAAACAAGCACTCATGTGTTTCAGAGTCTCCTGATTTAACTATCAAGGCCAACTCTTGATCAAATACAATGCGTTATCAGGGTGCGTGGGTGATCCCATAGTGTTGAAGGATGCATGCTAATGGCACACATGCATGGAACTACTACTCGATCGTACTGTTTCCATAAATATGAAAAACAACGAGTTGGATGAACCAATAAGCCAAATTCTAGATCAGATCAACACAAGTACTGATCAACTAGTACTTTATAAGCTCGCCAAAAAGAAAAAGGAAAAAAGAAAGTATAAAAATTAACTTAATTTTTCTTTAATTAGTAATTAAGCTCCTTAATTCATTAATGATTAGTAAAAGGGAAAAGATTATTATTATTAATTTTTTGTGTTGTTGTTTTTATTATATATGTATATATACTGACTTTTCGCGTTCACACACAGGCACACACACATATATATATATATATATATATATATCTAGCAGGGAATATAAAGAAAGAGAAAAGATCCGAAGTACTTGAGAGTCCTATATTAATTGCAGCTAGAAATGGAATTTCTGAAATTGTAAAGAAAATTCTGGAACAGTTTCCGATTGCCATACATGACGTGAATGCAGAAAACAAGAATGTAATGTTGTTGGCGGTGCAGAACAGGCAACCGCATATAGTTCAAATACTGTTAAACATGAGAAAGTTCGGGCTCATGAGAGACAGGGTGTTTCGGGTAGTGGATAATGGATATAGATGGGAATAGTGCCTTGCATCTCGCGGCTCAGATTGGAGCGTATAAGCCCTGGCAAATTCCGGGAGAAGCCTTGCAAATGCAATGGGAAATGAAGTGGTTTGAGGTATACATATAGAAAAGAATATATATATATATATATATTTATATATATTATATTGGTAATAAGTTGTTGTCATATCATGATGTACTTGATGCTTGGCTTCATGCAGTTCGTGACAGAGTCCATTTCCTCTAAATTTCTTCTCCGATACAACAAGGCAGGCAAGACCCCTGAGGAACTATTCATCGAGAATCACAAGGAGCTGGTCAAGGAAGGTGGCAAATGGTTAATTAAAACCTCTGAATCATACTCCGTTGTCGCTGCACTCATAGCCACTGTGGCCTTCGCTACCTCCACCACAGTTCCCGGAGGCGTCAAGGAGGGGGTCGGCACTCCACTATTGGAAAACAAACCCCCATTCCACCTCTTTGTCGTCTCGTCACTCATCGCGCTTTGCTTCTCGGTTACGGCCTTAGTCACCTTCCTGTCCATCTTAACATCAAGGAACAAAGAGAGAGATTTCAGAAAGGACTTGCCAATAAAGCTCTTGATAGGCTTGACGTCCTTGTTCTTTTCCATAGTTGCGGTGCTGATTTCGTTCTGCTCGGGAAATTTCTTTGCGATAGAAGACAAATTAAGATATGTAGCGTATCCAGTGTATGCAGCAACGTGCCTCCCGGTAACCTTTTTTGCTGTGATGCAGTTCCCACTATATTTTGATCTTATACATTCTACCTTCAGGAAGGTGCCACGACGTAGCTACAAGGCTAGTGTTCTCTAATTAATGTGCTTGTTCTTTTCTTATTTTTTTTGTTCTATTCAATTACTTTCCTTCTTTTTTCCATTTTATCGAGTAAATTTCTGTGTGTGCGCGCTTACATGCAATGTATGTGATTGGTTTTTAACAAAAATAAAAACGTCTGTGTCATATGTATGAAATTAATATTTGAATAGAATTTATCTCTTTTCCAGTTGTTCTGTATCATGCAGACCTGCCTATGATCAGGTTCCTTTGTATTGTACTTGATGGATCGGAGAATGAGCTTTTCCGTTTGAAACTACATGATCTCATGCATATATAGCAGACACAATATTGCATTAATTGATCATGATGAATACTTACGGCTAGAGCACCCAATTATTGTTGGATGAAGGGTATATTATATAAATATATATATATATATCACTACAAGAAATTTGACTTTCAACAATGAAATCGTTAGCAACGAAGAAAAAAAAATCGTTGCTAAAAATGTAGTGTTGTAAATATATTCGTCGAAAGGATGAAATAATTTAGGTAAAGCATTCAGGGAAAAATTAGTTATTTTGTAGGTTCAAAGTCCAATTAGTTTGGAAAAAAGAAAATTCCCATTATCCCAAAGAAAATTCTATTGATCTGGATCTTGAATTATAACATGAATGTTTGGCAGTTTTTCTATTTTCTTGGAAGGATTACTACTGTACGAAGATTCTGTGCGCAGTTATGAATATATATATATATGTAAATCCCACGACATCACATATATTATCTAAATCTAATTGGGTATCTTATCTGTATATGATGCTTATATATAGGAAATTTTTGATAAATTATTTTTCTTCAATTCTACAAGTTTTCATTGGGTACAGAATCAAGGTTATTTTGATAAAAGATAACAGGTCTTCTCTATAAGATAGACTAAACTCAATTGAGTTTGGAAACCAAATGCAGTCTAAGTCACTATCTAAATTCCATTATAGAAATTGAGTTCACAACCAATTTAAAAACACTTACAAGATGTGAAGCCCAAGTCTGAAATTCTAAGTGTTTTTCTTTTGGTGACGTGGAGCCCAAGTCTCATGGTTAAGTGGGTTTTCTTTTTGGGTAGTAATAGGGTTACTACCCATTTACTACTTATAGTGTATTTTTTTTTTATCATTTTTTTAAGTATTTTTTTAACATTCTTAATCATTAAGAAAAAAATTTAAAAAATATATAATTTTACCAATAGTCACTTCCTTAACCATTAAATAAAATTAAAAATTAAAAAAAAATGAAATACAAAAAGAGTAGTAAATAGGTAGTAGGAGGGTAGTAACCCTATCATTTTCCTTTCTTTTGGGTATTTCTTTTTTATAGTGTGTGTAGCGGGTCCATCCATGCGACACTATATATTTTTAGTTTAATTTAAACTTTTGAGACATGTCTTGTTAAATCAAAACACTTACACCAGTGATACTACATATGTTTAAAATTATAATTTTTTTAATACTAAACTTAATTATGAGAGTTTTGTATTTATTATTAACAATCACTTATTCTTTAATGTTTAATTATAGTAGTATAATATAAGTAGTGTCTAACTTATTAGTGAGATTAATAAACTTGAATAATAAGATTATAATTTCATGTTATATTAATTAGAAATGTAGTATATAATATATATAATAAAAATAGAAAAATTATATATAATTAAAAATATATATGTACTGCTCCGGTTCGGCTTAAGTCGATTTTCAAAATATGAAAACCAGTACCGCACTAGCTTAGGATTTGTTTTCATTTTTAAGAACCGGCACTGCATTGGATTGGTTACAAACCGGACCGGATTGAACTAGGGTCCGGTCTGGTTCAACTAGTTTTCCGATTATTTCTTATACCCCTAGTTGTAAGGGGACTTTTAATCTAGTTGCACGGGATGGGAAAAGGCATCTAGACTATTCCCAGAATTTGTTCTGAATCTTGTGGAGGCGCTACACCTCAAAGAGAGTAGTTATCAACACTATTTCAATATTGTTTATCATTTTTATCCATTCTCCCTATTCATTACATCAATTTATCACTATTTTCTATAGAATAGTATTACAAGTGGTATCCAGAACCACCGATCTTCTCCTCATTATCCATGGCAGAAGTCACCCATATGACCTAATTGCAGGAAGGATTTAACTTCTTTAAGAAAACCACCAAAAAACCATACTAGAAATTCTGAGTAACAATTTAAAGTCATTGAAGTGGAGATGTTAGCTTTTCGACGATAGATGGAATTGCTATGGCGCAGCAAGTTTCCATCTAGAATTACTTACGGTACGAAAAAACCACGTAGAAAATACTTTGCTTTGAGGGCTCGGCCTCTCTCAAAAACCAAAAGTGTTGCTAGGCCAATGGCAGAGGAGAGGCCTAAGACACAATACTTGTTACAATTATTTTTAAAACGGACGATATTTTTAATTTAATAACGAGTAGTGCATATCATATTTTTAATTAATTTAATAACGAGGATATTAAAACACTTCTGTTGTCTATTTAAATCTTTTGGACAAGTGTTATTTTCACGAGATTAGAATAAAGGTATGGATTTTAAATTTCTGATTCTACGTTTCATTCAATTAATTAAATGAAAAGTATTAATATATATTATAAATAGACCAATTTAAATTTTACATTAATTTAACATTCGAGACATGTCTTGTTATATCACAAATTATCTTTTAATAGATTTCATTATTTAATATACATTCTAACAATGGATTGTATAAATTCATGAATAATTTTGGCAATAGTTTGCTTATTCTATTAAAAAAAGTAAAGAAAAAATATACAAATGCTCTCCAACCTATCACCCAGTTTATAATCACCCTCAAATTATCAATTTTGATAATCACTTTAAAATCACGTATCCATATATATAATTGTTGTTTGTTTTATGTAAATGCAACGGAAAGAGTCATGTAAAAATGGAAGGAAAACTTATCATGAGGTTGATATGAACGGCGTCCAAGAAATAGAAAGTCGGGACGCGACTGATCATGAGACATATAGAATACATGATATCGCTTTTTTTTTTTTTTTTTAAGCACAACAAAAATAATTAAAAAAAAAGGATGAAAAACTAAAGTATATATGTTAATCATGAGAAACACAAAGCTGCCACCTTTGGTTGTGTTGTGTCGAAAATATGATACTTTCTCTATTAATTAATCAAAAAAATCCATGCGTGACACATACATATCCTTCCTCCCTTTCTCTTTTTTGAAAGTGAGACTATCGTTCTTCTTTTGTTTAGGGAATTAATTAAAGAAAGCTAGAATTACGTACTGTGTGAAAAGCAACTTGAAACATACCTTGCTTGGAGCTCCAAGTCTTGCGGAGCCTATCTCACAGAGGATGTAGAAGACAACCATTTTTAATTTTTTGATAAATTGTTTAGATGGAAGATATTTTTTATTTTTTCAGAAAACAGAGCTATGAAAGTATTATAATTGTACGGCAATACTCTTCAATAATTTAAAATATATAAGATTATAAAAAACAATTCTAAAAATTGTTGTGTCATCATGTCTGGCATGGTATTTTTTACTTTGTACGTAATGATGCATGCATTTGATTCGTTAACAATGGTTGGTTTATGTCGTCCGATAAAGTACTTATTTGTTAATTATGGATACTATAATATAATATATATTATCTATATAAATTTTTTTTGTACAATATTTGTTATCGATATATTATTTCAACTCATCTCATTTTATCTCGTTTCATTTCATTCTCAAATATTACTTAAACAAACGACTAATGCTAGAGACAGTTATAAGTTGAGAAAGGGTTACGTACTGATTTTTTTAAAAAGAGTAAGGTAAACTATTAAAAATTAATTTTTTTATGTATGTCCTATATTTATTTATTTTTTTTCAAAATAAGTGCCGCACTTGCTTACTCTATAACTACAAATATCATTTCTCCAAACACAATTAATATATTTCAATTTCAAATCTCAAACTTTTTCAAACTTCCAAACAAAATATAATTAATAGTTCAACTTTTTCAAATAAAAAACAAATATAACATTAAAAAATTATATTATAATAATAGTTAATTTTATAATATTTTTATTTATTTATTTTCTCTCATTTTCCAAAACTTAAGAAAACATCTTAACTTAAACTATTTCACTACTATTTATAATTTCACAAACTATTTCATTATTATTTATAGATTTCTCATCTCATCTCATTTCTCAAAAGAGGCCTAAATGTTTAATAAATATTGTTAAAAAATAATGCTAGATATTGTCATATACTCATTTTGTAAAAGAGTGGAATTCACTATTAAATTTGATAATCACTTTAAAATCACGTATCCATATAATTAGTTTTTGGTTTATGTAAATGCAATGGAAATAGTGTAACTCACCGTCTAAAATCCATTATAGAGATTGAGTACACAATCAATTTAAAAACACTTACAAGATGTGAAGCCAAGTCTAAAATTCTAAGTGTTTTTCTTTTAGGGAAAACACTATAGATACAAAGGGATCCCACAAAGGGATCCCACAAACAGACGTGGCACACTATCAGTGTGCCACGTTTTCCTTTTTTTTTTTTTTTTTCTTTATTCCCTTTCTCCCCGACGTCTCTCTCTTATTCTCTTCTCTGTTCTTTTTCTTCCTTCTTTCTTCTCTCTCTCCCCTTCTCCCCTCCAACCCGTGCCTCCCCCCTTACCGAAGGCCACTCTCCTCAGCGCCGCCGATGATGGTGACTTTCCTCCACCGACAACGCACAGAACGCACGAAATAGAGGCTATAAAAATAATAATAATAAATATATATAAAACAGTTCTATACAAATTCAAAATTATATAATTGAATCTGTAAAATCTGAGAACTCACTTTCTGTAAAATTTGAGAAGTGGAATATGTAAAAATGTCATTTTTATTCTTTAGAACTCACTTTTTGGAATGTGTAAAAATGTCATTTTTATTCTAAGAAATGAATGGAATTCCTGAAAAAAATTAGAACTCAAAGAAGAGGGTGAAGAAACGGGAATACCACTTGGAACTCACTTTCTCGAACTCAAAGGATGCGGCAATAGTACCTGGGAAAAAAAAAGAAAAAGAAAAAAAAGAAGAGGAATGAAGCCGGCATAGATACTTGAAAAANAAAAAAAAAAAAAAAAAAAAAAAGAGGAGGAATGCAAACGAAACCAGAGAAGGATTGAGAGATAGATACCAGGGAGAGGGACGAAGCTTGAGTGAACTGTGAAGGAGTGAGCTGTGCGGGAAGTTGTCTACAGACGTTGTGTGAGGGAGCTGTACTTCACTGTAGATGGGATGGCTGGGCAGCGGCTTGAAAAAAAAAAAAAAAATGACGTGGCATAATGCCACGTCAGTGTGTGGGATCCCTTTGTGGGATCCCTGTGTAGCTGTAGCAGCTCCCTTCTTTTAGTGATGTGGAGCCCAAGTCTGATGCTTAAGTCGGTTTTCTTTTTTATAGTGTGTAGCGGGCCCATCCGTGTGACACCATATATTTTTAATTTAATTTAAACTTTTGAAACATGTCTTGTTAAATCAAAACACTTACACTTGTGACACCATATATGTTTAAAATTATAATTTTTTTAATATTAAACTTAATTATGAGAGTTTAATATTTGTTATTAATAATTACTAATTCTTTAATGTTTAATTATAATAGTATAATATAAGTAGTGCTTAACTTATTACTGAGATTAATAAACTTGAATAATAATATTAAAATAATATAATTAGTGTCTAATTATACTAGTATATTAATTCTATATTATAAGTTTAATAGACTTGAATAATAAGATTAAAATTTCATATTATATTAATTAGAAATGTAGCATATAACATGAAATATATATGTACCGGTCCAGTTCAGCTTAAACCGAATTTCAAAATATAAAAACCGGTACCGCACCGGCTTAGGACCGGTTTTCATTTTTAAGAACAGGTACCGCATTGGACTGGTTACAAATCAGACCGGATTGAACTAGGGTCTGGTTTGATTCAACTAGATTTTTAGTTTTTTCTTACACCTTTAGTTGTAAGGGGACTTTTAATCTAGTTAAATACGTAAGGCAATGGGATGGGAAAAGGCATCTAGACTACTCCCATAATTTGTTCTGAATCTTGTGGAGGCGCTCCCCCTCAAAGAGAGCAGTTATCAACACTATTTCAATATTGTTTATCATTTTTATCTATTCTCCCTATTCATTACATCGATTTATCACTATTTTCTATAAAATAGTATTACAAGTGGTATCCAGAGCCACCGATCCTCCCTCATTATCTATGGCAGAAGGCACCCATATGACCCAATTGCAGGAAGGATTTAACTTCTTCAAGAATACCATGAAAAACTATATCAGAAATTCTGAATAACAATTTAAAGTCATTGAAGTGAAGAGGTTAGCTTTACAGCGATAGATGGATGCTATGACGCAACAAGTTTCCTCACTAGTAGCAGCCCTACACAAACTAAATACCTAGCAGTCAGAGGGTTAACGATAGTGCAAATTCTAGCAGAAATGTTCAGATGATCCCTCACACAAGGGAGATCCACCCCAGGGCCATCCGTTTGGACTTCCCTACCTTCCATGGTGAGGATCCTCTCGGCTGGTTATACAAGGTGAACCAATTGATCTTTACTTTCCACACAACACCCCCACAACACCATATGGGGTTGGTTTCATTTCACATGGAGGGCAAGGCCGAGAAAAAACACAATCCAAATGAACAGTTCTATTTTTACCAAAACTCTAGCTTGGCCATCAACAGTTTCCGTTCTTCAGTAATCCTCCAGATCCTCCCACATTTTATTAATATATATATAACCTCAGCTACGTACGTCGGATGAACATAAATAAGCCAACCACTCAACCTCATCAATTCCAAAGTTTAAAAACTTAAAGGGAAATGCTTCTCCCACATTTGGTTACCTCAAGGTTACCTCTTCGTGTTCCTCGTGCATGAAGATGCTCGGGTGGTGTAACTGACTGATCAAGAAACCAATGGGTATGATATGAAATGTGGGAGGATTACAAAAATATACTCTAGGATTAATTATTTGTCCATAGTATAAATACATTGTATTTTACTTATTTTTAATTTTCAGATACACAATATTCTCATATTCTCGAATACACAAGAGTCTTCTAGGTCTTTTACTTTGTTATTATTCCATTTTCATTACATTAACTTAGAGCATATATATATATTTGTTGTGACATATTTTTACCTTTTTGCTTTTAGTATTTTAGTTTTAATTAATAGGTTGAGTGTGCAGAGACATCTTTTAATAATGCAAATGATAAATGTAATTTGGGAAGTATTTTACGGGCTGCACATGCAAAAGAAAATTTTCGCGTGGATGTGGCCCGTAAAATGCTCCCATGTGACTGTAGCATCACCTTTAAATAGCCATCGAATACATGTAATGTTTTTCTCCGACATGTTTCTTCTAGAGAAAGGGAATTCTTTGGTAAATCATGTAGAATAAAGTATTATCGATCTCTCTTATATATCTTAGTCCGGAAGCTTCAACTCATGCATGGGAGCTTTTGTGGCTTCTTTGGTAAATTATGTGTTTGTTTGGGAAACACATGTCATCCAATTTCATCTCATTTAAAAAATAAAAAATGATAGTTACAGTCGTGAGTATGTAATACAGTAAAATTACTTTAAAAAAAGTGAATATATGCAGAGACCAAAAAATGAAAATTTTTTTTTTAATAGTAAATCTCATTCTTTTTCAAAGTAACTGCACAGCACTTGTGCATTCCACGACTGCATGTAGCATTACTTTTTTAAAATTTCTCATAATTTTCTCCCAAAACATCATTTAAACACAAGTACTTTTCAATTTCAAAATTTTCATCTAATCATTCCAACTTTTTCAATTTTCTAAACAAAATAAAAAAAATAATTCAACTTTTTTCAAATTTCAAAAAAATAATATTAAAAAGTTGTATTTTAATAATATTTTCACTTTATTATATTTTTATTCAACTATTTCTCTCTCATTTTCTAAAACCAAATAAACTATTTTAACTTAAATTATTTTATTAGTATTTATAAATTATTTTATTATTATTCATAAATTTCTAATCTTACCGTAGTTTTCAAATGAGAGTGAGACTATAGTTCTTTTGTTTAAAAGAGAAAATCTAGAATTACTTACGGTACGAAAAAACCACGTAGAAAATACTTTGTTTTGAGGGCTCGGCCTCTCTCAAAAAACAAAAGTCTTGCTGGGCCAATGGCAGAGGAGGGCCTAAGACACAACATTTGTTACAATTATTTTTAAAACGGACGATATTTTTAATGAAAAAAATCTCTACAACTTTTTACTATTTACATAATTTTTATATATCATTTTTTTTATTTTTTTCTTTTATTAAATATTTATTACATGAATAATAAATAAAAAATTTGAAATAGTTAAAAAAAAATAAACTCAAAATTTTTTTAAATATTTAAAAATTTAAAAAAATGTGAAGTATGGAGTATGACAAAAATTGTATAGCGAAACTCTTCATTTTAAATCTTTTGGATAAATGATATTTTCACGAGATTAGAATAAAGGTATGGATTTTAAATTTCTGATTCTACATTTCATTCAATTAATTAAATATTTTATATAATAGATTCACTTAACTTATTAAGAGGGATTCTAGGCCACACATAAGTGAAAAGTGTTAATATATATTATAAATAGACCAATTTAATTTTTACATTAATTTAAAATTTCGAGACATGTCTTGTCATATCACAAATTATCTTTTAATAAATATAATTATTTAATATACATTCTAACAATGGATTGTATAAATTCATGAATAATTTTGGCAATAGTTTGCTTATTCTATTAAAAAAAGAAAAGAAAAAAATATACAAATTCTCTTCAACCTATCACCCAGTTTATAATCACCCTCAAATTATCATTTTGATAATCACTTTAAAATCACGTATCCATATATATAATTGTTGTTTGTTTTATGTAACTGCAACGGAAATAAAAATAGAAGGAAAACTTATCATGTGGTTGATATGAACGGCTTCCAAGAAATAGAAAGTCGGGACGCGACTGATCATGAGACATATAGAATACATGATATCGCTTTTCTTTTTGAGAATACCTTCTAGCCGGTCCGGCTGTCCATCTCCAAATAACAGCCTCCCAATAATAACCCTCCACGTAAGTGCTTCAATTTACATATCCTGCCTCCACCTATAGAAGATCACAAACTCCACAAAAAGGTTTCATGCCCGCGTTGTCTTCCACCCTGACCAGAGAGACAAACCCATTGAAAACCAAGTGCCATGCCTCCTTCGTCTTCCACCCTGACCAAATTCAGAGAAAACCTTACGGAGCCGAGACAAGCTCTTTCCTGTTGAGCCACGAAGGACGGAAATCGTACCCCCTAGCCGCGACGGATTGATCCCGTTGAGCTTTTTATTTTCTTTTTGGTTCATTTGGCCTTCGACAGCGACGGAGATCTTTCCTGCCAAGCCACGAAGGACGGAGATCGTCCCCCCTGAGCCGCGACGGACTGATCTCGCTGAGTTTTTTATTTTCTTTTTGGTTCATTGGGCCTTTGACAGCGACGGAGACTAAGAGAGCGACCTGGAGGTGGAGTCGACGGCAGCAAGCTGAGCATTGCAAATCTACAAAAATGGCGGTTGGTTTTCATAGGGTGATCAACACTCTTTTTTTTTTTTAATAAAAAAATGAGATTTGTGTGTTACGGTGATGCTGGGTGCTATCGGCGTGGTGTTGGGTAGCATCTGTGCTTCATGGTGACGATGGATTGATTTTGAGAATACTGCCCCATTCACCACTCTGTTTTTTTTTTTTNTGTTAGGAAGAAATTGTGCTATGTTTTTGGAGGTTTGTTGGGTGGCGTCTAGGCTATTTTAATGGTTGTTCAAAGCTTGCTACGGAGGTTAGACTTGGGGCTTTGTGGTGCACTTTTCTTGCAGTGCCATGCAATGCTCGGTTGTCTCATGATGGATTGATTTTTTTATTTTTATTTTTTTTGTGGCAAGGGGTGGTGGCACATGACGGTGGAATTGAGATGGCGTCGAACTGATGGCGGTGGAACTCTGCTTTTTATCGTGCGCCTGTGAAACTGGAAGGGATCGATTTAATTTCTATAGTGTCTCTTTTCAATCCCATGTGAACGAGTCTATTGTAAATTTGATGTAATTTATGCGGTGGCCGTATATGAATGGAAGGCTGTTAAACAAAGAAAAATAGCCTGACCGGTTAGAAGGAGAACTCTTTCTTTTTTATAAGTACAACAAAAATAATTAAAAAAAAAGGATGAAAAACTAAAGTATATATGTTAATCATGAGAAACACAAAGCTGCCACCTTTGGTTGTGTTGTGTCGAAAATATGATACTTTCTCTATTAATTAATCAAAAACTCCATGCGTGAGACATACGTATCCTTCCTGCCTTTCTCTTTTTTGAAAGTGAGACTATCGTTCCTTTGTTTAGGGAATTAATTAAAGAAAGCTAGAATTACGTACTGTGTGAAAAGCAACTTGGAACATTCCTTGCTTGGAGCTTCAAGTCTTGCGGGGCCTATCTCACAGAGGATGATAGAAGACAACCATTTTTAATTTTTTGATAAATTGTTTAGATGGAAGATATTTTTTATCTTTTCAGAAAACAGAGCTATGAAAGTATTATAATTGTACGGAAATACTCTTTAATAATTTAAAATATATAAGATTATAAAAAACATTTTTAACAATTGTTGTGTCATCATGTCTGGCATGGTATTTTTTACTTTGTACGTAATGATGCATGCATTTGATTCGTTAACAATGGTTGGTTTATGTCGTCCGATAAAGTACTTATTTGTTAATTATGGATACTATAATATTCATTATATATTATCTATATAAAGTTTTTGGATAACATGATTAAGGCCGGATGGTTTGGTTACACAAAAATAAATTATATTATCTCATCTCATCTCATATAATCATTATAATTTTTCAAACTCCCACACAAAATATAATAAATAATTCAACTTTTTCAAATTTTAAAATAAAATTAATATTAGAAATTATATTATAGCGGTATTTTATTCAACTTTTAATAAAACATCTTATCTCGTCTCATCTGAGTTGCGCAACAGTCTCGTTTGAGAACTTATCTCAACACATCTCATTTTATCTTGTCTCATTTCTTTCCCAAACATCACTTAAACAAACGGGTAATGCTAGAGACAGTTATAAGTTGTGAAATGATTGTGCACTCTTTTTGAAAAAGATTGAAATTCACTATTAAAAATTAATTTTTTCATGTGTATCCTATATTTATTTATTTATTTTCAAAATGAGTACGGCACTTGCATACTCTATACTAACAAATATCATTTTTTCAAATACAAATACTTTTCAATTTCAAATTTTTAACTTTTTCATCTAATCATAACCTAATTATTACAACTTTTACAAACTTTCAAACAAAATTCAAGAAATAATTCAATTTTTTCAAATAAAAAACAAAAATAATGTTGAAAAGTTATATTTTAACAATATTTTAACTTTATAGTATTTTTATTTAATTTTTTTCCTCTCATTTTCCAAAACCTAAGAAAACATTTTAACTTAAAGTCATTTGACTACAGTTCACAATTTCACAAATCATTTCATTATTATTCACAGATTTTTCATTTTATCCCATTCCCCAAATGAGGCCTAAATGTTCAATAAATATTGTTAAAAAGTAATGTTAGATACTGTCATAGGTTTTGTATGTAAATGTCTCGTACTCATTTTTCAAAAAAAGTCATGTGCTCTACTATTAAAAAATTAATTTTTATAAGTCTCATATTAATTATTCAATTTTTTCAAACGAGTGCACGACGCTTGCGAACTCTTATTGCAAATTTCATTTCTCAATCCACTTCTCATGCATCCATGGAATAATCTTTCTTTTTAAAAGTATATTTCCTTTTTATTTACATATCAAACAGCGCTGGTTTCAAAGTGTGAACGACACAGGACTTGGTTCCTTGAGTATAAATCAACAGCAGTACCCACCGGCAACAGTAGTGTCATCGGCTGCATGCATGCCATATATCTATATATCTAAATTTTGTCTGGCTTCCTAGCTTCATCCAAGCATTAGAATAGTAATCGTATACCTAGAATTGGAAAGGAGAGCAACAATGGATCCGACGATGACAGATGATCTAAGGAATCCAGAATTGGGGAACGTATTGTTCGAAAAGGCCATGAAAGGGAGATGGGATGAAGTCGTCCATATATGTACGGAAAACCCATGGTCTCTGGTGGCCGGGATGACCAGGTTGAAGGACACACTGTTACACCTAGCTGTCTCCGACGGTCAAGTGAAGACGGTCGGAAAACTCAAAGATATCATCATCTCCAATCAATTACCAAATCCCGAAATGCTACTCGGGACTAAAAACGAGAGAGGGAACACCGCTCTCCATATTGCTGCACTAATGGGGAATGAGGCCATGTGTAAGTGTATAGCAAGTGTTGATTCTTCGTTAATCGGAGAACGTAACAATGAGGGAGAGACTCCTCTTTACACGGCAGTGTTCTTCGGCAAAAAACAAGCCTTCCAATGCCTCTACGATTTGTGTCCCCCAAATGAGCACTACAGTTATTCCAGGAAAACAAGTGGTGACACGATTCTTCATCGCGCCATTTCTGGAGACCATTTGGGTGAGTAATATTTTTTTTTTTTTTTTTTTATGTGTATGATAAATATTACATTAACAAACGAGGTTTGTCATGTACAATTAAATTTGCATATCAATTTATATACTAATCTTGTTATTTTATATTTTAAATTTAAATTAATATTAATTTTAATAAAATTTATTTTTTAATTAATTATATTAAATAAATATACATATTAATACGTAAAATCGCTTATAATTAAATTTTTTTATCAAGATGGACAAATATCGAATTCGTTTTCACATGTCGACAGATTTGGCATTGCGAATAATTGAGTTGTACGGGAAAGTACTGGTAAACGCAGTCGATCAGGATGGAATCACACCTCTCCATCTACTAGCGGACCAGCCTTCAGCTTTCCCAAGCGGCAGCCGCCTTGGATTTTTCCAACGACTCATTTATAAGTGTATGTACATATCACCAAGACAAATATTACCTCTTTGAATTTATTTTCCTCTCTCCTTTTTATAATTAATGTCGGCATTGCATTATATATATATATAATTTTACCGAAATAAAATAAAAAAATAATGTGATTTTATATAATAGATTAGATTTATTTCATAATAAAAAATAATTTTTTATTTATTTAATATAACGTATCAAATCGCATTGATTTGTAGATTTATTTTTTTTAATTTTTTTATAATTAATATATTTATTATATATATACATATATATGCTAGCTTACCATAATATATGTTTTTGTTATGAGAAATTTTATTGTGAAAAATTCTACTCATCATGTTTTACACCACACATCAACACATTATTTTTGATTTTTTATCTTTCTATTTAAATACACATATTGATATGTACGGCCTATAAAAAAATATATTGATGTGTAAATATATATTTTCAAATAGAAGGATAAAAATGAGAAATGACATGTGTAGCGTGGCAACGATGCATAAGTAGCATTTATTTTTTGTTGTACATGAATTATCGGATTTCTCGATCTGGTGGGATAGCATTATTTTTTTGCTTGGTGACATCAATGTCGGATTATAATCATTCATCTTATCCGTTGTTGTTACTTTGAAAGGCATATATGTTGACGAGCACAAGGTGATGGAACCGGATGATCATTTTTTCCAGCGCTCTATGCAACCGATAGAAAGACTTCCCGCCTACGAAAGGAATCCAAATAATTATCCTGAGAACTACAGAACATGCAACGACTTCTATCGATTGTTTTGGAATTTCTTTACATTTTGTATGTAACTCATTTTTCTTCTCTTTTCTTAACTAGTAATTAATTTTCTTATAGTTTACATCTGCTTAATTAGCAGAGACTGGAGCGGAACAACTGGGCTGTAAATGAACACAGCTATTCATGAACAGCCCGGGCTTAAGTACTGTAAAAACTTGAGTCGACTTCAAACATTTTATTAAAGGAAGTGTTTTTTTTTTTTACTTAATGTTTAAGCAAGTGTTTTGAATGAATTTATGATTTTTTTTTTAAATGTTTAAAGGAGTTTAAAAAATATTTGAAAAAAATAAAAAAAGAGAAGAAAAGTTATCGGTACAATGTAGGACCAGATCATGAGCTCTCTGATCTGTGGTCCTAGCATTCTCCTTTATTAAATGAAGAGGGAATATTTGTACTATTTCTGATGTACAGATAAATGTGGTTTAAGTTCCTTCGAATATACATGAGTAGTCTCGTGAGAATATATAGTTATGTATAAGTGTATATATAAACGACTCAAACTATTTATGTAAATTCAAAAAATACAACGGCCCTAGCTAGGTACAACTTTTGTTATTTTGATTCATTTGCATTATATGCGCATGTACACTACTGATTGAACCTCTTTTTTCTCCTCAAGTACGACTCGCAATGGGATTACATGTTGAAGTACAGACCGCTAAACAGAATCCTGAAATCGCAATGGGATTACATGTTGAAGTACAGACCGCTGAAGAGAACCCTGAAATAACAATGGGATTACATGTTGAAGTACAGACCGCTGAAGAGAACCCTGAAACATCTACAATAAATCCAGGCAAGCAACTCGTAATATTCTTACAAGACAATCGTTAGCTAAGGAATTTACAAAATTAAACTTATAAAATAACGTGATTTTACGTAAATCGTTAGATTTACTTTATAATAAAAGTTACATTAGTTTATGAATTTATTTTTGTAAAATCTCTTTATAGCCAAAATATGTACGTCTCCATAAAAGTTACATCAACTAATATCGCCAATACTTTGTTGAAATATTCGTAGTATGGAGCATGATTGTGAAGGTAATGCATGGCATCAGAAAACATACATATCATGTTCATGTATACATATATATAATAATTGTCAGTCAACTTTTCAAAGTACTACATCAAATTTTTTTAACAAATTAATGATCACATGAAATTTTTGGCATGCATGAGATCAAATGGTCGGTTGATTGAAAGAATTATAAAAATAAATTGACATATCATGATATTGTTATTTCATCAAATCCATTTTATAATTATAAAAAAATTGATAAATATTATCGACTATCGTAAACACATCAAGCAACGTGCTGTTGTTAAATTATATTCTTTTTATGGTTGTATTTATCGACTATTCTTTTTATGGTTGTATTTATAGTAGATACATAAATTACTTGTACGTATCTTCTGCAGAATCCAAAGTTACCACTACCAGTGAAGCTTGGAACCGTCGATTTTTTCCAGCTAATTTATATGACGTTTGCTGCAATTTTCTCAAGCTTGCAAACAGGATAGTGTTGATCGTTCTTGGAGGAGGTTTGTGATCTGTAGAACTAACTACTTCTATTGGAATGTTCACAAAGATTTTATCCTGTTTTTACCTGTTTTTTTTTTTTTTTTTTTGTCCTTCTAATCATATCTAATTACGTACCTAGCTAATATTATAGTTTTGTATAATAGTATTATTATTATTTTTAATTTCCTATTTATATTATTTTCTGTGTTACATTAATAAGGATTTCCCACTATAAGGAAGATATACGAGGAGAAACAGCAGCACAGACTGTCTATTCAGATCATGAACCATCTTCTAAAGGGTGTTAATAACGTGTCCGAATTTTATTACGCTGGGAAGGAGCCCTCACAGCCGTCAGATATAGCCAAATTAGATACACCCAGAAAAGACGTTCAGCAGGATTCAAACCCATTCGATGTGAAGTTTGATAATATTCATGATCATGCTGAAGCTGAGAACACAGAAGGTAAGTATAACAATCCACGATCACTCATAGTTCTTTCTAATATGCGTACAAATTTGTTAACTTCCCATTTATAACTGATAAGAGTTTATATAGAGAGGAGTAGTTCATTTGAATCTTGTGCTTTAGGTAAATTAATTAACTGAATTTCCTTTGTAAAAACTAAGAAGGCGAGGGAGGAAGGAAACAAGCAGAAGCTAGCAGACAGCAAACCAATTCTAGTGGAGGTAAAGAGTCCGTTGCGGATGGTAAGTACCTAGCTAATTCCAATTCCAAACAAAGTCAACAGTCTCGTTTGGTTACTAAGATAAGATGAGATGAGAAATCTATAAACAGTAGTGAAATAGTTTGTAAATAGTAGTAAAATAATTTGAGTTAATATGTTTTATTGAGCTTTGAGAAATTAGAGAAAAAAAGTCAAATTAAAATATTATAAAATTCAAATATTGTTAGAATATAATTTTTTAATATAATTTTTGCTTTGAAATTTAAAAAAGTTAAATTATTTTTTGTGTTTTGTTTGAAAGTTTGACAAAGTTGTACCTAATGATTAAATGAAAATTTTGAAATTTTGAAATTAAAGTATTTGTATTTGAATAGTGTTTAGATGTTGAAATGTTATGAGATGAGATAAATTGAGATCATTTGTGAAACCAAACCGAGCTGGTCCCTTGGTCGATCTAAGATTATTTAACTAAACTTTAGCTTTAATATATATAGCAGGGAAGAAAATAGCGACGAAAAATGAACCCGAGACTGCAATATTAATCGCTGCTAGAAATGGTGTTCTTGAAATTGTGAAGAAAATTCAGGAATTGGTTCCAGTCGCCATACACGATGTGGATGCAGAAAACAAGAATGCAGTGCTGTTGGCAGTAGAGAACAGGCAACCCCATAAATATAAACTCTTGCTGCAAAGTAATTATGGTAAGTATAAACCAATTCTAGTGGAGGGATTAGTACTAAAGAGTCCGTTGCGGATGGTAAGTATGTATCTAACTAATTGCAATTGGAAACTAAGTCAACGGTCTCTTTTGGTTATTAAGATGAGATAATAAAGATGATAAATTTGTAGATAGTAGTGAAATAGTCTGTAAATAATGGTAAAATGGTTTGAGTTAAGATGTTTTATGGAGTTTTGAAAAATAAGAGAAAAAAAGTTAAATAAAAATATTATAAAGTTAAAATATTGTTAGAATATAATTTTTTAATATAATTTTTATTTTGAAATTTAAAAAAGTTGAATTGATTTTAGATTTTATTTGAAAGTTTGACAAAGTTATAATGATTAAATGAAAAACTTAAAAATTTGAAATTGAAGTACTGCTTGTATTTGAATAGTGTTTAGATGTTGAGATGTAATAAATTGAGACCATTTGTGAAACTATACGGAGCCTCGAGTCTCTTGATCGATCTAAGATTATTTAACTAAACTTTAGGTTTAATATCTATATCAGGGACGGAAATAACGACCAAAAGTGAACCCGAGACTGCAATATTAATCGCTGCAAGAAATGGTGTTGCCGAAATTGTGGAGAAAATTCTGGAATTGGTTCCGGTTGCCATACAAGATGTGAATGCAGAAAACAAGAATGCAGTGCTGTTGGCAGTAGAGAACAGGCAACCCCATATATATAATCTCCTTCTAAAAAGAAATATCCTGAATAGAGAAAGCATGTTTCGTGTAGTGGATAAGGATGGGAATAGTGCCTTTCATCTCGCGGCTAACCTTGCTTCACCCTATAAGCCTTGGCAAATTCCTGGGGAGGCCTTGCAAATGCAATGGGAGATGAAGTGGTATGAGGTACGTGTACACACACACACACATATAAATATATATATATCTATATATAAGATAAGAATTATATATACACACACGTACAACTTATAAATTGGTAATAATGTTTTGTCAGGTATATGTGTGTTCCTATTCTAGAGCCGCACTTAATTAATCATACCCTTATATTTGTTGATCGCGAATATATTCAATGAGAAATCATTTTCTTTATTCTATTAACTATTATTACTCTATGTCACATCATAAGATAATAAAAGGATGAAGAATAATATTTTTTTAGAAGTGTAAATATAGCCATAAAGAAATTTCATAAAAGTAAATTCACAAGTTAATGTAGTTTTATATGATGCATTAGATTTATATTACAATAATATATAGTAGCTAGTTATACAATCTGACATGTTATATTAAGTCATGCTAATTTGTAAATTTATTTTTATATAATCTTTTTATGACTAAAATATTTCTAATTTTTTATTCTCGATTAAGAGATCAATTAAAGGCCAGTTGTATACGTAATTAATAGACACAGAGAACATACTAATTAATAATGCTTGGCTACATGCATGCAGTTT
This sequence comes from Pterocarya stenoptera, assembly GCA_003123785.1. Taxonomy (NCBI): domain Eukaryota; kingdom Viridiplantae; phylum Streptophyta; class Magnoliopsida; order Fagales; family Juglandaceae; genus Pterocarya; species Pterocarya stenoptera. Next base: position 84,703 of record QEOT01001868.1, read on the forward strand.
GTGACCTCGTCCATTCCCCCTAACTTCGTTCCCCGCAAAAACAACAAGGGCCAGACCCCTGAGGAAGTGTTCATCGAAACTCACAGTACCCTCCTCAATAAAGGTAGTGAGTGGTTAACCAAAACCTCCCAATCCTACTCCGTCGTCGCAGCACTCATAGCCACCGTCGCCTTCGCCACCTCCACCACAGTGCCTGGAGGCCTCAAGCAGGATACCGGCATTCCAACGCTGGAAAACAAACCCGCGTTCCATCTCTTTGCCATCTCATCACTTGTTGCGCTCTGCTTCTCGGTCACGGCCCTGGTCATGTTCCTTTCCATCTTAACATCACGAAATCAAGAGAGAGATTTCGGAAAGGACTTGCCTAGCAAGCTTTTGCTAGGTTTAACGTCGCTGTTTGTTTCCATAACTGCGGTGTTGATTTCGTTCTGCTCGGGACATTTCTTTGTGGTACAAAACAAGCTGAAGTATGTAGCATTTGCAGTGTATGCAGCAACATGCCTGCCAGTAACATTTTTTGCTGCAGTGCAATTTCCGCTATATTTTGATCTTATACATGCTACCTTTACGAAGGTGCCACGACGAAGCTACAAGGCAACTCTCTAATGTCCTTTTTTTCCATTTGTTTCCTTTTCCTCTCTATGTGCATTTGCGTGATTTTTTTTTTTTTTTTGACAAAAGAATTAAAAATGAATCGTTTGTCATATGTTGGGCTTGATTTTCCTCTAATTGGTTGTTCTATCTCGCAAAAATCGCACTTTTATGGTTGCTTAGTATCATTGATAAAGAACGGATTTTTTCATTTATATTGTGCCTCTTGCTCTAAAAAACTACCAGCATATAATATAACTTTAGCTAGTGCATGGCATTGCAACTGCTTATAACTTGTTTCTTCTTAAAAAAGAAAGGAAAATGCAAGTTGAGTGTATTAACAATATAATACAAATTATAACTAATTAAATCTATTCTTCCTAGCTATCAACTTAAATTTTTGAGATAAATGGTGATTTCATTTAATATCAGAGCAGAGATCTAGATGAGTTCGAATTCTAATTCTACAATCTATTCCAATTTAATTAAATATTCCACGTGCTACGCCTACTCATTAAAGGAGTCTAGTCCACAGTACGTGAGAGTGAGTGTTTATAGGAATATAAACTTTTAGAATCGGTGGTGATTTTACAGTGTTTAATTTCTAATTCATAGATAATAATGAAAAACAACTACAGAAATTTTGTCTACACACGTACGTGAGGGCATGAAATTAACATCATGTTTTGGTAAATGCAAAAGGCAAACATGATGATATACAAATGGACGGTGATTTGTACGTTTTGACTCAATTTATTCTTGAAATGAATTTGTGGAACATTCATTATAAGAAGCTTATGAAGAAGGAATAATAAACATAACAAAGTTACTGGGAGCCATATTTAAGGAGCATTATACCCTAACGATCGAAACAGGACGTATCTATGCATGCCTGCAGGTTCCGTTACACGAATAATTTGATAACCATGCATGAGTGCTAATGCCATATTGGATCCAAAAACGTACGGCTATCACGGGGTACTGGATCCTCACATGGTAAGCCAGTAATTTCTTTAAATAATAATAAAAATTCGAATATTGGAGAAAAATGCTTCATTTTATTATAACTTTAATTCAGAGTAATAATATTGTGATTTAATAACCTCTTATTAATTATAATAAAATAATTAAGAACCTATATATAACTATTCATTTTACTTCTTATTTAACATCCAAATATATATTTATTCAAACTTTTAGGTTTAATTTAGATCTAGGACCCCTTAATTTATTTAGGTATAAATAAATTAAAATTTTAATTTACATTCTAACAATGGATTCAGATAATATATGCATTTTGGTGACAATTTTTTCGTTTAAAAAATAGTACTAGAAGAAACTATACATGCAAACGCCCCTGATGAGGCTACCATGGTACTAGCTAGCTAATTCATAATCACTTTTTATGGCGAGTTTCACTTTCTCAAAAACTTGAATAAGACTTGTATATAATATTACCTGGACAAAAATAGTTGAAAGTAGAAGGCGTAGTGATCAGATTGAGGCTGATATATATGTTCAGCCTCCAAGACATAGAGATGAGAATGAGATATAGAACTTCACACTTCGCACTAAGGATAGGTTTGGAAGGTGAGATGAGATACAAAATTATCATCTCATTTCATCTCATCATTACAATTTTTTCAAATTTTACACAAAATATAATAAACAATTCAATTTTTTCAAATTTCAAAATAATAATAATATTAAAAAATAATATTTTAAACTTTCATCTAAAATTAAAAATTTTCATCTCACTATTCAAACCTATCCTAGATCTTCTGAGAGAATTGAATATAACAGTTTACTCTCTGCACGGGAGGATGATCATGTGATCATCTAAACACTGAACAAGATTATTGAAGGAACTACAAGTATATGCACAAGAAAAACTTGTTCATGAATAATCTGCCCCGGTTTTAGAACATCTAAACAGATCGATCAAATTTACAAACTAGCTAGAACGGCATATTAATGCATGCATATTGATGCCTTTAAGATAATTTCATTTTTTTTTCACTAGTATTTCTCAGTTCTCACCCACCAAGAAGATTGTAGAAGAACAAACAAAAACCCGAAAAGAACGAGAATATTTGTAACTAAATTTTTATGATGAAAACAATTAATCAGTCTTTACATATTTTGTGATAATTTTGATGATGATGAGCGAAACAAATCCAAGCATAAATTCAAAATTAATAGACGGCTGTAAACAAAAAAATAAATAGAATCTTATATATATTATATTCACATAGCTAGACAGAGCATATATACCTCTGGATTGTGGTAGAACAAGATGGCCGCGAGGTCAAGACACCATTTCTAATTGCTCGAGTAATTCCAGAAATAATGTTGTTCTTGCGCGCAAGTAGTAGTTCTGGTTGTTTTCTTGAAGTGAAGAAGCGTTTTTCTTGGAATCATGATGAATTGGATGAATGTTTTACAATTGAGTGAATTAATTAGGATAAAAGGAACGTAACGACGTCGTCGCTCTCGGCCAGCTTTTTGAGTTGTATGAGATATTATAATTAGAGATGTGCGTATGGGATTGAGAGGGAAAAAGGAGAGGCCGGACGTGAGATAGACTAGGAATATTGAACTATTTTTCTTTTTTATTTCCAGTACTTTTCAGGTGTTGGCAGCCACCATATACATGCATTGTTTTTTTTCTTTTTTTCTTTTTTTTTTTTTAAAAAAAAAGGTTGGTACCCCAAGTTTATTGATTACCCACACTTGTAGCGGAGGAAAACTGTGGTTACATCACCCGATACCTGATGGTTACATATACATGTAATATTGTGTTATTATATATTGAGGTTGGTTTATCAAACGGTAGTATTACACAAACAAATTAGTCATTAAATCAAAACAAAGTTAGTTTGCTGTTAAAAGTACTATTATTTGTCATCTACCATACACCTTATTTAAAATACTTTATATAATTATTATTATTATTATGAAGAAAAGTTGTTCTTCATCTTACTTTTTGTTATTTCCAATAACATCTGTTTATCATATGTTATGTATTTTAAGTGAGTTTAAATGTCGAAAACTTAAATAAATATCACTTTAAATGCAACATATATATCAACACGTGTGACTAGTAATTAGTTAATAATAAAAATTAATATAAATATTAAAGACATTGTCCATTATTGTATTATATAATCATTATTATTATTATTATTAGTGAAATTATTTTTACAGTTCTAGAGTTTGTAATCTCCACGCTTTCTTTTGAAAAAGATAGACAAATATGAGATAATTTACATTTTAAAAAAAAGGCATTCTTTTTCAGGAGTGAACCAGGAAATGAACAATAACGGCCAGATCATTGATTGAGATTCGAGAAGTACTACAACAAAAATAAATTAAAAAATATTAATAATTAAACACTATAAATTAGTATGTTAAAGAAAGAACAAGCTAGGCACCTTTGGTAATCTCGTAGATAAGCATCGTGCTTTCTCTGTTAATTAAAAGGACCGTGAGACGTGTCACATATTCTTTGCTTCTCTTTTTAAAGAGTGAGAATAAAGTTCTTTTGTTTAAAAAGAAAAGAATTACATACGATGTGATGATCAAAAGCAACTTGGAACATACTTTGCTTTGAGGCCCAAGTTTTGCACAGGATAATTATAATCTCTTTAAGATCTCCCGTTCAAGAATCAAGATAGTACTTTTAAATTTTTATTCGAATTTTGAGAGCTCAAGTATAAGATAAAAGCATATTTAATGTCATGTCTATATATTTTTGCTGTCCATATAAATATTTCAAATGGCTTTTGTGACGCCCCGACTCCCACGTACAAAAAGCTTCGGGAATCGTGACGTCAGGATGATGACACACGGTCACACATCTCAACGAACAAGTGTCAAGTGTGTGCAACAAATAAACAGTGCACAGAATAAACACGCAGCGGATAATAATAATTAAGTCACTAGTACCAGAGTTTTAGTTTAATACAGATATCCAAATACAAAGCGTTTAAAACATAAACCAAATGTCCCATAAAATATACAAAAGCAGAAAAAGAAACATAACTCGAGTGATCCCAGATCACTCCTTCGGCGGAGCCAAATCCTCAGGCTCGGCACCTGCATCATCATAATCAAAATCTGCAGTACCATTAAATGGTACCACAGGTAAGTTATAACCTAACCAATCTCAAAATAAAAACATATTTAAGCAACTAATTATGCATGCCCATGATGCGATATGAAATAAATGCAACACACGCCAAAAATCACGTTTTGGCCCAAAAATATTAACCCGTCATTTTCCCAGAAAATGACACACAAAATCACTCACGCTATTTTCCCAGAAAACAGCCATTTTCCATTTATCCATTAATTCATATGCACCATGGTCTCCCCTATGGACCATCCGCACGTCCTGGCTAATTTACGAGCGATGCCCAGTTCCGCACCCAGTGCGTTCGTGGCCAGGTCATCCTCTAGCCCCCGCCAGCAGAAGGGCCACGGAGTCGGCACGTCCAACGTCCGATCCCGTTGTCGCCCGGCGACAACCCAGGGGACGTCACTCAGTATATTCCGCTCCCGAGTGACCAGAGGAGCTCCACCGAGATAATGCCCCATCTCGGCTTGGGGTCGTGATACACACGCACCCACAAATCCATTTCCTCATGAAAATCCAGTTTTCAAAATAACTACATGATCATGAATGCAATTACACGAAAACCCAGTTTTCATTTTACAGACATGAACATGCGTGCAATATGCAATGTACCAACTCACAATAATCACAACCAACAACCAATCAAAACCCAACATAACCAATCCACAACTTCTCCGTACTCAATCCATCCACCCCCGAATTCTCCTCGGACTCAGTCCGGTACCAACCAGATCACAGTATAAATAATTAGAGCAAAAATATATTTAAATCTCAAAAGATTGTTTAGGAAATACTTACAGCGCTATGAAAATATTTTCGGAGGATCACGGAGGGGTTGGAAGCTCCAAAAACCGAAATTCCACAGTGTAAAAACACTGTGGCCGAAACTCACAGTGAACCCAAAATCACACGGGGTCAAACGAAGACTTGGGAACGGTAGGGTAGGGCCTATGGGAGGTGGTGAAGCTAATGGTGGTGGCCTTTGGCCGTGGGTGGTGGCCGAAATGGCGGTAGAAGGCCGGAAAGGCCAAATCGGAGGTGGAGCTCGCACGGGCGGCTCCGGCGACGGATCGGGGCCGGGTTTGGGTCCATTGGGTTGCTTGAGGGCCGGTGATGATGTGGTTAAGAGGTGGTGGCCGGAGGTGGCCGGACGGCGGCGCTGAAGCTCACAAGGCCGCGTGGCTTCAAGCCGTGCGTGGCGGCTCACGGCAGCGCGGGAGGGGCTGGGGTTGGAGCTGCGAGGTCGCCGGCAGGTGGGGAGTCGACTGCACCGGGCGGTGAGGACCACGGCGGCGCGCGGTGGAGGCTGGGAGGAGGAAACCGGAAGCACGGGGAGAGAGAGAGAAACGGGAGAGAGAGAGAAACCGGGTCGCGCGGAGAAGAAGAAAAAGGAAGAAAAAGAAAGAAAAGAGAAAAAGAAAAGGGAAAAGAAAAAAAGGAAGAAGAAAAAGGAGATCCAATCGTTTCAACTTGGGTTTCGAAAGTGATCCAATGAACAAGATTTTAAAACCAAAAACTAAATAAAATAATTCAAACTCAGTGAAATGCTTTATTAAAACAATAATAATTTTAAAACCCATAATCTAACTAATTTAAATTAAATATCAATTTAAATGCACAACAATAATTAATATCAAGAAAACATATAAAATAAATAATTTTCACAACTTAAAATATTATAAAATAATATTCTAAAACTCTCAAAATTCTAAAACAAGGGAATTAATCTTTAAATTAATTAAAATAATCCTTCATTAAAATGTACTAAAATACGGGGTGTTACAGCTTTAAATTCTTTAGAGTCCATATAATATCTCCCACTTGAAATAATATTTTCCTATATTGTATTCATTCATTCTAAGATGCATCATTATATTCATTAACAATGTTAGTGTATATATAAGTCCCATGAACTTATTTCTCAATAATTATGGGCCACATAGTTATTGATTCCTTCAAATACTTTCTTCATTTAATTTTGTGAGGTCTAGCTATATATTATGTCTATCTCTATGAATTATATATATATATAATATTTGAGTAATAAAATTGTAAGAAACTTTTAAATGATTGTGTTCAAAGTGAGCATGTGGGTATCATCTATGGGTAGTAGCACACATGACTTTCTTTTATGAGCAAAACACCAGGAGAGGGTAACGGGATTTAGATTCATACTCAAGACCTATGTTTGTTTTGGATAAAGAGATGCTTTCATATGATTTTATCTCATTCCACCTTATCTCAATATCCAAACACCACAAACACAAATAATTTTTAATTTCAAATATTCAATTTTTACATCTAATCATTATCTAATTATTAGAATTTCTCCAAACTTAAAAAAAAAATACAAAAAATAATTCAACTTTTTTAAATTCTAAAATAAAAATAATATTAAAAAAATTATATTGTAATAATTTTTAACTTTATAATATTTTTAATCATATCTTTCTTTCTCCTTTTCCAAAACCCATAAAACATTTTAATTTAAACAATTTCTAATTTATCTTATCTTAAGTAGGGGTGAGCATCAACAAAGTTGGAGTTGGAATCCTCTAAATCCGAACTCTGACTTATCTAGGCTCTAATTCGACTCCGACTTGTCTGAGCGGAGTCATATTGGGACTTTTTATTGGGTTTTTTTGTTTAGCTTCATATTTAGCCTACTTTTTGAAAAATATTTTTTTGGGCCTTCAAATTTCAAATGTTTTAAAAATGAAAAATGATAGTTGCAGCGTAGTATTTTTAATATACTTCGTAGTATTTTTGGGCTAGCTAAGTTGAATGAATGGAGGAAGGGCATTTTATATTGAATTTGAATTGGATATGTGTAGCTTGGATATGTATAGTATTCTGTTTGGTGCATTTTTATTTTATTTTCTGAAACATCATTTCCATCGAGTTCAGTTCACCGGAAATAATTTTTTTCCTCATATAAGCTTATTTCTAGCCTCACCTCTCTCTCTCTCTCTCTCTCTCTGATTTCTCCATGATCGCCGCTGCTAGGAGTGTTCTTCGCCACCAAGCACACCTCGACGCCATCGCCAGTCCGCCGTCGGAGCCCCAAAGCTCCATTTCACACATTGTCTTCGTTTTCGGGTCGATGATGTTTCTGAATTCCGTGGAAACTTTCTCGATCCAGTTTGTCTACGTAGATCCGTGATCAAAACTCTCTCTATATATATCTTTTTATCGTCCCTATTTTTTTGGCTTTGAGAGTTTATTTAAGTCCTTAGTCTCCTTGTGTGTTTCTTAATTTTCTTATCCTGGCGGAACTAGTGGAAAAAATCATGTCAAAGAGTTTAATAAGGTGTTTTGTTCATTCCGCACCTTCAAGGATATGCATCCCTAATTTAGCCCTTCTTGTTTTTCTCGTTTATGTTTTTCAAGTTACTAAAAAGGCTCTGTACGGCTGGATTGTTTTGCTGCTTGGGTTGAAAAGAAAATTTACATTTTATTTTTACTTGGTTTTTTTTTTTTTTGTTTTGTTCCCAGCTTATCAACCAGCTGCTTGTTCCTATTATCTCGGATTGAATTGATCTTAGAACTGCAGGTTCATTGAAGAAGATTTCACTTTGAATTCATACAATACTCTTCTACAATCGCATGAAAGTTTGGTTTCCAAATCTCTTATCTGGGTGTGTTCTGCTGATGCCATACGATTCTATTTTGATCTTTTCATGTTATCTTGTAGCGACAACTACTCGCTGGAAAATATAAAATCGTTGCAATTATAATATTCGTGGCAAATTTAACTGCCGCAAAAAATCTTATTCACGACGATTTTTGAACACGCTGCAAATTATATGAAAATGTTTGCAACGATATTTTGTGTATTAGCGACGATAAGAAGCGCTGCAAATACTTTTTCACAGCGATGAAGAGCTCAAATAGGAATGTTATTTGCTACGTAATTTACAATTTTAGCAACGATAAATCGTTGTAAAGAAATCTTTTTCGCAACGATTTTTGGGTTTCGCTGGTTAAACTTTTAAGTGAGTCAACAATTGCGACGAATGTGCGGCGCAACATAAATCACTACAAAAGGGTATTCGCAGCGATTTTGATGGTTATTTGCAGCGATTTTTAGCACTGCAAAAGGCCCTATTTCTTGTAGTGTATATCATTTGTTGTAACATATTTTTACCTTTTTGCTTTTAGTATTTTAGTTTTAATTAATAGGTTGAATGTGCAGAGACATCTTTTCATAATGCAAATAATAAATATAATTTGGGGAGTATTTTAGGGGCCACACACATGCAAAAGTATATACTATATTTAAAACATATAAATAGTTACTATAATATAATATATTATAGTTACTACTATAGTCTATATTTAAAACATATAAATAGTTACTATTATACATTAAAGTTATTAATATATTATAGTTACTATATATATACTATTTTTAAAATGTATAAATAGTTACATTATACATTAATGTTATTAATATATTATACTTACTATATATATAATATATCTAAAACATATAAATAGTTACATTATACATTAATGTTATTAATATATTATACTTACTATATATATACTATATTTAAAACATATAAATCGTTACATTAGACATATATGTTATTAATATATTATACTTACAATATATATATTAGATAGAGATTTATAAATAGTTACATTATTCATATATGTTATTAATATATTATAGTTACTATAAATATACTATATTTAAAACATATAAATAGTTACATTATACATTAATGTTATTAATATATTATACTTACTATATATATACTATATTTAAAACATATAAATAATTACTATA
>QEOT01001871.1:0-49397 GCA_003123785.1 Pterocarya stenoptera
ATATATATACTACTGCCTTTTTAGATTCCAGTAAGAAATGCAGAAAATGGAACTTGATTTCTGGGTAAAAACTAGCAGAATTGATACTTGAGGAATTCTCCCACCACTAGATAGAGAAACTATCAGAATTGATAATTACTGGAGAGCCTTTTTCTGTATCTTCTTTAAGAATACCCCTTGCTCTCAACTTTTGCTTAAGGTAGTCGGGCAATTCGCTAGATTTACTGGGGTTATCAGTATTAGGCTTTGGAGCACCATAATAAGCACTTCCACCTGGTACACCATACCCATTTCCAATTTCTAAATTACCTGACATCAAAGCACCATTAGCACAATTTTAAAAAACAAGCCTCGGATTCAATATCAGCTAAATCTAAAAAAAAAAATGATAACTAAGATGTTTATTGAGTTACTAATATTTCAAGTCTGGAATTGCATTTTGAAGAAAATCTCCGATAGAATCAAACTCCTTTTGTTTTTGTAAGTTCAAACCAACTAATGATTTAGATGTTACATAAAAAGGAGTCCATTTGAGCTGACAGAGGAGTAATTATCATTTTTGTTGATGCAAGCAGTACCATGAGGCTTGTGACAATATCAACATATGCACTATACGTCATTTCATTGCATACTTCAACCTACTTTAGGTTGTCTAAATGGGGATCAAGAACACAAATGAGCAGTTGTACATTTATAGCAAAGAAGTTGGATTGATCCCAAAAGGAAATATTGGAGGGAGACCATTCAAATCAGATGAACAAAAAAAAAAAGGGCATAGTTCACAAAACATTGCACCGTCTTTTCTTTATTGTTCTTTCTTTCCAAGACAATTACTACATCAATGGCCACAGATTGTATAAGCTCATGAACCCCTACCAGCCAATTGTCATTCTTGTAGGACCTGTGTAGCAATTCCATTCCTATAATTTTTTATTGTCTTACTTATCAAAATAATAATAATAATTTTTTATTGTCTTGCCATATTTATCAATCATATTACAGGAGAAGTCTAGAAGAAACACTACAAATCGGCAAAAACTAAAGGTGAATCATTCTGGCGGGAGGAAATCGTTTGTAAGGATTTTGGAAGAACAAGTTTGTGCACATATCTGAAGGTATTTAGTGAGTATTATAAATTTTGAATAGACTTAAATATTAACATACATGGTTAATGATGTGTGGTAGCGGGAGAAAGCACCAAATATGGTTGCTTTCTATAAAGAAACACATTGGTCGACACAGAAGGGCAAATTCATCAATCCCACAACTGAACATAATTATGTGGGAAATACTTGTGTTTGAATCAACTTGTGTTAGACTAAATATTCCTGATAAAATTAACAGGATATCTGATTTTCTGTTCATATTATTTTCAGAATAACATGATGGAAAGATTGAATGAGTGGGATCCCGAGGAGGACGTTGATGAAGCGGCGGCTAACATTTTCAAAGACATGTTAGGGTTCAAATCTGGTTACGCACAAGGGATGGGGCACATAGTTATTCCTGACCCCTCTCCTTCAATGAAGAAGAACAAAGCTATTATGCGTCTTGCGGAGGAAAATGAACGAAACAAGAGTGATGCTGAAATGTATAAGACCAAACTAGACCAGATGATGGCTTCTATACTGGATATAAGGAGGAATTTTTCTGAGTATGAGAAAGAAATGAACTTTCAGGTATCGGAGTTGGAGCAAAATATTGAGTCTCATAGAGAGACTCAGCAAGATGCTTAGGCGTCCCAAGTCTAGTATATATATTTTTTGTGGACTTTTTTGTGGATGCTTTTTGTAACACCCCGATTTTTACGTGCATTTTTATTGAAGGGCTCTTTAATTTAATATTTAATTTTTAGCTGTTTAATTTAATTTAAACGTGTTTACGCGAGATTATTTTATGATTTTTAAATCGAGAATTATTTTAATGTGCTTTCGTAATTTTAATTACTACTCTGCAATTTAATTTTTTTTTATTTTAAAGAGTAATTATGATTGGAGTTTAATATTTTATTTTAATTAGTTTTAAGTTAAGCTGATTTATTAAATTTACTATTTTAAAATAATATTTTTGAGGATCAGTTGTGACTCGAAAGTGGTGAGGATTAGACCTCATTTTTTTCCTCATCTTTTCTTTTCCCCTTTCCTTTCTCTCTTCCTTTTCTTTTCTTTTTCTTTTTTTTCTTCTTCCTCCCTGTTCGGATGCCCAGCTAGCGCGACCCTCTCTCTCTCTCCTCTCCCACGCACAACCGGCCTTCAGCCACCTGCACCGCCGCCAGCCATCCGTGGCCTTCACCGCCTGTACCACCGAACTCCCCAGCTGCCGGCGACCTAGCCCACCAAATTTCAGGCCACCCCTTGCTGCCGTTTGCCTCCGAGAGCCGTGCGAAGCCGCGGCACTCCTTCACCCATTCTGCCGCCGTCCGGCTACCATTGGCCACAATTTCTTCACCACTTCATCACCAGCACCTTGACGTCCTAACCGACCCATTTTTGGCCCCGATCCGTCGCCCGAGCCTCCCCTACGAACACCCTCTCTAATTTGAACCTTGTGGCCTTAAACTGCCGTTTCGGCCACCACCCACGGCCAACCTTCGACACCATTAGCTTCACCGACCTCATTAGGTCCTACCCCATCAATTTCAAGTCTTCGTTTGACCCCGTTGGAATTTGAGTTTACAGTGTATTTGGCCACAGTGTTTTTACATTGTGGAGTTGCTATTTTTGTGCTTCCAATTCCTCCATGATCCTCCTAAAATTATTATCAAGCGCTGTAAGTATTTCTCCAAAAGAATTTTAAGACTTTAATATATTTTTGCTCTAACTTGTTTTATAAACTGTGAATTGGTTATCTGGTTGTGCTGATAACTATTTGATTGTTGCTTTCATAGCATTGTGCACGCATTGTGCACGCATGCGTGAGTGTGTGTGTGTTTTGAGAAAATTGTATTTAAGGTTTTATGGGTGCGTGTATTTCACCACCAAGCCGAGATGGGATATTATCTCAGTAGAGCTCCTCTGGACATTTGGGAGCGGAATATACTGAGTATCGTCCCCTGGGGCTTTTGCCCAGGACTTGGACGGGATGGTAGCACTCTTGATCCGACTCCGTGACTCCTCGGGCTGGCGGGGGTCAAAGGATGCCTGGCTATGTACGCAGTAGGCATGGAACTGGGCATCACTCATGTATCACTTGCACGGCCGTTACCCGTGAGGTGAAAATGGGAAGCCAGAGTATGTGGATGGCTCCTAGGGGAGGCCATGGTGCATACGGTTAAAATTGGAATTAATGTAATTATTCTTGGATTTTATTTTAAGCCAAATGGTAATTTTTGGAGTGTGTGGGAAAATTGTGTTTTCGAGAAATGGAGTTTTCTTGGATTTTTAAGCTTGGGTCATCAAGTGCATGCATAGCGTTAGATGTTTTAATATATTTATTGTCTTGGAGCATTTTGGGTTTTACTTACCTGCGGTACCATCTTTTTGGTACTGTAGATTTTGATGCAGGTTTTGAGGAGGCTGAGCCCTAGGATGCGGCTCCGCCTGAGAAGTAGGGACTTTGGCTATATTTTGTGTTGAATATTTATTGCCGCTTTTGCTTATTGTATTTAATTTGATTTGATGTTTTTGTTTTGTAAACAAAAATCATATTATGTTCACATGTGGATTTTTAGTACTCTGATATTGTATTAAACTCTGGTACTTAGTTATTTGACTTAACATTTCCGCTGCGTATTATTTAATGTACGCGTGTTGCATTGCACACACTTAGCACATGTCGATGGGGTGCGTGACCACGTCGTCATCATCCCAGTGTCTCGATTTCCGTGTGTGTCCATACATGGAAGTGGGGGGCACCACATTTTTGGTGGATGAAAACAATCCAATGGCCATTGTGATCCGTAGACACTAAAATATTTTTCTAGATTGCAGTGAATATGATATTGTTAGGTTGGGTTTGTTATAACTAGTGCAGAAAAATTAACATGAGTTTTGGTGTATTTTTTGCTAGTTTTTACTAATATGGATTATGATATGTAAGTCATGACTTTTGAATGTCTTGCTGCTTCAGAAAGACGAATGGGTAATTCCTGGCATTAATTTGTGCATTTAATTAATGGTTTGTAGCTTGTGTATATATTAAACCAGACCAAGTAAGCTAATATGATTTTTGCTTTCATTGTGTACAGGTTTAAACTATCTCATAACTTAGGTGGAGATTTGATGGAAGGATAGAATAGTAGTTGGTGGAGGTATAGTAACTTAAGGTTGCTGGAAACATTTTGCACTGTAAGGATTTGATAGCAGTATGTACAAAATTTTCATTTTTGATTCAAGTTAATTATGCAAATAGATGGTGGATGACTTATTACATCCTTAGTTGGCACATATCTGAAGGTGTTAGTGTGCAGGATGGAGTTTGGTTAATGTTATTCCCATGTTATTATAAGACAATGGTTCTCAAGTAGCTTAGACCAACTTCAAACAAGTTGGATATGTAAGAGTCGAAATATAACTCTATTTTGGTCTCTCTCTCAGTAGATATAAAGTTCACATGTTAGATTCAGGTTGTAATTCAAATATACATTTAGCATGGTCAGTGGTAAAGTTTACATAATATATACATATGTGCATATATATCGATGTTTGTGCCCAAGTTACATGACTCCAGTGCGATGTAAAAAACTTCTTGTAGTTTTAGAACTTTATTCTATTATCCCGGAGAGACTTGTGGTTATTATGTTGATTATGGAAGGTGTTAGAAGATATCGTGTATGGTTGTTATTGACATTTACAAGTACTTACTGAAATAATTTGTAAACCATTGGGTGGTTTGGTTGATTGGTTAGTTGGTTTGTGGGGGCACCAAGCTCAAAGACTATTCCATGCATGTTTTAATTACCTGCATCAATTTCATACTTTATCCATGCATGATGATCTGTTTTTTCACAATTTCAACTCATGGTTGATGAGTTATCAGCCATGAGAACCATAACAATTTGACAAGAAATATGTAGTGAAAGGCAGGACCATGTATTCTGCTATAGCAGAATAAATTGCAGAAATCATCTCCATATGTCGCTGCAGTACTATTTAAAATAGCATAAAAGTTGGTAGATATATATATATATGTATATATATATATATACTTCCATGCTTTATATCAATTCAATAACTTATTACTTATAAAAAAAAAAGGTAATATATATATACTTCCATGTAAAGTTTTGAGATTCAACTCTTGACATTTGGCATTTTCCATGCATCATCCTAGCTAGGATATATAAAAGTTGGGAAGCCTCATTATTTGTGATTAATTCACTATGGATAATTAAACCTATGTACAACATGTTACAACAAATATAGCATGGATTCAGAACCTGGATGTTATTATGATTTGGCCAGTAGTTTAATATAATTGTTAACTATTTGCATCAGTTTGCCCATGATGGTTTAGCTATATAGTAATGTTCTAGCTAGTACTTTTGCCTTAAATAGATGTTTTCTATTGACTAATATAGTTAAGCATGGATGACAATTTTTTCAAGTGGATTTAAGGACACCATACTTTGTGGATCAAGAGGGGAATATTAATGATGTATTCAAGAATGAAGATTGTCTCAGTGAATCAGCATTACTGCAACATGAGAGGTTTATTGCAGTGATGTGTCTTTTAGATACCTCAAACTTATCATCCATGTTGTTGGCCTGTGCTTTGGTTATATTTGCAAACATAATTGTATTTTGATGGCCTTAATTGACTTGTTAATCCAGTTGACAGATTGTGTAAATTACAATATTAATTATATATAATATATGTTGGTAATCTGACTTTTTGTTTGGATGAGTTTTTTGGGTGTTGGTTACATTTGTTGATGGATTATTGTATTGAAAGAGGTTCAATACAGGCCTCTATTTGTGGGACAATCAGTGCAGGAAGATATGATTTTTGGTTGGATTATTGTTTATAGGATTGATTGGTAGGAAACTGATTTTTTCATAGTAGGAAACATTAATCAGGACTAGCTTTTAAAGAAGAGTTGATTTGGTCACAATACAGGTTTTTTGCACAATTGGTTTTCCCACGACTAATATTCCTGGGAAATGACTCTTTTTCGACATAAGATTTTGATAGGAAAAACTTAACCAAATTTATAGAAATATTTATTCTCACCAACAATTATAATGAGAAAACCTCTTTTGCCATGAATTAATACCCGTGGGATATAGTCCAAATCACTTTTGCGGCAAAATTGTCATCACCAGAAATAACTATTTACAATCACTCGAGTTCATAGCAATTGCTCTTTTCTGACCAATTGATTGTCGTGAGAATAACTTATTTCCACCAGAAGCCACCATTCGGAATAATTTGCCATGAAGAATTTGGTGGGTAAAACTTAAAAGACATGACTTTTCCACAAAGTGAATTTATGGATATATCTGAATATTACATATGAAAACAAATATCCTTAATACCATGAAAAGAAACAAAACCAAAAAAATTTGCAAGAGAGGAAAATGAATAGAAACAACATGTGCGTAGTAAAGAAGACATTTGCTCCAATTTTTGAGAATTTGTGAATACAACTAAATGTTTACACTCAATATTTATGTTTCTGTCCCTTCTGGTACAATGTTTAGTTTCTTTGAGTGTCAATACACTTGCTTTTGCAAGAGTATGGACATTCAGTACAACAAAAATTAATTTTTGTGACAGTTTGGAAATTGGGACAGTGCCCAAACCGTCAGAAAAAAAAAAAAAAACATTTTATAAGACCGACTACATGATTGATGGGGAGCAGCGCCAGGGGTCGGGGTACGTAGTTAGGCTGAACCCTTAGGGTGGATTTGGATAGAAAGATGAGATAAGATGTTTTGTTGAAAGTTGAATAAAATATTGTTAAATATAATTTTTTAGTATTATTTTTATTTTATAATTTGAAAAGGTTGAATTGTTTATTATAGTTTTGTACGAGAATTTGAGAAAATTGTAATGATGAAATAAATGAGATGAAATAGGTTTGTGTATCTAAACCCAGCCTTAATTGCAGTGTATTAGAGCATTCACATTGGTTTTCCCATAAAATTTCTCATAATTTAACTAAAAAGTACATTCCCTAAAACTTTTCCCTAAATTTTACTTATATTTCAAAAACCTTCTACATGTCATTCCCCATCCCTATCTCTATTCTATTAAATAATATTTCTCTATTCTTTCTTTATTATTTTTTTCTCTCACTTCTATTTACAATCTTAACAATTAACTCTTTTGTCTTATTATCTTCTTTTCAAATATTACATTCTACTAAATACTTATACGATTTTGAATACCGAATATAGTATTATTTTTTAAACCGAAATATGTATTATAAAAATCAATTTCTTTTTAATATGTGCATTTTCTAACAGTAACATTTTGAACTCCTGTCTCCAACGGTAATATTTTTTATCTTTTCTCCAACGGTACCTTTTTTTTGTCTTCTCTCAAACGGTAATATTTTTTGTCTTTTCTCCAACAGACACTTTTTCTGTCTTCTCTAAAACGGTAACATTTTTTATCCTATATATAACAGTAACATTTTTCTCTATAAATACGTATTCTGCTTACACTCACATCTTACAAACTCAAATCTCATTTGATCTAAAAAACTAAAATTCAACAGTTTTCCCTGATATTCCTCTCCCTTTATCAAATGACTCATACTTTTTTTCGCAAATTGCTCACATACTTATTCTCTAAAAATAAGTTGGATGTTGTTCTTAATGATGAGAACGAAGGATAGTCATCGAGGCATCGTGGCAATCGTCAACGTCGTAAGTTCATTTGGCGTGATCATATTTAAGGGCACAAGTGCCTTTTTCGTGATTATTTTACAGAAAATTCAGTATATCCCTCGAATCTATTTCGAATGAGATTTCGGATGAACCGTCCCCTATTTCTCCTTATTCTAAATGAGGTAAAGTCTTACGAGCTGTAGTTCATCCATAGAAGAGATAATGACAGCAGACTTGGTTTATCTTCTATGCAAAAAATAACCGCAGCAGTTAGATTACTGGCATATGGGGTTACTGGAGATTTTATGGATGAATACATACGTATCGGTGAAAGCACCGCAATTGAGAGCCTTTAAAAATTCTATGAGACAATAGTCAGCATTTATTTATATGAATACTTGCAGTCACCAAATGCCAATAATATTACTCGATTGCTTGCAGTTGGTGAACAACGGGGATTCCCAGGAATGCTGGGAAGCATTGACTGCATGCATTGGAAGTGGAGAAATTGTCCCATAACTTGGAAAGGTATGTACTCTGGCCACATTCGTGAACCAACTATTATTTTAGAAGCAGTTGCGTCATATGATCTCTGGATATGGCATGCATTTTTTGGTATGCCCGGTTCATATAATGATATTAATGTACTAGAAAGATCTTCTATTTTCACGGAACTTGCCCAAGGGCGTGCTCCTCCAGTCAATTACATAATCAATGGCAACGACTACACTATGGGGTATTACCTTGCGGATGGTATTTATCCCAAGTGGTAAACTTTTATGAAGACGATTCCATCACCACAAGGGAATAAGAAGAAAAATTTTGTGAAAGCACAAGAATCCGCTAGAAAAGATGTTGAGCATGTATTCGGGGTACTTCAACAACGATTTGCGATCATTCGCGGACCTTCCTGAATGTGGTTAGTCAAGGAACTAAAAAATATAATGAAAATATGTGTTATTCTTCATAATATGATTATTGAAGACGAGCTTGATGACTCAGAGGGTCAGAACATTGAGTATGATCAACTTGATGATGAAGTTCCGGAACTATCACGCAATCATACAACTGAGCTTACAGACTTCATCCAACGCCATCATCATATTAGAGACACCTCGGCACATCATCTGCTCCAAGCAGATCTAATTAAACATCAATGATTATTATTTTTCCAACAGTAGACATGTCACATATTTATTTATTTTTTCATTCTTTTCGCAGTTTCTATTATTTGAGTTAGTTAAGGTATTTTCATATTTCCTTCATGTTTAGTGGTGGCTATATTTGAGTGTGCCCTATGTAATAGTGTCTGAAATTTTAATGGCAAATTTCCACAATTTGAAAATTTAATTTTATTACAATCCAAATAAAAATGGTATTATCATACATCATTGTTTGAAACATAAAAGGCAGAAATAAACTATCAAAAAATTATTAATTACACAATCAATCCTTATGTGCAAGAGCATTACGTCTCGCAATGATTTCCCTCTGCAATTCTTCAAAATATTCCCAATGTAGTGATGACATGCCACTAACGTCCATCATCATAATGCGTTGATTTGCTTCCTTCTTGGCGAGCTCTATTTTCTCCGCCTCCAGCCTCAGTCTTTCATCCTCCAATTTTAGTCTTTCATCCTCTTGAAGGCTTTTTTTTTAATCTCTTTTTCCCTATCTTATTCCATCTTCTCGGCTTTGAGGCAATAAAACTCTTTCTCCTGAGCACGTGACTCCTCCAAAAGTGTGTACTTCAGCCTGCTAAGCACAACCATCTCCTCTCCTCCCACACCTTTCACCTTTCGTTTTCCTTTCTCAGCTTTCTTCCCTAGTGGTTGGTCCAATTCCTCTACGTCATTATCCATAACACTATCCGGCCCGCCATCAAAAACTAAATCAACCGCACCAACACCCGAACATCGAGTTGGGGTCGAGGATGGGGACATCGTCTTCTGTTGCTTTGGATTCTCCTTTGTGAAATGCCAAATCCATTTAGGTTGGTCCTTCAAAAGGTGCCAAAAATGCTCGAACTGGAAGGAGCATTTCTCTAGTGCTTGGTACATAACATTAGCCTTGTCAAACTAGCATGTAAACAAAATAAGAAACTTGTTAAACTAATATTAAAACAAAACTAATTATTCGAAACTTAAATAATAGTATGGATATTTACCTTGTCTTGATCGGTCATGCCACTCTGATTCAACCCCTCAACCTGGGCTAGTTTCGCACAAAATTTGTTTGTCACCTTTTGAATAACTAACCACTTATGTATTAAAGACTTAATTGTCTGGTCATTTGTGTTTTCTTTGAATTGCTCGAAGTACTCAAAAAAAAATTTCCATGGTTGAGAGTGTTTTTGGTCTATTCCCTAGACGGCATCAAGGCTACAATTAAGTCATGCGGAGACAAGTAACTTGTCTTCTTCAGGGGTGAAGTTCGCACCCCTGACTGATTTCCTAACTCCGATAGGATCGTTATGGAGTAGGGGTGGAGAGTCATCAACAGTCAAATGAGAGTTTCCACTTTGGCTACCGTAAGTGGGATTTAGTTGAGGATTTTGACTTAGGAGTTTAGTGAAGTATATATCTCCAGGGTCATGTGAATCCATATCTTAAAACAAACTGAAATGTTAGACATATAACTATGAAGTTTGGGGTTATTTCAACCTTGGCTTAGGAACTGAATGGTGAAATAAAACGAAATATGGTTACCCTTTAGCTCATGGCTGCACCACCAGTTGCCACTACTTGTTGGCTGTCTGGGTTACCCCGCCACTGAGGATATGACCATAACTTTCCAATTATCCCTAGTACGGTTTATCATCATCACAGCTGAGGGGGTTTAATTTACACATTACATTTCTATCACAAAATAACACAAAACAATGACATAGGAAAAAGCAACTGCACATAACTGACTAATTCACAAATTTACACAAAACAACAACCAAATAGCATGCAAATCAAAATAATGCTAAATAAGAGCATTCCCATTGGATTCCCCATAAAATTCTCGTAATAAAGAAATAAATAGGACTCAGAATGGTAGAAATATTGACAGCATGCGTAAGTAAAAAGCCATTCACATCGAATGGCTGTAAAACCTCACCCAAACGTCCATTACCTTTTCTAGAAAGTACTAGAAACTATAATATGACAATCCAGATGAGGATTACCCCCAATATCGATGGGGCCCTATAACACTTGTGAATTAACCCGCATTATCACACCATCATCACAGCCTAATAACAGCCCCTCCCTCGAGAGATACGAAACACCGCAAAGGACCCAACAAAACAACAAATTAATGAATGGATAATCACAAGCAATGATAAATCACATTCTATAACCACAAAGTCCACCACATTCTGCTCAAAACCAATAACCCCAAAAATTTCATAAACACAAACTCCACCAAATTCTTCTCAAAACCAAGAACCCCACACATTCCATACCCACAAACTCCAACAAATTCTCCTAAAAACCAATGAGAGAAACAATGAAACAATGAGAAACAGATTCTCAGCATCTCAAATTAAAAACAGAATCTCAGCATTTCAACAGTGAGAAACAAAAACAATGAGACAAACAATGAGAAACAGAAACAATGGGAGAAACAAAACCAACAGAGTACTTAAAAAAAACCAAGATTATTTTCCATGAGTTTATCGACAGCCAAGCACTCAAGAGAGCCAAAATAATACAGAGAAGTCAATGGCAAAGGAAGAATAAAAATGAGAATTGGTTTCCTCAAACAAAGCCCAGAAACATAAATCTAAACTAAAGTGAAAAAAAATAAACAAATTGCAAATCAGCTCCATGCAATCTCAGTAGTTTCTCGGCAACCAAACAGTGACGGAATAATCCAAAATAATATAGAGAAATCAATGGCAAAGCAAGAATGGTTTTTGAGAATCGATTTCCTCAAACACAATTCAGCAAATCATAAATCTAAATGAGAGTGAAAAAAATAAAACACGATGCAAATCAGTGAAGCCTTCCCAGTGTTTTCTCAATAGCCAAACAGCCTCGGAAAGCCAAAATGTAATAGAGAGAAATTAAAGGCAACACAAGAATAAAAATGAGATCCGATTTCCTCAAACAAAATCCAAAATCATCAATCTAAATGAGAGTGAAAAAAGAATAAACAAAATACAATTCAGCTTCGCATTCCCAGTATTTTCTAGATTACCAAACAGCAGAAAGAGCCAAATACTTATAGAGAAATCAATGGCAACACATGTCTAAAAATGAGAATCGGTTTCCTCAAACAAAGCCCAAACAAACCAATTGGCTTACCTTCATCATGGCATCAGGAGGAACCCAAATGGGAAGAGAGCAACAGAGAAGCCATCAAGATATTCCAAGAAAAATACAAGAAATTGAGGGAAGAGAGAAACGATTTTTATTTTGAAGATTCCAATTCAAACTTACAAAAATTGCTGATAGAGAGGTGATGCGTTTGTGCGTGTTGCGAGGGAGGGGCCAACCGAAGACTTGGTTTTCGCGGGATGAGTCAAAGCCGAATGGGGATGGGGATGTACAGTAGTTCCCCATATATGGGGAACGATTATACATACCCTAAAAACAAACCCTAAAATGGGAATTCAGATGGGGATGAATTTTCTTCAAAACTGGATAATTATTTCTAAATTATTAGGATGGGGGAGAGATGGGGAACCGAATGGAGATGCTCTTAATGTTAGCATATAACTCTCCCTCATCATGTCTACATATTTAGTAATGGAAGATGGCCATTATTACTCATGTTGTTACCCCCTTTTTGTCGTACGATCATTATAATGGTAGGCGTTGAAAGTAACTTACAAATTTCCCCCACCTAATAATATTTTGCTTGCAGTAAATTAAACTAGCATGCATGCTTTTAGTGATTGTGACGCTCCGACTCCCACGTACAAAAAGTCTCGGGAATCGTGATGTCACGATGATGACAACACGGTCACGCATCCCAACGACAAGTGCCAAGTGTGTGCAACAAATAAATAGTGCACAATAAATACGTAGCGGATAATAATAAATAAGTCACTAGTACCAGAATTTTAGTTTAATATAGATATCCAAATACAAAGTATTTAAAAACATAAACCAAATGTCCCATAAAATAATACAAGAGCTAAAAATATAAACATAACCCGAGTGATCTAAGATCACTCCTCCGGCGGAGCTAAATCCTCAGACTCGGCATCTGCATCAACATCAACAAAATCTGCAGTATCATTAAATGGTACCATAGATAAGTTATAACCCAATCAATTCTGAGATAAAAACACATTTAATGCAACCAACCATGAATGCATATGATGCAACATGCCTGAAATCCAACACATGCCAAAAGTCTCATTTGGCCCAAAAATATTTCCAACAAATCATTTTCACCATTTTTCCAGAAAATGGCCCAAAAACCAATATCCATCATTTCCCAGAAAATGATACACAAAATCATACTCACGCTATTTTTTCAAAAAATAGCCATTTCCATTAACTATTAATCCATATGCACCATGGTCTCCCCTAGAGACCATCCGCACGTCCTGGCTGCATAACGAGCGATGCCTAGTTCTGCACCCAGTGCGTTCGTGGCCAGGTCATCCTCTAGCTCCCGCCAGCAGAAGGGCCACAGAGTCGGCACGTAACTCTTCCGATCCCGTTCAGGCTCGGTGACAACCCAAGGGACATCACTTAGTATATTTTGCTCCCGAGTGACCAGAGTAGCTCCACCGAGATAATGCCCCATCTTGGCTTGGGGTCGTGATACACACGCACCCACAAATTCAATCAACACATGAAAAGCCAGTTTTCAAAATAACCACATGATCATGAATGCAATTATACGAAAATTCAGTTTTCAATTTACAAACATGAACATACGTGCATATGCAATGTACCAAACCACAACAACCACAACCAACAACCAACCAGATCACAACATAATCAACACACAATTACTCCGTCCTCAATTTATTCACTCCCAAATTCTCCTCAGACTCAGTCCGGAACAACCAACCAGAACACAGTAAAAATGTTAGTGCAAAAATATATTTAAATCTCAAAGTTTGTTTGGAGAAATACTTACAGTTCTTTAAAATAAATTTAGGAGGATCGCGGAGGAGCTGGAAGTGCCAAAACAGCAATTCCACAGTGTAAAAACTCTTTGGCCGAAATGTAACGTATACCCAAATTTACAAGGGGTCAAACGAAGACTTGGGAACAGTAGGGTAGGGCCTAGGGAGGTCGGTGAAGCTAATGGTGGTGGCCTTTGGCCGTGGGTGGCGGCTGAAACGACGGTGGAAGGTTGAAAAGCTCAAATCGGAGTTTAAGTTCGTTAGGACGGCTCCAATGACAGATCGGGGCCGGGTTTGGGTCCAAAGGGTTGCTAGAGGGCTGATGATGAGGTGGTTAAGAAATGGTGGCCAATGGTGGCAGGACGGCGGCAGAGGGACGAAAAGAAGCCCATGGCTTCGCACGGCTCGCGACGGCTAACAATGGCCAGGGGTGGTCTGAGATTGGAGGGGCTTGGTCGCCGGTGGCTGGGGAACCGAGTGGTGCCGGCGGTGAGGCACACAGATGGCTGCCGGCGGTGCTGAGTGGAGAGAGGCCAAACGGCGTGGGGAGAGGAGAGAGAGAGGGTTGAGCTGGGAGAGAGAGAGTACACGGGAGAAAATAAACCGAAAGAAAGAAGAAAAAGAAAAGAAAGAGGAAAGGAAATGAAATGAGGTCCAATCCTCACATCTTGGGTCACAAAAATGATCCAACGAAGAGGATTTTAAAACTACTAGCTAAATAAAATAATCGAAACGCAATAAAATGCTCAATTAAAACAATAATAATTTTAAAACCCAAAAATAAACTAATTTAAATTAAAGATCACTTTAAATACAAAACAATAAATAACACTAAGAAAATACAAAAGAATTAATTTTCACCGTTTAAAATATTATAAAATAATATTTAAAAACTCTCATAATTTAAAACAAGAGAACCAATCACTAAATAAATTAAATTAATCCTTTATTAAAAATACACTAAAATACGAAGTGTTACATTCTCCCCCCCTTAAATAAAAATTTCATCCTCGAAATTGGTAAGGTCAAACATTAAGACTACGACAAGGATAAGGCTCAACTAAGAGTAGACTTAAGGAACATACCGGCAATATCACGGATATTACTCCCTCATATCGGCTTCTCGCTTCCAAGAGAAATCTTGAACTAAAATATCACCCCATGACACCTTCACCAAAGGTATGGTATCGTCCTAGACCTTAACCGTTGCACTGTCCAATCCACAATCTGAGTCGGAACAACTTCATAAGTAAGGTTTGGTTGAAGTTGAATGCGTTCCGGGTCCACAAAACGCGGTTCCTATTGACCAAAACTCTTCTTCAACGACGACACATGGAACACATCATGAACGTCCCCGAAATAATCCGGCAATGCAACTCTATAAGCAACAAGCCCAACCTTCTCCACAATCTAAAAAGGACCAACATACCTCGAGCTAAGCTTTCCTTTCTTACCAAAGTGCTTAATGCCTTTCGTAGGAGAGACTTTAAGATAAACCCAATTGCCTTCCTCAAAAGATAAGTCTCTTCTCCTCGTATCAGCATAACTCTTCTAACGACTTTGCGCTTCCGCCATTTTATCCCTTATAACCCGAACTTGATCTTTCATTTCTTGAATCAACTCAGGCCCAATTAATTTACTCTCACCCACTTCATCCCAACACAAAGGTGATCTGCACTTCCTTCCATACAAAGCTTCATACTGGGCCATCTGAATGGATGCATGAAAACTGTTATTATAAGCAAATTCTATCAATGACAACTGATTTTCCCAACTTCCCTAGAATTCCATGACACAAGCCCACAACATATCTTCTAAAGTCTGAATAGTACGCTCAGACTGATCGTCAGTTTGAGGGTGATAAGCAGTGCTGAGCTTCAACTTAGTGCCTAAAGCTACCTGCAAGCTCTTCCAAAAATGAGACGTGAACCTTAGGTCTCGATTCGATACAATACTTTTGGGTACTCCATGCAAGCACACTATCTCCTTAACATATAATTGAGTCAACTTTCCCAAAGAGTCGGTATTATTAACAGGCAAGAAATGGGCACTCTTGGTCAACCGATCCACAATCACCCAAACTGAATTCTTTCCACTGGGAGTCCTCTGAAGACCTACTACAAAATCCATAGAAATGTCATCCCACTTCCACTCAAGAATAGGGAGAGGTTGAAGTTTACCAGCAGATCTCTGATGTTCAGCCTTGACTTGACGACACGTATCACATTTCTCAATAAACATGGCAATATCCATCTTCATACCTTCCCACCAGAAATTTCTCTTTAAGTCTCGATACATCTTGGTGCTTCCAGGATAAACTAAATAAAGAGCTATATGAGCTTCTGTCATGATTCTCTCTTTAAATTCTGAATCTCGAGGAATCACTCTTCGATCCTGAAATTGAAGAACACCATCTTTATCCAAACTGTAGTGCATGGATCCTTTAGACTTCCTAACTCTCTTCCTTATATCCAACAACTTTGGATCCCTTCTCTGGAGAGTCTTCAATTTTTCAAAATCAACGACTTGAACATCCAATACTGAAGAGAGCAATTCTTCCTGCTGCGAACTCTCAATAAGCAGTCTCCTCATCCCACAAAGAAGAGAGTCCAATCCTGATGACTCTGCCGCATCCACTAACTAAGACTTCCTACTCAAAGCATCAGCAACTAGATTAGCCTTCTCCGGATGATACTTGATCTCACATTAATAGTCGCTAATCAGCTCTAACCATCACCTCTGCTTCATGTTGAGAGTCTTCTGAGAAAACAAATGTTTCAAATTCTTGTGATCAGTGAAGACTTCACAGACTTCTCCATACAGATAATGACGCCAGATCTTAAGAGCAAACACCACAGCTGCCAATTCCAAATTATAAGTGGGATAAATTCTTCTCATGAACTTTCAACTGACGAGATGCATAAGCAACAACTTGTCCCTCTTGCATAAGAACACATCTCAATCCAAACTTAGATGCATCACTAAATACAACAAATGGCTTGTGTGGCTTTGGAAGTGCCAAAACAGGGACTATTGTCAATCTCTTCTTTAATTCTTGGAAACTCCTCTCACATCAATCTGACCAAACAAATTCAGCATTCTTTCTAGTCAAAGCGATGAGAGGTCCCGACAATCGAGAAAAACCTTCAACAAATCTCCGATAATAGCCTGCAAGTCCCAAGAAACTCCGAATCCCGCGCACCTTTGAAGGACGTGGCCAAGACAAAACAGCTTCTACCTTGCTAGGATCTACTGCCACTCCATCTCGAGAAATTACATGGCCAAGAAATTTGACTTCTTCCAGTCAAAATTCACATTTACTAAGCTTAGTATACAACTGATGTTCTCTTAATTTCCCAAGCACCAGACAAAGATGATAAGCATGCTCTTCCAAGTCTCAAGAATAAATCATAATATCATCAATAAATACCACAGCAAAAGAATCCAGATAAGGTTGAAACACTCGGTTCATCAAATCCATAAAAGCTGCATGAGCCTTAGTCAACCCAAAAGGCATCCCCTTGAACTGATAATGCCCATACCGCGATCTAAAAGCAATCTTGGGAATATCTTTATCCCTTATCCTCAACTGGTAGTATCCCAATCTCAAGTCAATCTTGGAGAAAATAGCTGCTCCTTGAAGCTGATCAAATAAATCATCTATATGGAGAAACGGGTACTTATTCTTGATGGTCACTTTATTAAGTTCCCTATAGTCGATACACATTCTGAGAGTACCATCTTTCTTCTTAACAAACAAAACTGACACTCACCAAGGCGACGTACTAGGCTGAATAAAACCCTTGTCAACCAATTCTTGCAACTGGATCTTCAACTCTTTCAATTCAGCTGGTGCCATACGATAAGGAGCCTTGTGCACAGGAGTGACTCCAGGTTCCAAATCAATAGCAAACTCCAACTCGCGAACTGGAGGCAACCCTGGCAAATCATCCACAAACACATCTGGAAACTTTTCTACAACCGGAATGTCCACTAAAGACTTCTTCTCGGATGGCGTAGACACCACTTGAACTAGAAATGCATCAGCTCCACAAGCTATATCTTTCTTCGCTCACACTGCGGATATAACTATCGGCTTCGCCTTCAACTTACTTCCCACATATTCCAAGTAATCTCCTTCCGAAAGCTGGAAACCAATAACCCGACTTCTACAATTAATGCACGCCGAATACCGGTACAACCAATCCATTCCAAGAATAATATCGAACCCAAGCAACTTGAATACAATTAAATCAGCCTCAAGTGTCCTTCCACCAAAATCCAAAGGACACCCCATCGCAACTTCAGAACACCACACCAACTCACCATTGGGAAGAGACACAACCAAAGATTGCGATAAGGGTTCTGTGACTAAGTTGCACATCCATGCAAAAGTGGCAAATACAAAAGACTGAGATGCTCCAGAATCAAACAAAGTATACGCATAAAAATCATACAAACGGACTCTACCTAAGGCAAGCACAAACACCAATGAAATCCAAAAGAAGCAATAACCCACACTAAACATCAATTTCAAAGAGTACATTAAACACATAGTAGTAATCACCCCGGCATCCTGGGTCTCCGGAGTCTCATAGTCGATGTCCCTGGAAGTCACAGCATACACCCGAGCTTGCACTACTTGCTTCTGATTATTCCTTCCACCACGACGACCTCTGCGACTTGCTTGAGATTGATTATGACACACCGAGTAAAGTGCCTTGACTGACCACATCTATAACAATGGGTGGTCCCACTCTGACGGCACTCACCCTCGTGAGCTCTATTGCACTTGCTGCAAACTGGGGCTCGGCCCCCAATACGCACCCCAGAGGCTGCTTGTGATCGGGCACCAATCCTTTGCACAAACTTTTGAGGTGACCCAGAACTACTGCCTTCACAAGCAAAACTTCACCTTTTCTGACCTGGAAGGGAACCCACCACACAACTATTCTTATACTCTGCGATGGTGGCCATGTCAACCAACTGCTGAAAATTTAAAATCTGATGGCAAGCCACTTGTCTGCGTATCTCCGGTCGCAGCCCCTCCTGGAAACGCTAAGCTCGCATCTCCTCAGTAGCAATGAACTGAGTAGCAAATCACCCAAGCTCTATAAATTTACGGGCATACTCTTCCATAAACATATTCCCTTGCACCAAATTACCAAATTCTCATGCCTTTTGCCGTCTCATAGAAACAAGAAAGAAACGATCATCAAATTCTTTCTTGAATCGCTGCCAAGACATTGCAGTAAAGGATCCCAACTCTATCACCAATAACTCACGCTTGGTCCTCCACCAATCAGCTGCATTATCTTCTAGCATATAACTTGCATACAAGACTTGTTGAGCTTTAGTGCAACCACAAACTTCAAATGTTCTTTCCAAATCCTCTAACCACCTTCTAGCCTACAGTGGCTCCTCTTCACCAATAAAAGGAGTTGTCCTATGCACTAGAAAGCGCTCATAGGTGCACCCAGCTTGAACTGCTCTATTTAAATCTCCTTAGGGCGGCTGGAAATTGTGTTGGAGAAATTCCGTCATTCTGTTCAATGCCCTAGTAATAGCATAATTTCCGTCACCACGAGGCAACTCATCCTTGGGCACATCAGTCGGCCTCCTTGGTCTAACCATTTTCCTGCCAAAGCATCACCTTCAACCCCACTTAAGTCTTTGGACAAAATTTCAATAAGAGCAAAAGCAACACCCCAACTAAATAAAATAAAACAACATAAAATAAAATAGAATAAAATAAAACCAATCAAAGATAACAACAAATAATAAATTAAAACCATTAAAAATAACATACTTCAAACCAAAATAACTTTAAATCACGATTTTAGAAATTTATGGTACTTCACCTAAGGGACATGTGGCTTTACCCAGAGATGAACTGCTCTGATACCACCTATGACGCTCCAACTCCCACGTACAAAAAGCCTCGGGAATCGTGACTTTAGGATGATGACAACACGGTCACGCATCTCAACGACAAGTGCCAAGTGTGTGCAACAAGTAAACAGTGCACAATAAATACGCAGCAGATAATAATAAATAAGTCACTAGTACCAGAATTTTAGTTTAATACAAATATCCAAATATAAAGTGTTTAAAAACATAAACCAAATGTCCCATAAAATAATACAAGAGCTGAAAATATAAACATAACTCGAGTGATCCCTGATCACTCCTCCGGCGGAGCTAAAATCTCAGGTTTGGCATCTGCATCAACATCAACAAAATCTGCAGTACCATTAAATGGTACCACAGGTAAGTTATAACCCAACCAATCCTGAGATAAAACACATTTAATGCAACCAACCATGAATGCATATGACGCAACATGCCTGAAATCCAACACACGCAAAAAGTCTCATTTGGCCCAAAAATATTTCCAATAAATCATTTCCACCATTTTCTCAGAAAATGGCCCAAAGATCAATATCCAAAATTTTTCCAGAAAATGATATACAAAATTATACTCATGCTATTTTCCTAGAAAACAGCCATTTCCATTAACCATTAATCCATATGCACCATGGTCTCCCCTATGGACCATGCACACGTCCTGGCTGCATAACGAGCGATGCCCAGTTCCGCACCCAGTGTGTTCGTGGCCAGGTCATCCTCCAGCCCCCGCCAGCAAAAGGGCCACAGAGTCGGCACGTAACTCGTCCGATCCCGTTGTCACCTGGCGACAAACTAGGGGACGTCACTCAGTATATTCCGCTCCCGAGTGACCAGAGGAGCTCCACCAAGATAATGCCCAATCTCGATTTGAGGTCGTGATACACACGTACCCACAAATCCAGTCAACACATGAAAACCCATTTTTCAAAATAGCCACATGATCATGAATGCAATTATACGAAAATCCAGTTTTCAATTTACAAATATGAACATGCGTGCATATGCAATGTACCAAACCACAACAACCATAACCAGCAACCAACCAGATCACAACATAACCAACACACAATTACTCCGTCCTCAATCCATCCACCCCAAATTCTCCTCGAACTCATTCCGGAACAACTAACCAGAACACAGTAAAAATGTTTGTGCAAAAATATATTTAAATCTCAAAATTTGTTTGGAGAAATACTTACAACACTTTAAAATAAATTTAGGAGGATTGCGGAGGAGCTGGAAGTGCCAAAACAGCAATTCTACAGTGTAAAAACACTGGCCGAAATACACAATATACCCAAATTTACAAAAGGTCAAACGAAGACTTGGGAACAGTAGGGTAGAGCCTAGGGAGGTCGGTGAAGCTAATGGTGGTGGCCTTTGGCCATGGGTGGCAGCTGAAACGTGCGGTGGAAGGCCAAAAAGCTCAAATCGGAGTTTAAGTTCGCTAGGGCGGCTTCGGCTACTAATCGGGGCCGGGTTTGGGTCTAAATGGTTGCTAGAGGGCCGGTGATGAGGTGGTTAAGAAATGGTGGCCGGACGGTGGCGGTGGGATGAAAAGAAGCCCACGGCTCGCAGAGGCGAGGGGTGGTCTGAGATTGAAGGGGGTTGGTCGCCGGTGGCTGGGGAACTGAGTGGTGCCAGCAGTGAGGCACACGGACGGCCGCGGTAGTGCTGGGTGGAGAGAGGCTGAATGGCGTGGGGAGAGAAGAGAGAGAGGGTCGAGCTGGGAGAGAGAGAGTACGCGGGAGAAAATAAAACTGGAAGAAAGAAGAAAAACAAAAGAAAGAGAAAAAGAAAGAGGAAAAGAAAAGAAATGAGGTCCAATCCTCATATCTTGGGTCACAAAAATGATCCAACGAAGAGGATTTTAAAACTACTAGCTAAATAAAATAATCCAAATGCAGTAAAATGTTCAATTAAAACAATAATAATTTTAAAACCTAAAAATAAACCAATTTAAATTAAAGATCACTTTAAATACAAAACAATAAATAACACTAAGAAAACACATAAGAATTAATTTTCACAATTTAAAATATTATAAAATAATATTTAAAAACTCTCATAATTTAAAACAAGAGAACTAATCACTAAATAAATTAAATTAATCCTTTATTAAAAATACACTAAAATACGAGGTGTTACAGTTATCATTCTTATTCAATAATTAAATGTCGTAGAAATAGTATGTGATGTAGATGTCTTTAAATATAATTAGTAAAATATTAATAATATATTATTTTATTATAAATAAAGCAAATCCCATAATCGATTTGTTTGCTAAGTTTCTACTATATATGGACCATGCATGCTACACTCATTGAGAAAACCTATTGAGAGTGGGTACCGAATGTGTAAATTTTTTTAAAAATATTTTTTAAAACTCTTTAAACATTTTAAAAAATCACAAGCTAATTAAAAAACACTTTATTAACTATTAAATAAAAAAAAAGTGTGAGATCTGGTACTTAGAGGATTATTGGAAGAGATTGAAGAACTTCTTTCTAGTATATATGCAGGTTGTGGTAAGGCACATTTTTAGAGATTGTGATGCAGGAGCAGATTTTCTAGCTCGTATGCCAATTGGTTTTATCCCCAAAACGTGGCTGCAGTTATGTGAACTTCCTCACCTTCTGTATTTTGAAATTAGATAAATTAGGCTTCCCGCTTCTAAGATGTTAGTTCTTATAAAAAATCTTCACAACCTCCACTACAAGAAATTTGACTTTCAGGGACGAAATTAGTTAGGGACGAACTAAATTTCATCCCTAAAAGTCATTTTTGGAGACGAATTTTTTATTTCATCTCCAAAACTGCCTAAGATACAAAATTAGTTCGAGCGGAAAAATACCCATTTGAAACGAATATTTTGTGACGAAACAAATCATCTCAAAAAAGAAAAAAATTTGAACGAAAAAAAAAATATTCAAACAACCAATTAATGTCTGTTCAGTAAGTAATATTGGCGGGAAATTAATTTTGTTTTTCCGGGACAAGTTAATAACCGTACGAACTTAAATTTATTGCTTCGAACGGACCTTTTTTCCATTAATTTGTTTATCATCATTAATTTGTACATATATTTTTAATTTTGTTTTCCCGAGGAAAGTGATTTCTTTTATGTTAAATTATATAAATATAACTTTAAAGAGGGTGTCATTTTTTATATTATCATGAACGACAAGTAAAATGAAAAAAATATATAAAGTAGCAAACATGAGAAATAAAAACCATACATTAATTATATCTTAACTATATAATGTTCAATACAACATAAAAAAGTAAAATAATAACTAAAACAACTATTTGCTGCCAAGCAGATCAACATCCTCTCGTAACATTTTAATCTGTCCATCCAAATCCCTAAGCTTCTTCATGATGGGCTCAACGAACTCAACAAATAGAGCTCGTACCTGATCCAAAGTAGCCCCTAGAGGCTGTCTCTCAACAGCGGCAGTAGTAGTAGAAGTTGGATCGGTGGGCGGGGCACTAGGCTGTCCTAGTGCAGTCTTCCGCAAGTGCCCATAGCTCTTGCTAAATGTGATCTTGTTAAGGGGCCCCACTGTGGCGACCTCCGCTCAGTCGCAGACATTGTAACCCCTAATCGGAGTAGGAGGTTAGATATCAGTAATGCAAATGGTAGACTACCTCCACTTACATAGCATGACTCCAAACGAATGCAGTAGAAGAAATACAAGGCCAAATCAATGGGGTCCCCCCACGCTATCCGCAACAAAAACCTAGCTCGATCGATCCCAAAATCAGTCTTGTGTTTTTTTGGGTCGATGTTATAGCCAATAATCAAGTTAAGCATTCTAAAAAATGCTTTATAGTCGGCCTATCGGATCACCTTGCTCCCATCATATGGAGGAGCCGAAGGGTTTCGCACTAGATGACGCACTTGATTGTCTGTCAGACCATCATCAAGTAGATCCTCATCCTCACTACTATTGTCACTGTCATGCGTTTCTACATTCGGGGCTACTGTGGAGGATGTGGCCGGTGTGTTTGAATCAGATGGTACTGCAGCCGCTCGTCCTGATGCAGCCGCTCATCCTGATGTAGTCGTTCCAGGATATGCACCGACCTTGCGCCGGATGTTAAGGAACTCAGCAATAATACGGGGAGAGAAATTAATACTCACTCCCCGGACTGATAAAATGTAGAAGAGAGCATCGGGACTCTCCTCTTCCATGGCACGGTAAAACTCACCGACCATCTATCGGTATGCAGTCCCCTACTGCTGACAGGAGATAACTTCAAAACTAACTTTGCTATACTTAAGAGATCTCTGTGGCCAGTGTCCTCCTACGAAGTACTCCACACTGGCCCCCGGCGCAATCTTCCAACTTGAGGGTGGGGAGTATACAATGAAAACTTCCTAACACTCATGGATGATCGTGAGATCAACGGCATTCTAAACGTCCATTGGTGTGTTGTTTTGCATGGCCAGCTTGATTTAGAAACTAATGATGACCGGCAATTTGTTTTTATTTCATGAGCATAATTAAAGCATTGATGAAAGAACTTTATATATTCGTATATAGATATGTGTGTGTGTATATATATAATATATATATTTATATAGTCACCATTGATAAATCTAGAATATTGGAAAGCCATGCACATGGAATAATTTATCTCGTTACCACGATTAGAGCATCCCTATGTTTGGTGGATCAAGATCGTTCAAAGTAATTTTAAAACAAAATATTAGAATGATTGGCATAATCATGTATCAGTCAGCTTTACTTTTGTTTTTGTCCATTTGCATGCATGTTCTAGATCGATGGTACGTACTAAAACTCAATAGATATTATAGAACTCGCATTTTATACTTATTTCTCTCCAAATGTAATCTTTACAAATTCCCGGATCGTTGATGAATACCTACTCTTTGTGTTATAATTCATCTTAAAATATGACAAATTAATAGGATTCGTTTTGCTTCTAATCCAATAATATTGGATGACCCGATTCACACTACAACACATTTGGTTTTTAGTGACAGTCCCTAAACCGTCACTAAAAAGTATTTTCTGTGACGGTTTTTGAAATCCGTCACTAAAGACGGATGAGATTTTTTTTACATTCCAATGAATAAGAAACTTATGTTCGAACGTCACAAATACATTCGGACATGTGGCTACGTACGTGTGAACGTGAAATTTTTTGGCGCAAACGTTCGAAACTTAGTAATTAACGTCCGAATGTTACTTATAAATTTAAATTAAATATGTTCTAATTTTAAATTTATGTGATTTTTATATTGCATAATTTGGATACAAGTCTAAAAAATTGACTTGTATACATTTATATATACACAATTTGCAAAATATAATTATATATTTATAATATATTTTAAATATTTATGTTTATATATATATAAACTTATGTTTATATATATAAATATGTATATATTTATATATACATATTTAAATATATATTGATGTTTATGATATTTGAAGTGTAGTGATTTAGTATTGAAGTGAAAAATATAACATTAAAGAAGATTGAGAATTGTAATTAAAAAACCATAGATATATTAAATAATATTGTTCCTTACAAATATTAAAAACAAAATACATAAAATATGAGGATATGTATACGGTGTGACATCAAAGTATCAACCTTGTCGTTGAGGATATGTATACGGTGTGACATCTCGGTGACAAACGCCTCTAGAGGCGTTTGTAACTATTTATATATAAATATAGACTATATTTATCAACCTTGTCATTGAGGATATAACATTAATATATAATAGTAACTATTTATATGTTTTAAATATAGACTATATTAGTAACTATAATATATTATATAAACTATAATATAATATATTATATCATTCTCCCTCGTTGTGTACGTATGTCGGTAGGTGCACCAACATATTCTGTAAATCTCTATCTAGTTCAACAATATAAGACTTCCGAATGTTTTTAACATGGATAATTCTAACATTTTTAGTATATATAAGATTCAGGTAGTTTTTAATGAATATGTGTGACATTGCATGAATAACCTTAGACCCGTTCAGGAATTAGTGTACATTTTGGTGTGCACTAATTCCTGAATTGTCCAGTGTGGACAGTTTGGGTTATATCATATGTATTGCACATTCTTGTTACTCCTACTGAACACATGTAGTATGAAGTTTCGATGTCTTCCTCTATTGTTCTTCGGGTATACTGTTCGTAGGGTCACAATCCCTCTTAATGAACATGTATACTTGGAGAACTATGAGGAGGTGCTGCCGAAATTTCTACTGACGTGAACAGTAGTATAGTGACGGAATATGTGAATATGGATAATATAATCTCGAATTGGATAGGACCAACTACCTTTATAAAAATTAACAGTGGCAATTGGAGCATTACATATATGTGAATTTTCAATGTACATTAAGTGTTACTAATAGATAGAACTTTTTAGAAATGGACAAAAGTTGGATGCGTCTAGACGATAGACTTGGAACGGATTACGTAGCCTATGCGCGTGGAGTAAGAACCTTCATTGATTTTGCTCGAGGCTCTGCTGATAGTCATGGTCGCATTAAATGTCCATGTCGAGGGTGTAAACATTTGTGTGCGATAGGATTGGCTGAAGTTGAAAGTCATATATTTGTGGACGGTATGGATCTGGGATATACCCGATGGGTATTGCATGGTGAGCCGTATGCACAGTCAGCAGATGTATTGTTCGGTCATCCAAATTATTTGGTAGACATGGATGATGATTATGAGCGGGATGAGA
Source organism: Pterocarya stenoptera (assembly GCA_003123785.1). NCBI lineage: Eukaryota > Viridiplantae > Streptophyta > Magnoliopsida > Fagales > Juglandaceae > Pterocarya > Pterocarya stenoptera. Next base: position 26,521 of record QEOT01001871.1, read on the forward strand.
TGGAGGAGATGTTGAGTGACATTGGAGCTGGGATGTTTATGGATGATGTAGACGACAATGGCTCAAGTGGTCAAGGGAGTGATTCTGAAAACTTTGCTACAATGTGAGAAGATGCAAAACGCGAGCTTTATCCTGGCTGTACAAAACATTCCAAAATGTTGTTTATTGTGCGGTTGCTTCATATTAAGTCATTGTGTGGGATGTCGACGAAAGCAATAAACATGGTATTGGACTTATTTAACGAGGTACTTCCCGATGAGTCTGCATTGCCAAAGAACTTTTATGAAGCGAAACAGTTGAGAAAGAGATTAGGGTTTGAGTACAAGTCAATACATGCATGCAAGAATGATTGTGTTTTGTTCTGGAAGGAGAACGAAAGAAAAGAAGCATGTCCTGTATGCAGAGAGTTGAGGTGGAAGGCCAAGAAAAATGTACCTGTTAAGGTTTTGCGATATTTTCCGTTGAGACCTAGGTTGCAAAGACTATATATGTGTAAAAAAATAGCTGTTGATATGAGGTGGCACGAGGAGAAAAGAGTTAAGAATAACGCATACATGAGGCACCCAGCTGACTCATTTGCATGGAAATCTTTCGATGATAAATACCCATAATTTGGGAGAGAGGCTCGGAACTTGTGTTTGGAACTCACTACCAATGGATTCAACCCTTTTGGGAATATGAGTACAAGTTATAGCACTTGGCCCGTAGTGTTGATTCCGTACAATCTTCCGCCATGGAGATGCATGAAGGCACCAAACTTTTTGTTAACGTTACTTATTCCCGGCCCGAGATCACCCAAGAATGACATTGATGTATTCATGCAGCCGTTGATTGAAGAGTTGAAAGAGTTATGGGAAACAAGCATCAGAACATATGATGCATCCACGTCGACAACTTTTCAGATGCATGCTACAGTATTGTGGACCATAAATGACTTTCCGGCATATGGAAATCTTTCTGGTTTGAGTACTAAAGGGAAGTTAGCGTGTCCGACGTGTAATAAAGTAACTGCTAGTGAGTGGTTAACATATTCTCAAAAGTTGTGCTTCATGGGTCATCGACGTTATCTACCACCAAATCATGCATGGAGAAGCGAATGTGCTAAGTTTGATGGGAGAGTAGAGGACAGAATTGCACCAAATGAATTATCTAGAGAAGAGATAGTGGAACAACTGGAACATATTAGAGCAAACAATTTTGGCAAAGGCCAGGGTAAGAATAAAAGAAAAAGAGATGAAGCAGAATTAAATTGGACAAAGCGTAGTATTTTTTTTTGACTTGCCATATTGGTCGTCCTGCATGTTGTGACATAGTTTGGATGTAATGCACATAGAGAAGAATATATGTGATAATATACTGGGTACATTGATGAGCATTAATAAAAAGACAAAGGACACAATCAAGACAAGGAAAGATCTTGAAAGAATGAGAATTAAACATAATCTACATTTGCGAGTGGACGACAATAGGGTGATCATGTCGCATGCATGTTTTATGATGACCAGAGAGGAGAGGATGGATTTCTGCAAATGGTTGCAAGGTGTGAAGTTGCCAGATGGTTATGCCTCAAATATCAGTAGATGCGTGAGTCCTATTGATTGGAAAATTAGTGGATTGAAAAGTCATGACAGCCACGTTCTTTTGCAGAAGTTATTACCGGTGGGAATTCGTGGGAAGCTGACATCTAATGTACGTGTCGCCATTACTAAACTATGTATATTTTTTAAAGCTTTATGCGCTCGAGTAGTAAATCGAGATATGTTGCAGAAGATGAAAGAAGATATTGCTACCATACTTTGTAAATTTGAGCAGACTTTTTCACCATCATTTTTTGATGTCATAGTCCATTTAGCAATACACTTACCCCGGGAGGCATTATTGTGATGCCCCTAGATTCCGCTTGGAATCGGACGGACATCCGAAGCGTCAGCACATGCAACACAAGGTTACCTGCCCCCTTTCATGACATATAAAATGCAATATTCCTAACATGCATCTAACATTATGCAATATTTCCAGCGGATAATTTTTTTTTTTTTGAGCAATACTATGCACTAAACTTATAATATCCCAAATAGTTAAAACATAACCCATGCATACTTAACAAGATAAATATCCACGATTACAGTACGGTTCTCAGCAGACTGTAATCTCAAAACAATGGACACCTGACTCTATAATTACATTGCCAAAATACACTATCGGGCAAGTTCACTGAGTAAATCGCGTAACTCGACTAACGATGCCGGAATACTATCCAAAGACCTAACTATAGAGGCTGCAAACTCCGCGTTGGGTCTACGGCATCTAGTCAACCTCCTCCAGTCTGCCAGTGTCTGCTCCCTGCTCTGATCCTGACACATCGCCTACCATTCGGGGGGAATGGTAGTTAGGACTACCACATTGAGATTTGATTACAAATCTCAACAAGTTAACAGGAAACTTCCAAACAGGTTAATGATGCATGCATGGCAGTAAAAGCATGAATATATAATCAAAGTCATCAGTAAGCAAAACATAACTTGACATATATCATGGCATAAATGACATAACTTGAATTGAAACTGAAACTTAGCTTGACATGACATGACATGTACGTGAACTTGAAACATAACATAGACTAGCAACATAGCATGAACGTGAACTTGAAACATAACATAGACTTGAAACGTAGCATGAACGTGAACATACATAATTTGAACATGAACTTAAACATAACATGAACCTGAACATAATGTAACATAAACGTGAACTTGAAACATAACGTGAACGTGAGCATGAATCATAATATGGACTTCAAACATAGCATGAATGTGAACATACAAAACATGAACGTGAACTTGAACATGACATGAACCTGAACATATCATGACATAAGCGTGAACTTGAAACATAGCATGAACTTGAACTTGAATTCTTTACTTAACATGAACTTAAACTTGAATTATTTACTTAACATAAACTTGAACTTTAATTCTGACAATCAAAATGATTCTGGCAGTCAATTCAACAGGAATAGTGAACAATTAGAATGATTCCGCCCAACATATTTCGTCAGAAATACTTAGACAATCAGAATGATTCCATCATGAGTATTTTAAATTACATACCCTAGCAATCAAAATTATTACACCATGAGTACTTAGTAATACTCTGACTATCTAAATGATTATGTCAAGAGTATCTGCATAACTGAACTTGAACTGGATTCTTTACTTAACATAAACATGAACTTGATTGCTGACAATCAAAATGATTCCATCAGTCGTTTCGTCAAGAATAGTGAACAATCAGAATGATTCCGCCCAATATATTCTGTCAAAGATACTCAGACAATCAAAACGATTCCATCATGAGTATTTTAAATGAGATAGAAACATTTCGTAATATGACATAACATGTAGCAGACAACATACTTAACATGACATAGTTGCAACAGTGAGTGCTACATGACATGACATACATGTAATAGATGGCATACATAACTTAACATGACATACTTGCAATGTATAGCGATACATATGACAAAATATCTTGTGTAATAGATAAATATTTCATGACAGAATAATTCGTGTAACAAATAAACATGTATGACATGGCATGGCATATATAACAACATACGAATATAATTGTAGTTCCCTTACCCATCACACATACACAGTAAACTGATAGTAATTTAAGAGCTAACTTACGTCGATTGTCACATGTTATAAGAATAAAGCGCGAAAAATGAGGAACTGTAAAAGGGTATTGTAAAAGTTAGAAATTTAATTACTAACAATTAAAAATGTGAAAAGAGACAACTTAGAGTAAAATTACCATTTTACCCTCTACATGTGGAAAAATGACCATTTTACCCCTAACTTAAGGATTTCGCATCCTAAGTCCAACAATTACCAAAATTTACATTCATCATGTAAATTTTTTCTTAAACTCAAATATCAACTTAGAAAAATTAAAATCAAACACAACTACTAAAACTCTATAGGTCCAAAACTTACATAGGCTATATTTCCCTTGATTTGTTGCAATTCCTTCAAATTTTAAAAACTCAAGATTAAACCAAATTTTTGCAACAAATATCTTTCCATCCTAAGTTTAAAACACACTTAAAATATCCATTAAGAAAAAGCTAATCATCAACATCAAACCTTTTGTAAGGAGATCCAAACTTTTTAATAAAAGTAAACCCTTAAATCACAACTTTTAACCTTAATAAAAATATCTCCAAGAATTTCAAAAAAACAAATCTTACTTCTAACATATTTAAAATATCATCCTAAGATAAACCATACCTTAAATCATCAAAACAACACTTGAAATTTTTGCTTTTACACTTAGTCCAAAAACAGAAACTTTTCTCTAAACTAGCTTTGATAAATCTCTTACTCCATGGCTTAAAGACATGTGATCTTCAAAATAAAACATCACATGGTTTAAAAAATATGTCTTAAAGAAGATCCAACTAAAAAACTTGAAATCCCATGGCTAAAACTCAATAAAACATGGATCTAACCCAACAACATCAAATCTTAGGCCTAACCAAAATCCTCTTACATAGAAAAATCATATCTTTGGAACTAATACTAAATATCTTCAAAATAACATCCTAACATGAAAATAAGAGACTTATAATCATCACATAAAAATATCAAAACCTTTGGAGTAAGATTAAACCACGAAATATTCAAACTTTCCCAAAACAGAAACTGTTTTTTCCACTTCCAGTTTTCAAGTTTCTAGATCTAAGGAAATCTATCATCAAAAGCTTTATCCATGCAATAAAACCTCAATGACCATTCATAAACACATTCTAACAACACTCCATAAAAGTTTCGGACCAAGATATGTCCATTAGCTTGATCAAAAACTCCAAAACATAACATACTCTCCAGTTTCACGCCTAGAATGACCTTTCTATGGTTACAAATACTTTTTACCGATCAAATGAGCATGGAAAGAAACAAATAATATATCCACGGAAACTAGACTCAAAGATGAACAACTTTCATGCAAAAATACTTACAAATGGTCCAAAAGTGCCACGTAAGATGGCCTAGAAATCTGCCTGAGAGAGCGTTTTTGAGTTTCTCTCTAAGAACGAGGTGAAAAGTGATGAAATGAAACAAAGGGTGCCTTGCACGCCTCTAGACATCTGAAGGGTGAGGCATGGGCTTGAATGACCATTGATTAGAGGTGGCTATGTGACATAAAGTGGAGGGGGAGTGGGCTGCTGCAGCTGCCTTCTAGAAGGGGTGTGATGAGGTGGCTCAATCCCTCACATCAAGGAACTATTTGGGGCAGCCAAGGGCAGTGGATGGCCTGCCATATGGGGGAGGAAAACTTCTTCAAGAAGTTTTGCCAAGGTGGCCAAATTCATGGGTCTTGGTGGGCCTTAACCAAGTGGGCTTCAATTTGGGGTTTAAAGAGGGCTTGGTTAGGGTTTGAGATGCTATAAAGCCCAAATCCAATTTTTCTTGGCCCAATCAAATTTCCAAGGTTTAAAAGGTTGGATAATGATGTCATAACAAGAATTTGAGAAATTAATAGCATGTGGAAGTGATTGAATCAAGTGATTAAATACAATGCTAGAAATCGGATCAAAAAGGGTTTGGAGCAACTTTAGGGTTTGGGGAAACTGTTTAGGGTTTCGGTTTCAACCAAGCTTTTGGGGTTTCAATTGAATTCCAATCATTTAGGGTTTCACTAGGGTTGAAACTCTCTTTGATCTGGCACAAAATTGATTTGATCAGATGAAAAAGAATACGGTTTCGCTTAGGTGGCATGATCTCACACTTTGATTCCTCCATAATCCAACTCATGGTTCCTCTTTGAGCCAAGTGTCTAATACTATTCACTAAGTGTGGCTAAGATCTTGCCAAGTGTCCAAATAAAACTTCTCTAACCTAATTTGGACGTTCCACACTATGATTTTGAAAACACTACACTTAGTGCGCTTATCGAGGTTACTATTCACTCCAAAAATATATATAATAAACTTAATACTAAAAAATCCTAAATATTCATATTAACCTATAGTGAAAGTCGTTTATCGAAATTTAACCTTGAAGTAACCCTAAAAAATAAAATCACAGTTTCAAACAAGTGTTTCGTCCAAAATTATGAAAATGGGTTAATACGCCATAAAATCCTAAATAATCAACTGAGTCTAATGGCATAGACCATAACGTATTCTGACACTTCTAACTATCTCAAATAATTAAACTCATATATCTAGCACCATAGTGAGTGATAACACTGACTATGTTGATAGACTAAAACCTGCGTAATTGGTCGATTCGTAAAAACTTATAGGGTTTTCACAAGGTTCCTAAAGTCAATAGAAATTCCACCAATGAATTTCTAGTGGGCTGTTACATCCTCCCCTCCTAAGAAAAAGATTTCGTCCACGAAATCAACGCAAGTACAAACATTAATCAATCTAAGGAAAACATGTTGCTCACCAAAGCTATCATCCATCACTGGATGTATCGTCATTGGTTAGCTTCGGTGGAGGTGCATCTATGTCCATCAACATGACGTGCTGGGGCAAGTAGTAGAACGCGTCGTCCTCTAAATCATACGCCATGATGCCGAAATCACCTGGGTCGAGGTGCTGCAAGACCTCTTCATCGTCGCTATTTGGCTCTTGACCCTCTGCTAGTAAACATTTGGGTTGAGTTAAAGGCATAGATGATCCTGTCATTGGGTGCTCAGTGTTGGTGGCTGTGGCATGCCCTTCTGTTGCTCTATTGGACTCCGCTCCATCCCATGTCATCCGCGCTTGAAGCTATCCTGATCTAACCACGTAGTCGAGTGTAGAGATAGATAATGTTCTTCATGAGGTAATGCCTTCCTCTCGTAGCCCACACTATTCTTATCTAAAACGATCACATGGTTACACAGAATAACTACCACTATAACATAAAGGTATAACACTCCCAAAGGTTATTGACTAAACTTAATGACTTCTAGGGTGATCTTCTAGGATACTGAATCATTGCTTAAATAAAATTACTATTCTCCTTACTATTCAAAGAATTATCCACAATGTATATATATCTACCATTCTTAACTCTCTCTCTCACTCAAATCATCAATTTGTATTGGAATCCTTCCACAAAGTAGGTCAAGTCGTACCAACATACTCTCTAAATCTAAAACTTCAAGTATTCATGCAGTTCAATTTGGAAGAATTTAATCCATACAAAACTGAATTCACTTTCTCTATTTCCTCAAGGAATTCTATCTGCCTAGGACTAGCTTACTCTTTCATAATAAAAAAGAATCGTTCCTCCTCCTAGGTGGTACCTCGATAAACGATCAGCTATTAACCTCAACCCAAGACTTTCTCTCTTATGATTAGCATAGCTCTTCTATCCATCATGAGCTGCCTCTTATTCTGACTCTAAACGAAAGGATCAATTCCTATTGTTCTCGTAGGTCCCGAAGACCAAGATTTACTACCCATATAAAAGTCTCCAATATAATGGCGATCTACGTTTTCCACAAACACAATGATTTACCAAAAGACTTAATGGCAGCTAGATAAAACTACCATCATAAGTGAATCCTACTATAGCCAAAGCCTTTTTCCAAACACTTTACTCTTCCAAACACAAATTCTTTTAGGTCCTCAAAATCAAGACAACTCCAAATATGCAGAATACTAATTTACCAACCTTCAATATCCTTCCTTCAACTGTTAAATGGTATTCTATATCTACACTGATATGAACAATAATACTCTTAATGAGAATTGTTACTCTTACCACCTGCGTAACAATTTGGATTACGAACTGTACTCTCATTCAATACCTTAATTACTAAAAACAGGGACTCGCTTGAATCAATAGCGTACAAGTTACAAACTTCAATGACTTGACATTCCCCAAAATAACAATAATGCAACAATACAATCAAATGCAATCAAATCAACCTTACATAAGCTTAACAATACATAGGTCTTAGAAAAATACCAGTGACGGAGCCAGTGCCTTCAGTTCCTGGTGCGTCAGCATTTGCGTCTCTAGGAGTGACTACATACACTCGAGCTGGTACTAGAGGCCATGGCTTTGGTTTGGAATCTCCGTTGGGAACAGTCCCATTTCTTCGGCCTCTTTTTGGACAATTTTTGATCAAGTGGTCCGGTTGGCCACATCTAAAATAGAGTCCTAAGGTAAGTTTGCACTTGCCTCCATGGTTCTTTCCGCACATCCCACATATTGGGTATATGGTTGGCATCGAGCTTCCAGTCTCAATGCCTTTTCCCTTATCTGGTCCAGTAGGCATCCTCTTCCTTTCTAGATTTTCTTCAGTAGCATATGGTGAAGTTCTTTTTCGTTCGGTATTGATTTGGATCACCAGACCTCTCTGCTCAGCCTCTGCTATCACGGCCACGTTTACCAACTCTTGGTAATTCTCTATTCTTAGGCAAGCTACTTGGCTACGGATCCTTGGCTGAAGTCCTGCTTGAAACTTATGCGCCTGCATCCTTTGAGTAGAAATCAAGTGTGGTGCAAACCTTCCTAACGCCATAAACTTAGTAGCGTACTGTTCTACGGTCAAACTGCCTTGAGTTAAAGTCGCGAACTCCTGCACCTTCAGCTATTTGACAGAATCTGGGAAGAATCTGTTGTCAAACTCTTCCTTGAACCTCTCCCATGTCAAAGCAGCGAGGGTTCCTAGTTCCTGTATCAGAAGCTGCCTTCGAGTATCCCACCATATTCCAGCTTCTCCTTGGAATAGGTATCTGGCGTATAGAACCTTCTGATCCTCAGTACATCCACATATTTCGTATGTCCTTTCAAGATCCATAATCCATTTCTCGGCTTTCAGTGGCTCTTCATTACCAGGGAAGTTTGGGTAACGATGGATCAAGAACTTCTCATACGGACAACCCCTGACTTCGAGTCTGGGTACGGGTGCTTGCTGCTATTGCTGTTGTCTAAGCACGTCAGCCAGTAGATGTACAGCTTCAGCTAATCCTCCATCCATTGGGGGATTCCGATTCTCCTTTTTTGTGGCTCCCTCAGGGTTTCGAGGTATCCCACCGCGAGTCATGTGTCACTTCCTGAAACACACGAGTACACGTATTACAACCACGTGCAATCTCTCTTACTTAGAGAAATTCAAACCTAATGAAGACTAAAATTTCAAGCCTAATATTTGGTGCATTTCCTAAAGACATGTGGATTTACAACTTAGAGACGTATTGCTCTGATACCACCCTGTGACGCCCCCAGATTCTGCTTGGGATCGAACGGACATCCGAAGCGTCAGGACATGCAACACAAGGTTATATGCCCCCGTTCATGACATATAAGATGCAATGTTCCTAACATTCATCTAGCATTAGGCAATATTCGCAGCGGATAATTTTTTTTTTTTAGCAATACTATGCACCAAACTTATAATATCCCAAATAGTTAAAACATAACCCATGCATACTTAACAAGATAAATATCCATGATTACAGTACGGTTCTCAGCAGACTGTAATCTCAAAACAATGGACCCTGACTCCATAATTATATTGCCAAAATACACTATCGGGCAAGTTCACTGAGTAACTCGCATAACTCGACTAACGATGCCAGAATACTATCCAAAGACCTAACTATAGAGGCTGCAAACTCCGCATTATGTCTAGGGCGTCTAGTCAACCTCCTCCAGTCTGCCAGTGTCTGCACCCTGCTCTGATCCTGACACATCGCCTACCATTCGGGGGGAATGGAAGTTGGGACTACCACATTGAGATTTGATTACAAATCTCAGCAAGTTAACAGGAAACTTTCACACAGGTTAATGATGCATGCATGGCAGTAAAAGCATGAATGCATAATCAAAGTCATCAGTAAGCAAAACATAACTTGACATATATCATGGCATAAATGACATAGTTTGAACTAAAACTGAAACTTAGCTTGACGTGACATGACATATACATGAACTTAAAACATAACAGGACTAGCAACATAGCATGAACATGAACTTGAAACATAACATAGACTTGAAACGTAGCATGAACGTGAACATAATTTGAACATGAACTTAAACATAACATGAACCTGAACATAATGTAACATAAACATGAACTTGAAACATAACGTGAACGTGAGCATAAACGTAAACATAACCTGACATGAACGTGAGCATAAATCATAATATGGACTTGAAACATAGCATGAATGTGAACATACATAACATGAACGTGAACTTGAACATGACATGAACCTGAACATATCATGACATAAGCGTGAACTTGAAACATAGCATGAACTTGAACTCGAATTCTTTACTTAACATGAACTTGAACTTCAATTATTTACTTAACATGAACTTGAACTTGAATTCTGACAATCAAAATGATTCCGCCAGTCGATTCATCAGAAATAATAAACAATTAGAATGATTCCGCCCAACATATTCCGTCAGAGATACTCAGACAATCAGAATGATTCCATCATGAGTATTTTAAATTACGTATCCTAGCAATCAAAATGATTACACCAGGAGTACTAAGTAATACTCTGACTATCTAAATGATTATGTCAGGAGTATCTGCATAACTGAACTTGAACTGGATTCTTTACTTAACATAAACATGAACTTGATTGCTGACAATCAAAATGATTCCGTCAGTCGTTTCGTCAGGAATAGTGAACAATCAGAATGATTCCGCCCAACATATTCCGTCAAAGATACTCAGACAATCAAAATGATTCCATCATAAGTATTTTAAATGAGATAGAAACATTTCGTAATATGACATAACATGTAGCAGACAACATACTTAGCATGACATGCTTGCAATAGTGAGTGCTACATGACATGACATACATGTAATAGATGGCATACATAACTTAACATGACATACTTGCAATGCATAACGATACATGACAGAATATCTTGTGTAACAGATAAATATTTCATGACAGAATAATTCGTGTAACAAATAAACATGTATGACATGGCATGGCATATATAACAACATACGAATATAATTGTAGGTCCCTTACCCATCACACATACACAGTAAACTGATAGTAAGTTAAGAGCTAACTTACATCGATCGTCGCGTGCTATAAGAATAAAGCGCGAAAAAGGAGGAATTGTAAGAGGGTATTCTAAAAGTTAGAAATTTAATTACTAACAATTAAAATGTGAAAAGAGACAACTTAGAGTAAAATTACCATTTTACCCTCTACATGTGGAAAAATGACTATTTTACCCCTAACTTAAGGATTTCACATCCTAAGTCCAAAAATTACCAAAATTTACATTCCTTATATATATTTTGTCTTAAACTCAAATATTAACTCAGAAAAATTAAAATCAAATACAACTATTAAAACTCTATAGGTCCAAAACTTACATAGGCTATATTTCCCTTGATTTGTTGCAATTCCTTCAAATTTTAAAAACTCAAGATTAAACCAAATTTTTAGAACAAATATCTTTCCATCCTAAGCTTAAAACACACTTAAAATATCCATTAAGAAAAAGCTAATCAGCAACACCAAACCTTTTGTAAAGAGATCCAAACTTTTTAATAAAAGTAAACTCTTAAATCACAAATTTTAACCTTAATAAAAATATCTCCAAGTATTCCAAAAAAATAAATCTTACTTCTAACATATTCACAATATCATCCTAAAATAAACCATACTTTAAATCATCAAACAAAAGTCATCAAAAATCACAAAACAACACTTGAAATTTTTGCTTTTGCACTTAGTCCAAAAACAGAAACTTTTCTCTAAACTAGCTTTGATAAATCTCTTACTCCACGGCTTAAAGACATGTGATCTTCAAACTAAAACATCACATGGTTTAAAAAATGTGTCTTAAAGAATATCCAACCATAAAACTTGAAATCACATGGCTAAAACTCAATAAAACATGGATCTAACCCAACAACATCAAATCTTAGGCCTAACCAAAATCCTCTTGCATAGAAAAATCATATCTTTGGAACTAATACTAAATATCTTCAAAATAACATCCTAACATGCAAATAAGAGACTTATAATCATCACATAAAAATATCAAAGCCTTTGGAGTAAGATTAAACCACGAAATATTCAAACTTTCCCAAAACAGAAACTGTTTTTCCACTTCCAGTTTTCAAGTTTCTATATCTAAGGAAATCTATCATCAAAAGCTTTATTCATGGAATAAAACCTCAATGAACATTCATAAACAGATTCTAACAACACTCCATGAACTTTTCGGACCAAGATATATCCATTAGCTTGATCAAAAATTCCAAAACATAACATACTCTCCAGTTTCACGCCCAGAATGACATTTCTATGGTTAAAAATACTTTTTACTGATCAAATGAGCATGTAAAGAAACAAATAACATATCCACGGAAGCTAGACTCAAATATGAACAACTTTTATGAAGGAGTAATCATGCAAAAATACTTACAAATGGTCGAAAAGCGCCACGCAAAACAGCCTAGAAATCTGCCCTAGAGAGCGTTTTTGAGTTTCTCTCTAAGAACGAGGTGAAAAGTGATGAAATGAAACAAAGGGTGCCTTGCACGCCCCTATACATCTGAAGGGTGAGGGATGGGCTTGAATGACCATTGATTAGAGGTGTCTATGTGACATAAAGTGGAGGGGGAGTGGGCTGCTGCAGCTGCCTTCTAGAAGGGGTGTGATGAGGTGGCTCAATCCCTCACATCAAGGAACTATTTGGGGCAGCCAAGGGCAGTGGATGGCCTGCCATATGGGGGAGGAAAACTTCTTCAAGAAACTTTGCCAAGGTGGCCAAATTCGTGGGTCTTGGTGGGCCTTAACCAAGTGGGCTTCAATTTGGGGTTTAAAGAAAGTTTGGTTAGGGTTTGAGATGCTATCAAGCCTAAATCCAATTTTTCTTGACCCAATCAAATTTTCAAGGTTTAAAAAGTTGAATAATGATGTCATAACAAGAATTTGAGAAATAAATAGTATGTGGAAGTGATTTAATCAAGTGATTAAACACAATGCTAGAAATCGGATCAAAAAGGGTTTGGAGCAACTTTAGGGTTTGGGGAAACTGTTTAGGGTTTCGGTTTCAACCAAGCTTTTGGGGTTTCAATTGAATTTCAACCATTTAGGGTTTCACTAGGGTTGAAACTCTCTTTGATCTAGGACAAAATTGGTTTGATCAGATGAAAAAGAATACGGTTTCGCTTCGCTGGCATGATCTCACACTTTGATTCCTCCATAATCTAACTCATGGTTCCTCTTTGAGTCAAGTGTCTAATACTATTCACTAAGTGTGGCTAAGATCTTGCCAAGTGTCCAAATAAAACTTTTCTAACCTATTTGGACATTCCACACTATAATTTTGAAAACACTACACTTAGTGCGCTTATCGAGGTTACTATTCACTCCAAAAAAATATATAATAAACTTAATACTGAAAAATTTAAATATTCATATTAACCTATAGTGAAAATCATTTATTGAAATTCAACCCCGAAGTAACCCTAAAAAATAAAATCACAGTTTCAAACAGGTGTTTCGTCCAAAATTATGAAAATGGGTTAATACGCCATAAAATCCTAAATAATCAACTGAGTATAATGGCGTAGACCATAACGCATTCTGACACTTCTAACTATCTCAAATAATTAAACTCATATATTTAGCACCATATTGAGTGATAACACTGACTATGTTGATAGACTAAAACCTGCGTGATTGGTCGATTCGTGAAAACTTATAGCGTTTTCACGAGGTTCCTAAAGTCAATAGAAATTCCAACAATGAATTTCTAGCGGGCTGTTACAATTATTAGGTGGTCCGGTGCAGTTCCGTTGGATGTATCTAGATGAAAGATATTTAGGTCGTTTAAAGTGCACTATTGGGAATAAAGCTAGAGCTAAGGGTTCAATAGCAGAGGCCTATATACACGATGAATGGTTAACGTTTTGCTCTCTATATCTTCGTGGTGTTGAGACACGATTTAATCGTCAAGAGCGAAATGCTGATCTTGAGGCTCTGCCTCCTAGTGAGCTATCAGTGTTTACCCAAAATGTACGACCCTTGGGTGCACAAACGGGTTACGATTTAATTGATAGAGAGTTGGCTAAAATTTGTTGGTACGTGTTAAATAATTGCCAAGAGATTGATTGCTATCTCAGGTATGTTGTTGCATGTTTTGAGAAATTATAATCAAATGTCGTTTAATTATAACTTTTGCGCTGAAAATATTATTTTCTTTCGCACATATATACAGTGATCACATGCATAAACTTAAGATGGAATGCATAGAGAATATAGAGGCAAGACAAGAGGAAGAATTTCCCGAATGGTTTGAACAACATGTATGAACTAAAACTACATTGTGATTATTTGATTTATTGTGTTTTAATTCTGGGTTACTTTTAATACGTATATATTATTGAAATTGATAGGTTTTGGAACAACGTGCTCATGATCCCAGATCAATTTCTTCTGAATTGTATGCATTGGCTCGTGTCCCTCTAATAGAGTACTTCGCTACACTGCATGCAAGGTTCGAGGTTATAGATTCTGTACTCTAGACCGTGAACGTAATAGAAAGAGTCAAAACTGTGGTGCGTTGGTCGAGAGAAGTCATGGAACAGACGATATTGACTATTATGGTATCATACGTGATATTATCGGATTGAAATATCTGGGTGGGTCTGTAACATATGTCTTTAAGTGTGATTGGTGGGACTTAGGCGGTAGTCGGATGTCGATACATAGGGATAATAACTTTATGAGTGTTAATACAGCATCTAAATGGTACGAAGATGATCCATTCGTATTGGCTTATCAAGCTACCCAAGTCTATTACTTGATTGATCCAATAAAAAGTGTTGATGAAGATAGCGGAGAGATAACTTGGCGAGTAGTACAAAAATTTTTCTCTCGAAATATTTATGAAGCAGGAACGAGTGCGGATTACGAGAATAGTAGAGATGAAGATGACACTCCGATAATAGAGGCCTACCAAGAAGATGGAGAGGGTATTAACTTGTTTGTTGACCTCGGTGCACTCGAGTTGCTCTCCTTGTGTAGAGATGACATCTCACCCGTCCTTCTTGACCCGTTCGTATTAAATGATCATTCAATTCAAGTTAGTGAAGAAGAAGAATGAGAAGAGTCAGAAGAAGAAGATGAAGCAGAATCCGGGGAGGAAGTGGATAAGGAGGACGAAGAAGAGGTTGACGACGACGACGAAGATGCTATTGAGGGTGATTCTGAAACAAGCATGGAAAATACATTCGAAGATAAAGAATAAAAGTATTAAATATTTTATTCATATAGGTAACTATAAAATATTTAAGTTTTCAATAATTTTTTCTAATTAATTTTCTTTATCATATTAATCATACCTCAAGGATGCCGCCAAAATGACAACGAAGAAATTTATCCCCTCCGCCTAGTCCAAGTCCCGAACCTATTGAGGACTCCCCACCCGAGTGTTTCCCTCCTGAAGATCAAGTGCAGACACAAGAGAACGACAATCAGTCGACACCTACCAGTAAGAAAATAACAACATAGTTAATTATATATCAATACTTTTATCTCAATAACTATATAGATACTATTATATTATATCTAATAGTTGATGCATCCGCTCGTTGCTATCGTGGTTATACACGTGTCATTTCTCTTGAGAAATGTCGAAGGCATGGAAAACTCAAGGTCAACATTCCTAATAATTCCACTGGAGGCGTGGATGATAGTGCAGCAGCGCTTTCCTCATATATTGGTACAGTTGTCCGAGCTTATGCTCCATTTTATGTGCGATCATAGCGAGATGTTTCGCTCGAGATTAAGGAGCACATTCGGAGCTGTGTGCTGGTGAGTTTACGTTGAGAGTACATTTGTTGTATACTATATTAGTATATTATATTTTTGACGTAATTCGCTTATTAGGATGAATTCGAACTCGACTTTGGCCATAACGAGGATTTGAGAACTGTGAATGGGTTGATGGCTATAGTATTCTAATGTCACAAGGGACGATGTCATGACCACTTCAAGAAGTTTGAGACGGTTGAAAAGGCTGCGCAATCCCCTTTCCAGTAGATGAAGTTAGACAATTGGAGAAAGTGTTGTGATCTT
Organism: Pterocarya stenoptera; assembly: GCA_003123785.1. Taxonomy (NCBI): domain Eukaryota; kingdom Viridiplantae; phylum Streptophyta; class Magnoliopsida; order Fagales; family Juglandaceae; genus Pterocarya; species Pterocarya stenoptera. Next base: position 42,620 of record QEOT01001871.1, read on the forward strand.
TTCGCAACTTTAGATTATCAGGTATTATAGATTAATAAAATCTAATGATTATTTATATATATATTTGGGCTATATATTTTATGTATATATATATCAATTAACATTCTTAATTAATTTTGTAGCGTTTAAGTTTTATGAATGCTAATAATAGATTCGCTTTGACTGTCCACCATCGTGCTAGTTCAAGATCATTCCACCGTCTTGCTGAGAAAATGGTAAGTAATAATATTATAGAATATATTTATTTATTTTACTATTTTTATTTAAGTACTAATATTATCTTTTTAAAATTGCTAATGTGGCTTTGTTAGAAACGTGATGATCCAGAAAACTTTTCCCTCATTCATGTCTACGCTGCTACTCACACTAATGAGAGTAGTGAGTGCATGGATCCTGTCGCTGCAGATAATTATGTAAGCGTTGTTATTTTTGTTAAATAAATTATGCAAAATGTGAAAAATATATTTTTTATTTCTTTTAATACGTTACTTATTGTATGTTTTCTTTGGCATGACAGGAAAAAATGATGGAGATATAGTCAGTTTCTGGAGAATCCTCTCCAAGTGACATAGACATATTCAAGCAAGTGCTTGGGCCCAACTCTAGTATGACAAGAGGTTTGGGACGATCTTCAAGCATTCTGGTTCATCCTCCTCATCCTCTTCGACTTCACAAATTAATAATCTTACCAAAGATTTGGAAGCCGTACGACACGAGAATGAGTATATGAGGTCGAGGCAGCAAGAGTTGGAGTCCCTCTTAGAGCGACAATCTCATTTAGAGACGCGTTTGCAGGACCAACAGAAAGACCAGGAAGAAAGAATGCGCAATGAAGTCCAACAGCAAGTGCAGCGGGAGATGATGGTGCAAATGGAGCGTGTTATGTCATTGCAACAGAAGCGAGGTGGGCGAGGAAAGAATAAATGAATTCTCTCACTTTAATTCGTGTATATAACTTTTACTATCTAATTTTAGAACTTTTTAAGACATTGTTAGCTGTAGAATATTTATGGTGTGTAATATGATACAATTAGTATATTTTTTAATTTCTTAATTTTATGAATTTAGTGTATTTCTGATTTGTACGTTTGAATGTAAAAAAAAGTTCCAACAAGATTTCACGTTCGAACACACGTTCAAACGTAAATACACGATTTAACGATTAACGTTCGAACACACGTCCGAACATTATCATCGTTACGTTCAGATTGTGTTCCCATAACGTTCGAACATAAATTTGAACGTTTAATGCTTTTGAACGTATAAATGTCCGAACACAAATATTATACGTTCGAACTATAATCAATCAACGAACGTCAACTTATGACATTCGAACGTAAATTGCTCGGGTTGGCATTCGGACGTAAAAATTTACATCCGAATGTTACTTTCTGTGACAGTTTTCAAGCATCACAAAAAAATATAACATTCGAACGTCACTCCGAATGGAAAAACTCCAACTGTCACTAAAAATACTTTTGGTGACGGTTCAATAGTAAAGTGTCACTAAATGTATTCTGTGACGCACATTAGATGACAGTCGTGGTGACGGTTTCAAAGCGTCACCAAATGTCTTTAGTGACGTTTCTTTGATTTTTTGTGACCATTTTTTCTGTTACAAAAAGTAAATTCTGTTGTAGTGTCGACAAGTAGTAGTGATAAGAAGAATGACATAATGTAAAACATGGCAGAAGAATAGCTTTTCTTTTCAATTAGGACGACTAGCCAATTAATGAAAATCTGAGAAGCAAGGACTTTGTGAACAACCTCATCATGAAGTCATGCCAAGATTAACAAAAAATAAACACGCTTTAACCCTACAACTCGAACATCTTGAGTTTGAGTATTCACTACGTACGTACATGCATTCACACGTTAAGGGGTGCCATTTGTTATGTAATTGGACTCTCAATTAGAAGTTGTAATTAATTATAAAAAACAAAATAGAAAAAGAAGAAGAGAAACAAGATAAAAAGCCATAATTAGTATTAAATTTTTACAGAAAAAATGGCTTAATTATCATGATATTTGGAAATTATAAAGCATGGCATAAAGTGGCATCTAGAGATAGGTTTATGACCTCGTTAAATACATTCCTTCTGGCCAATTGTTGAGCATAGACGCTTTCCCACCGTTGGATGTTCTTGATAGACTCACATAATTTATCTAACGGCCTTGAGAGAATGGAAGATGTACGACTCACCAGGACAATGACATTTCACTAAGACTGTCTTTATCAGCTGAACTGAGCAGCGAAATTAGCGGGTTTTTTTTTTTTTTTTAAGTGAAAAAAGAGCAAAGATATAATAAATAGTATTATTAAATGGATAATTCCCAAAATGGCTTGCCTTTCATGGTCGGCTAAAGGCTCCTTTTAAAGCCATATTCCTTACGACTTGCAGCTTTTTATTTTTGTCCTGAACAAACTCTTTCTATTATTTTTATGTATTTTTTTTCTAGTTTTTCGTTTTTCTCATTTAGAAAAACAGATATAGAAAGCAAAATTCATTAACATTAATATTTAATATTGTTCTTTGTTATGTGTGAAAATGATTGGACTAGTATGGTATCTAATTCAGGATCCTGGAACGTCCCTTTCAATGCATGCAGGACCGATTAATGCAATATATTTATAGTTTGCATGCAGCAGCTATTTTGATTTTTGAGTAATTTGGGTCGTAAGAATTTTATTTTAACTCTCCGACTCATCTATATCTTGATAGGTTTAGAATAGTTTAATACTTATCACTTAAGTGATGAGTCACAATAGGATAAGATTAACTCTATATCTAATCACAGTCACGAAACCTTTAGATTTTTTAATGGCCAGAAGTCTATATATAGTACTGAGGGGTTAAGAGCTCTGACAACCTACAATATTATTGTACCTTTAGCCATTAGGAGACACTTATGAGGCTAAGTTATTAGAGTAATTCTTCTCTCATAATCAGGTCAAATTCTTCATCAAACTGTGATGGAGAAATGTACATTTTTTAACTGTTATTATTTTATTATTGTAGATAATAAAAAATTAAAAATCTAATTATTAATATGCATGTTAAAATATTTAACATAGTGCAGATCGATTATTAATACTTACCGTACGATCGATGATGAATATATGTTTCATAATTTCATATATAGATATAGTGATTAATTGATGGAATTACTTGATAGGATTATAACCATATATGCATAATGTGTATCTATATATATAAAATTCTCAGTCGTAGACCTTAGCCAATTAATTAATTATCGTATATATAGCTAGGTCGTGATCAGTTTATCATTAAACTAAAACGTACGTAATAATGTAATCTATTTTCCCAAGAAAAAAAAAAAGTAAAAGATAAGAAAGTCATGAGGTGGGGCAACTAATTTAAGCTGTACGTACAACAGAAGGCAGAAATCTATTTAATTATATAATAGAGGAGTTCTAAATTGCTTGCATGGCATCCCTACCGCAAAAATCGGAATTACAAAACATTTAACGCATTTGAAACGACACCTTCTATTTGCACTTAAGTAACACCGAAAAAATAGCTACTGTCCATATTTATTTGCATTTGATATGGCACCAAAAAATGTGCAACAATAGAAATAAAAAATAACCGACATGTTTTCTAAATAAATGCACAAACAAATGAATTTTTTTTTTTTTTTTAAATCACACCTTTTATTTGCACTTGAATGACACTTAAAAGAGGAAAAAAATCTACAAGAAAAAATAGACGCTAGCCATGTTTGATAGGGTACCGAAAATGGTGCAAGCAAATAGCGAAAAAATAACTGACATGTTCTCTGAAAAACTATCATAGCAGGTTAGCAAGCAGTTTATTTTCATTTGCATTTGAGATGGCACCGAAACAGTGGTTTGTAAAGTTGCAAACTGTGTAATGGTTTGTCCCTCAAAAGCGGTGTTATCCCCGATTGTATAAGAAAGTATCAATTGAAATGGTATGAGAAAGTAGGAGAAGCAATACAATTGTATGGAATTGTTGAAGCATGTTCTAGCCGGATTGTAGTGCAAATGAAGAGCCAGTCCGACTGAGCATTGAAAAAAAAAAAAAGAAATAGATTTGTTAAAAGGGGAAAAAACAATTACACCTTGAATCTTGAAGAACCCAACCTAAGCGGTGCCATGAAAAGTCACTTCAATTCTCAATTTTTCCATTTTCCAGTTCTCTAACCGCATTGTTCATTGCAGGATAATTCTAGAAGGGAAAGAACAGCAAATGTCAAGCAGTGCGTAGATAAGTGAAATAAACTGGCAAGCAGTTTTCCAGTTCGCGTTGATTTCCTCTCAAGCGACATGTTTTTTGGGGCCTCAAAATGGTGGCTCCACCACATTCGTGTCAACCAAAACCTGCAAGAGTGTAAGACATGATCATACCAAACCTGCAGCAGTGTAAGACATGATCATACCAAAACTGCTGCTGCTGCCTCTTCAAAACCACTGCTTCTATATAAACCATCTGGAATTGACAGTAACGCGCCAAAGAGTTATACAAGTTGGCATTTTGGAAAAAGAGAAAAAATCAATGGTGCAGAATCCTGCTCAGCTTGACCCCTATATGTAACGTGCCAATGCTATTGTTATTGTTGTACAGAACAAGAGTTTGCAAACAAAACTTCTCCAGTTAGGAAATGTTCCAGAAACTGTTCTCGGTATGTAAACTTTCTTATTTTTATTTTACTCAGCATTTGGCTAATATGTTTCAATCCGGTATGGATATAGAATTCGTGTAGTTTACTCTAGTGGGTTCTTATCTTTTGCTTCATATATTTCTCACCGTCATAGCCCAGCCGTGAGCCCACGTGGAGCCGCCGCTGGCCATCACCGAGAGGCCTCTGGTTTAACTCCATGAAACAGAGCATCCACCTCTCCTTTTGCCAACCACTGCAACCACCACATCGAGAAGACCCCATAGAAAATGCTGCCACAAACTTTCTATCCCAGTGAACTGTACCAATCTGAGAGTTCCATTTTAGTGATTGGTTCATATGGTTGTCGGTTCATCTACAAATTGATTACTTCATCTTTTCATTATTACCGTTCATGCAGGGTGGGATCAAAACGCCAAACCTCCTGCATTACTTCTGAGGCCTTGCATTTCTTTTTAAATTTTGCAATTACTTCCTTTATTTTTCTTTGAATGAGGGTTGATTGATATGTTTCTTATTTTATGGATAGCATATGGGTCGTGTGATGAACAGTAGCATAGTTCATATGATACTATGTGATTATCACATTGCACGTCTTTCGCTCCAATCTGATGACCCATTTCTCCATTGCCCTTTATGTCTTGTTGCCAATGGGAAAAGTCGTTTAACACATTTTATACGGTAAGGTTCCTCTTGGTTGTGAATATAATTGTGCTTATCTGACCTCCAATCCTATTGGATGTATAGGAATCATTGTTTTATTTGTATACCCGTTTGTTTTGTTCTGGATGAGCTATGGATTGGCCAATGATTATTTACCAATTTAGACAAGCATATGTCTGAATCATTTTTTGTCGACAAACTAATCTTCTCTCTTCCGTGGCACCGATTGCAAAAATGGAAATTACAGTGCCGAAGCGAAACGTCATGCAAAAGAAAATATATAATAGCGGATTTCTAAAGATCCCTTAAAGCGCTTAAGGAAATCTTCACCACATCTGAAGGTTCTCAAACGTTCTTGCAAGGTGAATTATTTTTAATAGGTATACAATTTCTTCGATCTTTTTTTAATTTCTGTATGTTTTATTTGTATTAGATTCACAGTTTTATTTGCTTTTTTTTACGCTTCCGATTTGAGAGATTGGTAGAATACACTTCATAGTGATCATTGTCATCATGGGTAGAAGATGAATGATTATAAATGATATAAGAAATGGAGGTAGAATGCATCGTGATGGTGAACAAAATAGTAACAGTGTAAGTGATGACATAGTTATGCGATATAGAAGATGAACGATAATGAATGATATAAAAAATATAGCAAGAATGTGTATTGATTGTGAACGAATAAAAAATAGTACAATAAACAAATATCTAAATATAAATTTATAAAATCTAACATAAATAACAGTCCGTACATTATGCGGATTATAAGCTCGTTGGAAATAAAGACGGGGGATCAGGGATGGCACATGGGGTGCGCAGCAAAAAGACTGACAGGAATCTGCCGGTTTTGGACATTGAAGAGTTCTCGAGCTACTCTTGTACGGAGGATGTCTCCAAATAAACCATCAAACGTTTCAATATTTTTTTGCACTGTCCGAAGCACGTGTAATTAGTTTACAAAATAAACCTGCAGAAAAAAAATAAAAAATAAAAAATCATGGCTTCCTCTCTCTCTCTCTCTTTCTCTCTGTCCAAGTACTCGACAACCCGACGTAACAGCTTCCTTTGTTTCCAAAAAAACATTCAACTCCCGTTATGCATGGCTCCTCGAAAGAATTCCTTACGGTGAAAACCCCTCTCTCTCTCTCTCTTTCTCTCTGTCCAAGTACTCGACAACCCGACGTAACAGCTTCCTTTTTTTCCAAAAAAACATTCAACTCCCATTATGCATGGCTCCTCGAAAGAATTCCTTACGGTGAAAAACCCTTCGTACACTGACTTTTCTCCCTCTCTGTTCACGAAACCCCTCGCATTGGCCTCCCTTCTCTCCCTTCTCTCTCAAAAATTGCTGAACTCCCATCAAGCGGCTCCCTAAAGAATCCCATCAAGCGTCTCCGTCAAATTTCATTACCTGTCAATAAGCAAATAATTTTTTTTGGGGGGGGGG
>QEOT01001871.1:67177-78477 GCA_003123785.1 Pterocarya stenoptera
CACACACCCACGCATGCGTGCACAATGCCATGAAATCAACAACCAACAGTTATCAGCACAACCAGATAACCAATTCACAGTTTATAAAACAAGTTAGTGCAAAAATATATTAAAGTCTTAAAAGTCTTTTGGAGAAATACTTACAGCGCTTGATAATAATTTTAGGAGGATCACGGAGGAACTGGAAGCACCAAATCAGCAACTCCACAGTGTAAAAACACTGTGGCCGAATACACTGTAAACCCAAATTTGCACGGAGTCAAACGAAGACTTGAAATTGATAGGGTAGGGCCTATTGAGGTCGGTGAAGCTAATGGTACTGAAAGTTGGCCGTGGGTGGCGGCCGAAATGGTGGTTTAAGGCCGAGAAGATCAAATCGGAAGTGGAGCTCGCACGGGCGGCTCCGGCGACGGATCGTGGCTGGGTTTGGGTGGAAAAGCTTGGTATTGGACCGGTGAAGAAGTGGTAGAAATTTGGTGGCCAATGGTGGCCGAACGGCGGCGGAACGGCTAGGAGAAGCCTACGGCTTCGCACGGCTCTCGGAGGCTAACGGTGGCGCGGCGTGGGTTGAGATTTGGAGGGGTAGCTCGCCGGCAGGTGGGGAAGCTGGTGGTGCCGGCGGTGAGGGCCACGGCCAGCCGGAGGCGGTGCAGCAGCGGTGAGTCCGTTCGGACGTGAGAGAGAAGAGAGAAAGTGTACGCGGCTGGGTGGTCCGAACGGGGGAGAAGAAAAAGAAGAAAAAGAAAAGAAAAGGAAGAGAAAAAGGAAAGAGAAAAAAGAAAAGATAGGGGAAAAGAAATGAGGTCTAATCCTCACCACTTTCGAGTCACAACTGATCCTCAAAAACACTATTTTTAAAATAGCAAATTAAATAAATAAAAACAAACTCAAAACTAATTAAAATAAAATATTAAACTCCAGTAATAACATTCTTTAAAATAAAAAGCAATTAAATTGCATAACACTAATTAAAATTAATCAAACACAGTGAAATGCTTTAAATAAAACAATAATAATTTTAAAACCCATAAACAAACCAATTTAAATCAAAGATCAATTTAAATCCAAAATAATAATTAATAAGAAGAAATCCCAATAAAATAATTTTTACAACTTAAAATATTATAAAATAATATTTTAAAACTCCCAAAATACTAAAACTAGAGAATCAATCATTAAATTAATTAAAATGATCCTTCATTAAAATACACTAAAATACGGGGTGTTACAGATACCCGCTCGATTAGTAAATAACACATACCCGACTAAACTCAACTCGACTCGACTAAGACTTATTAAGGCCCACTAGTTTATGCCTGAGTCAACTCGTTAGCTCGACTTGATTAGATATATATATATGTATTAGCTAATAATATAAGCATAGTACTTTTATAATTGAATATATAGTATGTAACCTAAATACTTATGTGTATATATTGAATATGCTTTATAGTTACATTTTATAATTTATACAATAATTAGTCGATAAGATTTAATAATTTCATATACTAATATATGAGAACTATATATAAAATAGATATATCATTATATTATGTGTAGTTATTAATAATTTATGTATGCATATAATATATTGTTATTATGGATAAATATCAACTAGCTACATATTAATTATTTATAAATTTTTAAAATCTTATAATTCAATAGAGGTTCTACTTGTTAATTATACAAATTGAATTTTAAATTTTTTTATTTATCTAATTTAATAATTATTAAATTTTATTCAAAAAATAAAAAAAAAATAAACAATTTGAGTTGAGCTCGAGCTCGAATAAAGATTAAATAAAAATCTCAAGATTGAAGTCGAGTTTTTTGAGTCAAGCCAAACTCAACAAGCCAAGGATTGGTTCGGCTCGACTCGACTCGATTCAACCCTAGGAACAAAAACGGCTTCAAATAAGTATTTGCAACCTCAACAGTCTATTAATGGATTTTTGTGGCGAAAAGAATTATCGCAAAAAAGAAATTCTGTCTTTTGAGGCCATATTTAACCATGGTTTGTACTTTTTTGGTGCAGAACTTATAACTTTTTGCGGCAACAAATATAGCGACCAAATAGGAGTCATACTTTTTTGAACGCGTTATTTGTGTCAACATGGCAAGAAATGGAACGAGATTAATTAGTAGTTATTGGTGGAATTCATTATTCTTTTAATTTTTTATAAAAATTTAAAATCTATCTTAACTTATTTTATATATTAAAAATTATTTCAATAGACCTACAAATTAAAATCGACATAAATATTTTAATTCATTACTATTCACACATCAGCACAAATCATCCAAATCATTTCAGCTATCAAATGCAGTTAAGCTAGTCTATTTTTAACAAATTTTGTTATAAATCAATAACTATTTACATCACACATCTATATTTATAATTATTTTTTAAAGGTATGAAGGTATTTTTTTATAAGATTAAAAATTTTTTTTTTATAAAATATGGAATATGAGATGGTAAATAATGAATGAGGAGGGAAATTTTCCTTTTCGACAAGTCGGGATTTACAAATAGAGCAGCACTAAGATCACCGCTTCCAACTACTGTTGAGAGCTACCGTTAGTGCATTTGAGGTTTTTATTTTTTTGTATTTTTTTACATGTATTTTTTTTAACACATTTAAATATTTTTAAAAAAATAAAAAATTCATAATATTATTAAAAAATAATATTAATAAAAAAATAAATAAAAATCACAACAGTAAAAATTATCAGTAAAAACCATGGACTCTTACGAACAGTTGTAATAGAAAGTTGGGGGAGATTGGAAACGACCAACCTTCTAACGTATTTTATAAATTGACCTGAAGTTAAAAATAAGAAAAAGTTTATTCATAAGCCTATACACCATACATTATAATTTTTTTTATTTATTTTTCTTATTAAATATGTATTATATAGATGATGAATAAAAAATATAAATATTTTAAGAAGACTAAAATTAAAACAAAATTAAAAAAAATTAAAAAAAATAAAAAATAATTTGATGTGTGGCGTGTGCCCATGAATAACAATACTCTAAAAATAAATATTCTATTTATTGTATCGGCAAACTTTTATTTTATTATTTTAATGGAAAACCAGCTCAACCAGTTGTCAGATCAAGATTTAATTATAATTTATAATGTTTTTTTTATCATCTATATATTGTCTCGCTGACCTAGTTATCTCCCACATCAGTACCGTATCCTATACCTGACATTTTCCTCGCGCCGTCGGTGCCTCTTCGGGCTCTCTCTCTCTCTCGCTCGCTCGCATCGGAGGCCTACGGCCCTACAGTTGTTTTACTTGGGGCGTATCAAAGAATGGGCAGGTGTCGATGTTGCGAGAAGGAGGGGCTGAAGAAAGGGTCCTGGACCCCTGAGGATGACCAGAAGCTTTCGACTTACATCGAAGAACATGGCCATGGAAGCTGGCGAGCTTTGCCCGCAAAGGCTGGTATACTAGTGATAGAGGACCCTAGCTAGCTAGCTAATCGATGTATCATGTATTATAGCCTATATATTTATATGACACCACTAATCGATGGTTTCTTTCTTGGGGTTCCTTCGTTTTGGGTGGGTTTTAGGGCTTCAGAGATGTGGGAAGAGCTGTAGGCTGAGATGGACCAATTACCTCAGACCTGATATCAAAAGAGGAAACTTCGGCTTGCAGGAAGAACAGACCATCATTCAGCTTCATGCTCTTCTTGGGAACAGGTACATACATTAATCAACGGTACTTCTTTCTGTTTTTAGCCGCTCTCTCCTAGTACTACTCATTGACTGCATGCAAGTAATATATATGCAACACCGATTGGCTCACTAATGTCAACTAATTTTCTGGGTGTTCATATTTAGCTATATATATATATATATAAATAAAACACACCTCATGAGAGTGCCATTTTTCTGGCTGGCCTTTTCCTAATCGAGCTCATGAGAGTGCCATTTGAACATAGAACATGAAGACCCCAGCGCCATTCACATGGTTGACTGTTCCTTTTCACCTATAAATTAAGTGGAGAATGAGATAGGACACGAAAGTCGAAACTGCTACTGTAAGTTCAAGATTCCACCCCAACGGACAAGATTACCATCAACTTATTTATCACGATCATTGTCTTGTCGCTATCATTCTTGAAATATCTGCCATGAAAACGAAGAAATACCTCTTGATCTCTATAATTCATGACCTGATTTTTGTTTTCAGATGGTCGGCAATTGCAACTCACTTGCCCAAGAGAACCGACAACGAGATTAAGAACTACTGGAACACACATCTTAAGAAAAGACTAACTAAAATGGGCATCGATCCCATGACCCACAAGCCCAAAACCGGCTTCCTAAGTGGGGACTCCAAAGACGCAGCATATTTAAGCCACATGGCTCAGTGGGAGAGCGCAAGGCTCGAAGCCGAGGCCAGACTGGTAAGGGAGTCGAAGCTGCTTGTGTCCAACCCTATTCAACAGCAGGTCTTGATCTCCTCTGCTCCTGCTCAGAACATCAACAAAACCCTCGCTCAACCCGCACTGCCACCATGCCTTGACGTGCTCAAAGCATGGCAAGGATTATGGTCAAAGTCAACGGGACCCGGCATATTCCCAGACGCCGGAGACGGCCTTGAGTCTCCGACATTCACGTTGAGCTTGGTGAACGCATTCCCCATCCAAAGTACTGTTGCACTCACTGAAAGCCAAGTGGCCGCAGTACTTGATTTCGCCGCCACTAGCTCGGCTACATGCGGAGTCGTTGGGATTATCGAAGAAGTCTGTCAAATGCCAGAAGAACTCAAAGAAAGATTGGATAACACAATGTCATTGCAGGAAATGACGTATACCACGCAAAGTGCATGGTTTGCGGATTCCATTAGGCCTATGAGTGAAAACACGCCTGATCTCTCAAATATCGTGGAAGGTTTCACTGATATCTTGGCCTATAACTGTGACGACAAGAGCTCATTGTTGGCCGGAGCCAACATTATGGAAAATGGAGATAAAACCTGCAGCGGAAACTTTGAGGAGAATAATAATCCTTACTGGAACAGCATACTCAATCTAGTGAATGCTTCGTCGTCTGATTCTCCTGTGTTTCGAAAATTTCAATAATTAAAAAAAAATGGCGATCGAGAGGTACGTACGTACGTAGCAGATTAATTAGTTGTCGTACCAAACATGCCGCGTACCTATAACATATGCGAGTCGCGACGTCGGAAATAATAATTTGTAATGAGAATAAATTTTTATTCTAATAAATAATGATTATTTTCGTTGCAAATGTAATCTGATTACAAATAAATATATTTCTTAAAATGTTAGTTGTTATTGCTCAATTTATGATAAAATTGATTACTTTTCATTCGATCATAAAAAAATAAATAACTTTTCATTTATTACTTTTTTCTAAATCATGATCTTAATTATTTATTTCAATGTATCTGAAGGTCGTACGTACGACGTTACTCGGAATATTAGTCGTTAAAAAAACTAGCTAGTTAGGGTACGTAAGTACGTTCTAGGATTAAATGTCTAAGATAATTAATGCATGCAAGCAGTAATTAAAACTCCATAGTAGGTTAAAAAAAAAAAAAGGTCATGGACGCGCTTGGAAAATCGATCCCAACACTAGATATTAATGAAACGTCAGGGTTGAACTATAAATATTATAAATATAAAGAATAATAACTTATCCCTCCTAAGTCGTAAATAATATCTTTTAATCTTATGCACCACCTTTTTATACTCGATCTGAGATATTAATTATATTAATTTAATTCTTTATATACTCAGTCTAATATATTAGATTGTAATTATAGTAATTCAATAAAACTCATGCATGGCATGGCGGCCTAATTAAACTCTATAAAGACTAATTAATATAATAATTAAATCTCACTACAAGAGATACGGCTTTTTGCCAAGAATTTTTTTTCCAAGACACACAATTGTGGCAAATAATCTGCTTATTACACGANAGTCTGTAGTACCAGAATTTTAGTTTAATACAAATATCCACATACAAAGTGTTTAAAATATAAACCAAATGTCCCATAAAAATACAAGAACTGAAAATAGAAACATAACTTAAGTGATCCCAGATCACTCCTCCGGCGGAGCCAAATCCTCAGGCTCGGCACCTGCAACATCATAATCAAAATCTGCAGTACCATTAAATGGTACCACAGGTAAGTTATAACCTAACCAATCCTGAAATAGAAACACATCTAAGCATCTAATCATACATGCCCATGATGCAGTATGCAATAAATACAACACACGCCAAAAATCACGTTTTGGCCCAAAAACATTAATCCGTCATTTTCTCAAAAAATGACACACAAAATTAACTCAAGTTATTTTTCTAGAAAATAGCCATTTTTTCATTTATCTATTAATTCATATGCACCATAGTCTCCCCTATGGACCATCCGCACGTCCTGGCTAATTTACGAGCGATGCCTAGTTCCGCACCCTGTGCGTTCGTGGCCAAGTCATCCTCTAGCCCCCACCAGCAGAAAGGCCACGGAGTCGGCACATAACTCGTCCGATCCTGTTGTCCCCCGGTGACAACCTAGGAGACGTCACTCAGTATATTCCGCTCCTGAGTGACCAGAGGAGCTCCACTGAAATAATGCCCCATCTTGGCTTGGGGTCGTGATACACACGCACCCAAAAATCCATTTTCACGTGAAAATTCACTTTTCAAAACAACCACATGATCATGAGTGCAATTACATGAAAACTCAATTTTCATTTTACAAACATGAACATGCGTGCAATATGCAACGTACCAAACAGCAATAAGCATAACCAACAACCAATAAAATCACAATATAACCAATGCACAATTACTCCGTCTTCAATCCATCCACCCCCGAATTCTCCTCCGACTCAGTCCAGAATCAACCAGCACACAGTATAAAAAATTAGTGCAAAAATATATTTAAATTTCAAAAGATTGTTTAGGAAATACTTACAGCGCTATAAAAATATTTTCGGAGGATCACGGAGGAGCTGGAAAGCACAAAGCCGCAACTTCACGGCGTAAAAACACAGTGTAAAAACACAGAGAACTCAAAATTTACACGGGTCAAACGAAGACTTGGGAATGGTAGGGTAGGGCCTATAGGAGGTGATGAAGCTAATGGTGGTGACCTTTAACTGTGGGTGGCGGCCGAAATGGCGGTGGAAGGCCGAGAAGTGAAAAACGGAGACGAGCTCGTGGAGGTGGCTCCGGCGACGGATCGGGGCCGAAAATGGGTGGGTTAGGACGGCAAGGTGCCAATGAAGAAGTGGTGAAAAAATGGTGGCCGGAGGTGGCCAGACGGCGGCGCAGCGACACAAAGACCACCGCGGGTTCGAACTGGGAGTGGAGGCTAAAGGCGGCGCTAGCCAGCCTGAGATTTGGTGGGCTGGGTCGCCGGTCGATGGGGAGTTGACTCGGACGGGCGGTGACAACCACGGCGGCCGGTGGTGGTGGCTGGGAGGAAGGAACCGAAACATGAGAGAGAGAAAGAGAAACGGGAGAGAGAGAGGTCGAGCGGGAAGAAGAAAACCGGAGGAAAAAGAAAGAAAAAGAGAAAAAAAAAGAAAGAAAAGAGAAAAAGAAAAAAGGAAGGAAAAGAAATGAGATCCAACCCTCACATCTTGGAGTCACAAAAGTGATCCAACGAAAAAGATTTTAAAATCAAAAATTAAATAAAATAATTCAAACTCAGTGAAATGTTTTATTAAAATAATAATAATTTTAAAACCCATAATCTAACTAATTTAAATTAAATATCAATTTAAATGTAAAATAATAATTAATATCAAGAAAATATATAAAATAAATAATTTTCACAACTTAAAATATTATAAAATAATATTTCAAAACTCTCTTAATTTTAAAATAAGAGAATAAATCTTTAAATTAATTAAAATAATCCTTCATTAAAAATACACTAAAATACGGGATGTTACATTCTCCCCCCCTTAAATAAAATTTCGTCCTCGAAATTTGCAAGGTCAAACATCAACGTTAAAGCAGTTACGAGATACAACACCGATCATGCTTAAGAAAGTCATACCATCAACAACTCCCAACAAGCATGAGTAATGCACTTCCAAGTCTACTCTTCTAGGCAATCCCATTCTACTCACACTAATCTCCCAATGGCACATCACGTCCATAACTCCTAGAGCAGTCATGTAATCCAAAATCTCCAAATCCACAAAACCTTAACAAAACCCAAGGAATCCCAATGATTAATAGCTCCATTCGACAATCTATACTAACCTCAATCGACTCCTATGCTATAACTTCCAAACCTCCATTGTATACTACACCTTGGTAACCTAATGCCCACTTCCAAAGTTAACCATCAATAACAAAATTTGTATAACCAAAAGATTAATCTCCAAATACAAGTATCGGCTCAAAATTTCAAGTCTCTACTAATTCCTCAAAATCGACACAAATCGAACTCCTAATCACAAAAAAAAAAAAAAAACAATAATCACGCTCCTGCTCCGCACTCTGATAATTTACCACCTACATAAAATTTATGTCCTCATAAAAGTAATACTATTGAGTACAAGGTGGCTCCACCTACTAACCAAAACTCTTACCATACTTTGGTAGAAAAACCCTCTTCCAAAATTATGAATTATCACACATATTCCTCGATTAACTCCCATTGCCTTAAATAAAATCAATATTAATCAACCTTAGCATCCCAAATTGGAAACAAGTAACATCACTCCAAAATACACCCGTTCATCTTAAGATGAGGAACATACCCTAAAAGTCTTAAATTTAACCCGACCAATCAATAAGAGCGCCTATAAACTTCTACCCGACAACCTAAACTCAAAAGCTCCTCATCTAAATTCTGAATATCATCTAATCTAGAGGTGACTAAACTCAATACGAATTACCATTGACCTCACCATAATATTACCGAAACCTTCATGGTAACTCGCCTACTTACTTCTACTCCTATAAGCTAGTACTAGCACAACTAACTCCTTCCATAGCACATCACTAGAAACCTCAGGGTAAGTTATACTGATCAACCCTTCAATCCACCAAAAACTATTGCAAACCACTCATAGGTATTTATGCTTTATTAACTCTCATACTTGATTATGCTATCCACCGTTGATCCCTAAGCTTCAACTTCCAAGGTTTTATGATACACCATACATGGCAACCCATCAATCTTTTTTCAAGTTAAATAACAATGTCCTTAACTCATCCAACTTAACGCTTCATTTCCAGAGTAAAGTATAGTCTCAAAAATTTAAATTCCTATGTGACCTCAAGTCACAATTAATTCCTGAAAGTAATCACAACAATTATTGCCAATCACCAATACATTGAGTAACCCAATTCAATTATACCCTTCAATCAACTCCTCAAAACTCAAAGCCAAGGTCTTTTGAACCTAATATAGTCATGTCATCTCCTCTTCAACACCTGCCGAAGCCAGTTCTTCCAAAAAAATGCGATTACAACATGTATTCTCCGAAATCCATACACACTCACCACTACTACGCATTGATCTCATGCACTCTTAGCCGAAACCAAAAATCCTCCAAACGTGCAAGTGGTTCATCATTATCATTTCCATCATCTGGACTTATACCCTCGAAAAAATAACAAGAATCTTTTTCCTAGATCCCCACCATCTATTATCCTTAAACTTTATATGGATCAATCCTAAAACTTGCCACTTAAAACCTCAAACTAATAACAATCATGTTCTGAACTATATCGACATCTTCAATCCTTAGAAAAAAACATGAACTAGATCATTACCTTCCATTTTCAAAGAAATTCTCCCTTGAAAAAAAAAAAATTCTCATATCAGTAACACAACTCTAATCAACCTCACTTCAATGGTTATAGACTAATCACTCTCCAAAATAAATCAAACTAGCACACCAAGCCTGCAGAATTAAAAACTTAAATCTTATTACGAAGCAGTCCTTCAACTCTGCAATTCTAAAACCTCAAATAAGATAACAATCATTTCTCGAAATCCTCAAGATCGATGACCTTAAATCTAAAGCACTCACCTTATAAAGCTTACAAAATTCTAAAACCCCATATGTTGTCAACTGCTTATCAAAGACAACTTATCAAAGTCGGCAAGATCTAAAACTTCCAATTAATTAATCCCTCAAATACTTGTTGAACCTACTACCTTCAATCCCATAAACTTATTTCCTAAGAACTATAGGGTCCCAAACCTTAGATAACTCCTCATAATTCTATACTCGAAGTTCGTTGAACTTACACCCTCATATTCCAAAGACTCAACACAAAATTCTATGAAACTAAGACCTCAGTATTCTAAGCGAACTAAAACTATTCCCAACTCAGCTGTGACTTGAGTTCCTACTCTATAAAGTTCACCTAGACCATGTCATTCCCTTCGAGTCTTGATATTAAAACAAACCAATCGCTAAGAGTTCAGGCCTACTACACTAAATATTCAATCCTAACAATAACATTCACGATCGTACCATCTTCCTGCCATAGCGTAACCCTTAACCCACTTTAACTAAAACAAATTAAAATATAATTATGACACAATAAATTAACATGCAACAAAATGTCAAGAAATAAAATAGAATAAAACCAACCAAGTATAACAATATACAATAAATTAAAACAATTAAAGTAACATACCTCAAACAAAATAAAACCAAAACAAAACGAAAATCTCTCAAATAAAATAAAATTCCTTAAATAAAATAACATACGACAAAATTAATAAAACCATGAAGAAATACACAATAAATAATTAAAATAAATAAAATAACTGACCATAAAATAAAACAATTAAAATAAAATAGCATACAACCAAATAGATGAAACTAATAAAAATAACAACAAATAATAACTTAAAAAAACCATTAAAATAATATATTTCAAATCAAAATAATTTTAAATCACAACTTTTAAAATCTCTGGTATTTCACCTAAGGGACATGTGGTTTTACCCAGAGACGAACTGCTCTGATACCACCTGTGGCGCCCCGACTCCCACGTACAAAAAGTCTCAGAAATCGTGACGTCAGGATGATGACACACAGTCACACATCCCAATGACAAGTGCCAAGTTTGCAACAAGTAAACAATGCACAATAAAATACGCAGCGGATAATAATAATTAAGTCTCTAGTACCAGAATTTTAGTTTAATACAGATATCCAAATACAAAGTGTTTAAAACATAAACCAAATGTCCATAAAAATACAAGAACTGAAAATAGAAACATAACTCGAGTGATCCCAGATCACTCCTCCGGTGGAG
>QEOT01001871.1:82784-93098 GCA_003123785.1 Pterocarya stenoptera
GATCCCAGGAATATTAGTCATGGGAAATGCAATTGTGCAAAAAAACCAAATCATTTCTTCTTATAAAGTTTGTTCTGATTAATGCCTGCTATTAGGAAAAAAATAGATTTCCTTCCAATCAATTTCACAAACAATCCAACCAAAAATTAACTCTTCCTATAGTTATCCCACATACATGCTTGTATTGAACCTCTTGAAACACAATAATCCATCAAGACAATGTAACCAACATCATATCAAACTAATCAAACCAAAAATTCAGATTACTAACATATATTATACATAATTAATATGGTAATTTACAAATCTATCCACTGCGTTAAACAGTCAATTAAGGCCATCAAAATATAATTATGTTTGCAAATACAACCAAAGTACAAGAGGGAATTACAAATCCTTGTGCCAACAACATGGATGATAAGTTTAGGACTAAAAGACACATTACAATGCACAACACATGTTGTAGTAATATTGGTAATTCACTGAGACAATCTCCATTCTTGAATACATTATTAATATATATTCCCCTCTTGATCCACAAAGCATAGTGTCCTAAAATCTACCTGAAAAAAGTGTCATCCATGCTTAACTATATTAGCTAATAAAAAACATCTATTTAAGGCAAAAGTACTAGCTAGAACATTACTATAGCAAAACCAAAGGGCAAATTGATGCAAATAGTTAACAATTATATATATTTCAACAATATTGGCCAAATAAAGTCTGACATCCAGGTTCTGAATCCCCCTTCATTTCATTTGCCTATTCTAAGGTCTGGCCATTCATGTTGGGAGTTGATGGTAGATGTGATGAAAACTATGTCTATTGATATTAATACTTATATGGTGGAGGAGGTGACATGGACTGGGAAGCTTACTGATGATAATTGTTGTAACATGTTGTACATAGGTTTAATTATCCATAGTGCATTAATCACAAATAATGAGGCTTCCCAAAAAGAATATCCTAGGCTAATGCATGGAAAATGCCAAATGTCAACAGTTGAATCTCGAAAGGCCATACATGGAAGTATATATATATATTTATATATATATTTTTTATAAGTAATAAGTTATTGTATTGATATAAAGCATGGAAGTGTATATATGTATAGATATATCTACCAACTTTAGACTTTATTTTAAATACTACAGTGCCATATACGAAGATGATTTCTGCAATTTATTATGTTATAGCAGAATACATGATCCTACCCTTCACTACATATTTCTTGTCAATTAGTTATGGTTCTCATGGCTAACAAGTCATCAAGCATGGACCAAATTAGGTAATAAGCATCATCATGCATGGATAAAGTCCTCACAACATGCAGGTAATTAAAGCATGCATGGAATGGTCTTTGATCTTGGAGCCCCTACAAACCAACCAACCAACCAACCAAATCACCCAATGGCAAACAAAGAATTTTCCAATAATTTCTTTTTAAATGTCAAATAAACCAATCAGTTTTTTCTAACACCTTCCATGATCAACATAATAACCACAAGTCTCTTCGGGATAATAGAATAAAGTTTTGAAACTATATGTTTTTTACATGGCACTGGACTCATGTAACTTTGGCTCAACCATCAATATATATACACATGATTTATATATACTATAAACTTTACTACTGACCATGGGAACTTGTATATTTGAATTACAACCTCAATCTAACATTTGGGTTTGCATTTACTAAGAGAGAGACCAAAATAGAGTTATATTCTGACTCTTACATATCCAACTCATTTTAAGTGGGTCTAAACTACTTGACAACCATAGTCTTCTAATAACATG
This sequence comes from Pterocarya stenoptera, assembly GCA_003123785.1. Classification (NCBI taxonomy): domain Eukaryota; kingdom Viridiplantae; phylum Streptophyta; class Magnoliopsida; order Fagales; family Juglandaceae; genus Pterocarya; species Pterocarya stenoptera. Next base: position 84,582 of record QEOT01001871.1, read on the forward strand.
GGAATAACACTAACCAAACTCCATTCTACTCTGCAACACCTTCAGACCCACTTCAAACAAAGATGTAGTATGATAATACAGACAAATTGTATGTTGTAGACTTAACTTGAATCAAAAAGGGCAAATGGATTGATAAATTTATACTTACTACTATCAAATCCGTTGAGTGCGAATGTACCCAGCAACCTTAACTATCTGTATCTCCACCAATTACTGTTCTATCCTTCCATCAAATTTCCTGCTACATTATGAGACAGCTTAAACCTGCATACAATGAAAGTAAAAATCATATAATAAACTTGTTCGCATTTAATATATACATAGTCTACAAACCATTAATTAAATGCACAGATTATAGCCAGAAATTACTTGCTCATAACCACAATCTCTCTGAAGTAGCAAGACATTCAAAAGTCATGACTTACATATCAAAAACCAATACAAAACGCTAGCAAAAAATTAAAGACCACCACAACTGTTAATTTTCCTGCATTGGTTCTAACATATCCAACCTAACAATATCATATTCACTACATCTAGGAATATATTTCCCTTTCTACATACCGCAATGGCCATTGGACTGTTTTCATCCACAAAAGACATTCCCCAAAAAAAGTCCTCAAAAGGGATAGTGGACTTGCAACTCCTCAGCATCCTGCTGAGTCTCTTTACGAGACTCAGTATTTTGCTCCAACTCAGATACTCGAAAATTCATTTCTTTCTCATACTTAGAAAACTCCTCTTCATAGCCACAATATCAGTTATCATCTGGTCTAGTTTACTTTTTTACATTTTTGCATCACTCTTGTTCTGTTCATTCTCTTTCGCTAGACGCATAAAAGCTTTGTTCTTTTTCATTGAAGGAGAGGGGTCAGGAATGACCATGTGCCTCATCCCTTGTGAGTACCCAGATTTGAACCCTAACACGTCTTTGAAAATTTCAGCTGCTGCTTCACCAAAGTCCTCCTCAAGATCTTTCTCATTTAATTTCTCCACCATGAGATTCTGAAAATAATATGAAAAAAAAATAGATTGGCTGTTCATTTTGATCCAATATAAGCTAATTCAAACACAAGTATTTCTCACATAATTGTGTTCAATTGTGGCATTGATGAATTTGCCCTTCCGTGCTGACCAATGTGTTTCTTTATAGAAAACAACCATATTTGGTATTGAGTCCCGCTACTAGACATCATTAACCCGCATTGTATGTTGATATTCAAGTATCTTCGTATTTATAATACTCACTAAATACATCATAAAAGGCACAAACCTTCTCTTCCAAAATCCTTACAAATGATTTCCTCCCACCGGTATGATTCACTTTTAGTTTTTGCCTATTTATAGTGTTTCTTTGAGACTTCTCCTGCATTTTTTTTCCCAGAAATCAAGTCCCATTTTCTGCATTGATTGCTGGAATTTAAAAGGGCAGCATTATATATATCTAATATATATATCACATCTAACATAAACTAAAAAAATTGAACATCTCGTCGGTAGCCATACTTGAAGCTTAAATTTAAGGCATATATACCTTGATTGTTTTGCTTGCCCACCTCTCACAAAGCAAGTCCCAAATTGGTTTTTCCCCCATGGGCGTCCCACCACATAGGGCCTCCTCATGTGATGGATATTTAAGGTAGACTTTGTGTAGCTCATAATGATATGCATTATACTTTTCAAACAAATGCGTTACAACCATTTCCCGATGGTTGTCTTTCCCCCAATCCAATACAAAATCTGATTGCAAGTATAGTTAAACTGGAATTACATATTGTCATCAAACTCACATTAAGCTAAATGAGTAAAGAACTACATTTTTTTTTGTTACTATAAAATAACTGTCCTACCCTAACACTGTCAATTAGCTCTTGCTTCTCCTCCTCAAGCACAAAACTCCAGCTTTCATGCCTCATGTCTGCATATACTTTAACGATCCACGTAACTCGACCAGTGAAGATGGAGGCATTCTTGCACGAAGGACCTCGATCGCCATCCTTTATATCTAAAGGAACCTTACCCACCTTCCAGAGGCATTCAAATAGTGTGCCTTGCACAGTCGACCTCGTTTCTGAATAGGTGGATCTATATCTCGAAAAGTTATGGAGTTAAACCTAGAATTAAAATATGATCCACAAACCAGAATAATGGCTCCAATTTTGACTAACTTACTAAATTGAAAACAAAAGATGCATAAGTTATGAGTACTATGAAAGGTTACTTGTATTAATATTCCCCTCTCCACCCTGTGCTACTTCCATGGACTCTTGTATGCCTGCAGCTCCTACTGCTTGAGTCGATTCATTTGAGTCCACCTCGTCTCGTAAAATATTTCTCGGAGGCAATGCTTTTGCATCTAGGCTTTTACATATGATCGGTCTTGAGTGTCGGAGTCGCCCCCTCCTTCCACTCTTTACAGATCTCCACATCCTTGCCTTTGCTTGAATTCAATTGAAGAATGTTGTAACATGTTACCAACAAAACACTACTAAGCACCTATTAAATTACTATTTACATACTAAACCCAGCTAAGAGATCATTCAGCCCGTGGATAATGAGTTAAGCATTATAAATAGACCACTAGAGAGCATGCCTTTATAGATGAACAGTTTAAAATGTGCACAATGTTCACTGCTACACATATATGTATCTAGAAGATTAATAATATTACAAGTAATATTCATCCCCCTTAGAGAGTCCCATTTTATTATTATATAGCTTTAATGGATATAATTCCTGTTGTAATTAATTTTGTGGGTTCATATATAAATCAATAGTCATGGGAATGTGCAAATGTTGCCCCCTTGTAGCATTGTGAAGTGCCTTTTAGGTTAGTGTCAAAGATTCAAAAGTTTGAGGCAACTTACATATGTGTCAACCATTTCTCATTAAACTTTGAGCCATTAACTAGCTATTTTTTGTATTTCTTGCTCATTGAACATATTTTGAGGCTCAAGCTATTAATCTAGCAAGACACAAATTCTGCTCAAGTCTAGAGTATGTCTGTTAATGGCTCATTTTCCTTTGTAGTAGAGATCTTTTTGTGGTCCAATTTTAATCATCCTATTTGCATATGAATCATATCATTGCTGGATATGGTTCCCAATTACCTAAATCTGTTTCTATGGCCTTGTGTAATGCTAAGTGTTTTTATATTTTCAAATCTGCATAACCAACTTATAAAAAAATATATTTTCAAATTTGCATAACCTTTGAAAATTAAGACTTGATATACTTTTGGTTTTTCCGTCCATTTAGCATATCTAATAGGTTTCAACTTAACTACTAACTTCTTATAAAGTGTATTACTATTACAGATATGAAATTTTCAAACCCAATACTTGAATGATCTTCTGTTTTTATTTAACAATCAACCATGTATCTTTGATATGCATTAAATAGAGGTGGATGACACTTTATAGCCTCTACTAAAATCTCATCTTTATAGGAAAACATCTAAGAGTTATGAAGCCAATAACCTCTACTAGCTTTTACGGTGTCGATTTGATACCAATAAGATTTTTTACAATTGCCAAAAGTTGTAGACACATCTGTGTTCTATACCTTTTTGGAATGCAAAATATAAAACTCCAATGTCTAAAAATCAGTTGGCAGACTTGAATTATAGAGATATATTCTAAATAATCCCAAACTCACATAACAAAAAATAGTTTAAATGAAAGGTATGTAGTTAAACTGTGTAAAACATTGCTAAAGACTATGCACAAATGTTAACGATAGGCAGAAGGAGGATAAAGAATATATTAGAAATCACAACTACTTGTACCTGGTTTTGGAGTTTGGGCTGTTGCATGTAAAAGGTCAACAGGGGATGAATATACTTGATATTGTATGTTTAGTGGAAGAAGAGAAGCAGGTCCAACATAGGAAACGAACACAGCCTCATGCGTTAAACACTGGAACTAGGAGGTTTCTCGTTGGAACAAGACCAGAAGCAAATAAACTTTCTTTTTTGGACTACTAAAATGCCTTCACTCCCTTTCTCTTCATGGAAAAGCAGAGTACAAATTGAACTCCAGCAATGTATAACTAAACTACCAGCTGTCCAGGAAAAGAGGATGCCATTTGCTCTAGGATATGACCCCTGGCGCCAGTTCCCACCCAAAATTAAAATTACAATCTCCCTCCTCTTTATATATGTAACTTAAAGTATTGCTCTTCATCAGGGGGGAATTGAAGACATGTACATTATTCTCATTTTACACCTTGCACTGTAACATTTCTGATTGTAATTAAGTAATATTGTAACTTATAAAATTGCAATTGCCCTAAATTATACTGCAGTGTCATATTTGAATTATCATTTTTGCCTTTGAGCCTAATTTGCTTAACACCTTTGTTAGAATTGGTGAAAATCGTAAATAAATAACATGGTTATATCTATTAATTATATTAAAATTTTTTTCATTTGTCAATACATGACTAATTTTTGTGCTTAAGTGATTTGTCCATAAGACCTGTTCACCCAACAAAACCTCATATTTAATGTGTCTTTCCTTATCACATTAAAATAAAAAGGCTCTTGTGTCACATGTGTTAAAAAAATTAACAGCCAACAATGCTCTACTATGTTTAATTTCCTAATTTGCATTCCCAGCCCTTTTTTCAGAACTTCTATCGCATTTTCTGGTGCGCTTGCAATATGTTATCCATCTGGAGTGCAATCAATCAACTATGTCACCTTATGCAGTTTGAATATTATTCACTTATACATTAAGACATCATCCCCATATTGTGACCATATAACTCCATGAAAGAAATAATACAGACAAACACATGGATCTCCTACATCCCCTACCTGGCACTTCAAAGAAGATGTTCATCATTCCATTGCAACAACTTTCGTGTCTCGACCTTCGATGTAGGTGGACGAAGAACCTCTCCTAGTTTTAAGTAACCATTGAATTTGCACACAAGGTAATTCAGAATCACATGAGTAATTCTTAACTTCCTTTACCTAGCTAACAACCTCTTTTTCTTCCTAAGTGTAAAAGGCCAAGCAACATTTGTCTTTCTTCATCCATATCACGTAACATGTTATAGGCACATGTTACGACTCTTCTTAAATGTAAAACAACACTTTTGTACAGCCTCTAATAAATTTTAATATCTACCAACAGTTTGGACGCAACACTCATCTAAACTCATCTAAATAGTTTAGATGTTTGTCATTGTATATGATATCCAATCAAGACTTATACAATATATAATAAACGAATCCCACTAGTTTCCCTAGGAGGTTATTGGCTAAACGGTTGTGTGAATTTGGCCTCCACAGACATCCACTTAAGATAATCACATGTTTTATGCAAAATCTACCTCCAAGGATGAACCAACAAAGCCCAAATAATAGTCCTCAGTTATATAATTATAAAATACCTGATGTATTGCAAAGCAATTGTCACAACTTGGTTCTTACACTTACATCTCATTGATGAATCGTCGATATCGACAATTGAAGTCATGCATTGTCTGCGATAACCACGTATACAAAGTAAGCTAATAGAATAGGTTACCAATACATTAGTATGTTGTAGACAACAACTTACTCTATATCATGGGTTGCGAAATGGAAACCATGAAAATAATGCATGGTACCACAATGGGTGCTCATGGATGGTTTATTCAAAATGAAGGGAGAGAGTGGATGCAAGCTAGCCAACTGTTCATCACACATATGGATTATATATCATGTTGCTCTAAGTTCAATATACTATGTATCGAGCAAGTCATGTCTACATTATGAATTTGAATTTCAATTAACATACTCAATAAAAATTAGAATTACTGTCATCATTAAACCCCAATTAGTTGTCCCCTCTCTCTCTAGAAACACTCTTGTCTGAACACAGTTAGGGGGAGGGGGAGCCTCGGCTTCCTCTCCTCCCTCTCTACAATTAGCCTTGAGTCTTCGATGGGTTTGTTTTTATATATTTGTTTGTTTTTTTTTTTTAGGTTTTCGGTCGAATAAGGGAGGGTAGTTGATCCGAGCTTTTCCGATGACCACTTTCCTACATGCGCACTACCAGGAGAACCCTCACCTGCAGATCTTGCAGTCGTCCAACTTGGGCTCCATTCAGAGTGGCACGTTGCACCCACATGCGGATTACAGAGAATGCATGGCGCATTCGAGCCACCACGTATCACACTCTGTCAGTGCCATGCGCGGTAGCTCAGGGCTCAGTACACCAGCACCGTCTCAACCAACCGATCAACTTCTTCCCCAAGTGGCGCGTGTCATTCACACGCCACCACTGATTCCTTTATCTGTTTTTTCGTTTGTTTGCTAGTGGTTGTTTGTTGTTTCCTATTTCTATATTTCTGACTTAATGTCAGTGTGTTTTTTGTTCGTACTTGTTTGTTGGGTTTTGTTTGTAGGAAAAATAAAGTGAAATAGGCTATTGGACTCATGTCCATAGCAATGTTTGTTGGGTTAGGAGGATAGGTGTGTTGTTCACTTGTCCTCTTCTGGAGGATAGAGTTTTGGTGTGGAGTTTTTATCTCTATTTTGTACAGAGACTAATACTCTCTTTTGAGAGTTTTTATGAAGTTCAGACAATGCCCATCGCATAATATTTGTGTACGAGGAAGCTTACAACAGGAGTTAGTTTGACTTGTAATTTGAGTCACAAATATAACTTTTTTATGAATGAAATGATGTCTATTTTCTATAAAAAAAAAAGAAGAAGAAAGAATTACCGTCATCATCATCTATCTCGTCATGAAGATGTTGCCCAGACTCGCTACTGGAGTTATCATCGTCATTTATGTCATCCATTCCCAATTCATCGTCTAGTGGGTCATCATCCATAAATACATCATCATCAACTGGTTCAGACGTGACTCGACATGATATGATTGCTGGATCAACGAGAAAATTCTCTTCATCAACTCAATTCCATAGATCGCCCATGGTTGATTCACTTTCGAGAATAGGGGGATAGTTCTGGAGATGTGTGTAACCATCATCTTCTGCTTCACCCCAAGACGATTCGTCATCATCATTCTCATTAGCCACACTAGTCATCAATCAAATGTTGTAGACATTCCTATTTGTAATCTTATGTACAACCTTCCAACTTCCTCCCAATGTTGGATCTGGGAGATAAAACACTTGCAATGCTTGGCATGCAAGGGTGAAAGGCTTAGTTTTATATCATTGCCTAGCAGTATTCACTATCGCCAAGTGGTCCCTGACACGTATCCCCCTTCTCGGGTTGCCAATGTCATACCATGCACAACTAAACGGATAAACCTCGTGCCAACCCATATGGCGTAATTATATAATATCATGCAACACTTCGTAGAAGTCAACAAGGGATCCTTGGTGCTCGCCATGTAACACCCTGCTCATTCCTTCCTTCTTCTGACGTAAGCAATTACGTCTGACGTAACAGCCCACTCCTCCCCTCTAGTGTCTAAGAGTCCCGTTACGCGTGCCTGATCTCGATGGCTTGTTTTTAAAGATACTACGTGATTTCTAAAGTTATCTTTGTGTTTTAAAATTATGTGTATTTTAAATGGAAGATTCTTATTATTATTTAACTAAAGAATATTTTAAATAACTCAATTATACCATCTTTGAAGAGCTCCAAAAATATTATAATTGTGGGAATCATTTTATATAAATGATTCCAGTTATTTAAAATATTATGTGATCTAAATAATGATGGAATCTTTAATTAATTTAGTAGTTTTATTCTTTTAAATATTTTAAGTAAGACTTCATCATTTTATAAATGATGAAGGAATATTATTTTAAATAATATTCTAGCTTTATTACTCTCAATGCTTTTAATTAAATAAATATTTATGTGTTTTTAAATCAGTGTTTAAGAGTCCTTGTAGACTATTTTATAGACCCCCAAAGAACGGGTTTTAGTATAAACCCCAGCCCTTCTCTCTTCCTCTCTCACTTTTCCCTCCCCTCTCTCTCTCCTCCCTTTCTCCCTCTCGGCCTCCCCTGTACGCGATACCCACGCCGGAACGGCTCCAGCCCCAGCCTGGAGCCGGCGTGCCTCACCGCCCCTCCAACCGGCCTCCCCTCACGCCGGCTAGCCTCCTTGCACCGGTAGCTCCTCCCCACGCTCGCCCCTCCTCCTCCCTCGATGGTGCAAGCCCGAACGGGCTTGGTGCTCCATACGCCGTTCTCCGGCGCCACCACTCCCACGGCAGCCTCCCCTGCCACCGACCGGCCCCTTCCAGCGGCCTCAGCCCCTCCCATGCAGCCAACTCCCTCCACCATGCACAAGCATAGCAAACCCATGCACGGGTTCACTGTGCAGCCTCCTAGAGCCGCCGTGCGCAGTCATCTAGGCCACCGGCCACCACCACGAGACTCCTCAGGTCTCCCCCTTCGTCCTCCCATGAACCCACTGCCAATAGGCCCTTCCTCCACCTCCCGGTGTCCCCAGGGACACCGCACAGGTTTAGCCTCCTCCGCAGCCGTACGCCACCACCCACGGCGTGTGACCACCCTCTCCGGCATCCTCAGGC
>QEOT01001873.1:5240-21514 GCA_003123785.1 Pterocarya stenoptera
GGGAGGAGGGAGGGGGGAGAGAGCCGAAGCTCCCACCCCCTCTGGCCGGCTTCAAGACGAGTCTGGGTTCTAGAGAGAGAGGGTCTGGGTTCTAGAGAGAGGGTATTTTTTTCCTCTTATTGAATATATTATCTTATCAAGAAATAATATAATATATGGAACAATATGGCAAGATCAACGGCGGGTCCACGCGTTCATTGATCACGAGATTTATCGTATCTTTTTTTCGTACCGTCTTTTCTAATCATTATGGTTTTGCATTATTTGAAAGAAAAACTTTTAGCAACTTCTTATTATTTACATAATTTTTATACACCATATTTTTTTTAATTTTATTATTTTTTCCTTTTATCAAATATTTATTATATGAATAATTAATAAAAAATTTAAAATAGTGTAAAAAGAATAAACTCAAAAAAATATAAAAAGTTTAAAAAATATGAAATGTGGAGTGTGAAGTGTGGAAGAAATTGTGTAGCAAAAAGCTGGCTCAGGGGAATAGATCTTATCTATATATGTATTTTTCATGAGTTTTGCTATATAACTTCCTCTACACTTCATACTCCACATTATTTAAAATTTTTAAATTTTTTAATATGTTTTTTTAAATTTTTTTTAGTTTATTTTTTTTAAACTATTTCAAATTTTCTATTCATTATTCATCTAATAAATATTTGATAAAAAAATAATAAAAATTAAATAAAATGTGTTATGTAAAGATTGTGGAAATAGTAAAAAGTTGTGGAGATTTTTTCATTTTTCACCGACGAAACCTGGGTTGTTGTGTGATATCCTTGAGGGCGGGAAAAAGATTATTAACCTTCAAGTTTTGGGGCTGTGAAGAGTGAAATTGTTTGCTGTTTTTCTGATGTCAGAGACATTAATGTCCATGCATGCTTCTGTCAAGCTACTACGTTTATCCTACATCAGTGTCTAAAACTTCAAATGATTCATTAGTCTGAATCCGTGATAATTGAGCATACGTTTTTCCTCTGAAAGATCGATGTTGTTTTAGCCATTTTAATTAACTGGAGCATTGTTCGATTGTACGCGGTGAGGGATCTAGCAAGTTGGTTTGTGCGTGCATGCATGCAATGCATGCACATATATATATATATATATGTTTTTATATATCTATTGAGATCATTTAGGTAGAAGTTCATTGAGTGCGGTTTGAATAGTGTGATTAGATGAGATAGTTTTAGATAAAAGTTAAAAGTTGAATAAAATATTATTAAAATATTATTTTTAATATTATTATTATTTTGTAATTGTTTGGGTTTTAGATGGGATTATTTTGAGTTGTAGATAATTTTTTAATATTATTATTATTTTAAATAATAGTTAAAAAATGAGATCAGTTATGTTGTGATTGATAGATGTATGATGTTTGGAAAATGGCAAAATACTAGTATGCCGTCTAGTTTTATTCTTTTATTTTGACTGTTTATATATATAAATAGATTTTTTAATTTTTTTAGTTAATGGTTAAAAAAGTAATTTTTCATATATTTATGTATTTTTTTATTTTTTTAAAAAAATATTGGAAGATATTTAAAAAATATAAAAAAAACAAAAAAACAAAATATAAAAGTTTTAGTAATAGGCATTGCATCCTAATATTTAAAGTCAAAATTGGGCAGCTCACTACCGTCACTCATGTTTTTCAGGGCACTACATTTATTTCTCATGTCGCATTGTCGATTGTCGAAGATCGATGCAGTCGAACTGGACTTTTGGTGTGGCTGGGACCTATTGCTGAATGTATATTACAAGACCTGTCTTTTGAACTGACATATATTTCAGGCTCAGTACTGGTTTTGACGGGCCAAATTAAAAAATTCAAAAAGCATGTGATATATATTAGTAGTAAATAGCTGTAGTATTTTTCTTGTTTTACAAGTTTAAAGCATAATATTTTTGAGTTAGAAGTGATAATTACATTTGTAAGTGTGTAAGTATTGTGTAATCATTTTAAAAAATTAAATAAATATGTAATTGACATAAAAAAATTAATTTTGTAATAATGAAACTTACTCTTTTTGAAAATGACTTCAAGAGATTTATATATTCTACGACTTTTACACACTCCACGATTACATATAGCATGATACATAAAATAATAAACTTGCTCATGATCTTATCGCCAATATAATGCAGCGGGCCTACTTCATGTATCGATCAACAAGCTGTTCCTTGGATAAACTGATTATATATATATATATTTATCATCACACCAAGATAAGAAGAATTCGTTACATGATGAAATTAAATATTCGTCACGTATTCCAACCATCTATAGCTAGCTGGCTGTCATTATGCATGCAGCTAGGGCCTACGTTAATTTATACAATAAATGTTTTCGGTACATGAAAATAAATCCCTATATATATCCTCTATTATAATGGTCCTACGTACGTAAGTCATGTGTACAATTAGTTAATTGGGTACATTACAAAATTATAGTTCCAATATTAAGTTGTAATATATATGCATACGTATCAATCAGTTTTTCATTGATCACATAATTACGTACCGCCCTAGAAGCTTGTTCCAAATTCCACATGGATCCAAACGACATTTCGCCCTTTCAATTGCACGGGTTCCATGCAGCAATAAGTTACTTAAGCTTTTATGTCAGAAATAAATAAATGCAAAAATCCGACGATAGGTAAGGTACCGGCCGGCCCGGGAATGAAACACAAGAAAAAAACAAATCTCACCACGAAAAGACAATAGACAATCTAACAGATGTTACATCAGTACATGCAAAACCCCCCAACAACCGAATTACTATGGTTATTTATAGTACTTTAAGCTGTCTAATTAGCATTTTGTTTTTGGAAAATGATAGACTTTCATCACTTTATTATTTTTAATATATATATTAAGTATTTTTTTAATATATTTAATTATTTAAAAAATTAAAAAAATTAAAAAGAGTAGTTGAAGAATATTAAGGGTATCATTATTCTTTGTTTTTTTGTAGTACTTCATTAATTCCTAGCTTTTTATAATATTGCTGAGCCACACGTCTATCAATGATAGACTATCATTGTGATTGATTAAACCGAAAGCAAAGAAATTAAAGTTGGGTCAACAACATCAACTGTCGAACTTTACATCTCAATGCTATCTTAGTGATGTCAAAACTAATAATGCAGATTGAGACCAAAGAATATTTGCAAAATTAAAAAATTAAAGTACCCAATAAGTAATAATAGTTAAAAATAAAAATTAAATTTTAAAATAGTCTATACACTTTGTCTTTTAATTACATTAAATATCTCTGTATTTTAATTTTTTTACCACATAGTTTACAGTTTTGATCAAACATCCAAACTTATCAATTAATTATTAATGCGGACATGGTGGAAATTATTACGGACGTGGGACTTGTTCATGTACTGAAAAGATATATGCAGTGAAAGAATATGTACAGTACTCCATAGCAAAAAAAAAAAAAAAAAAAGNCTTCAATCCAGCAAGCATCTTTGGAGTCTTATTTTTTGTAAGGATAGTGCTACAAAGACCGATAATCAACCGATGAATTTAAACCGATAAGTGCAAATGCACTTTTATATTTTTGTCTTCTTTTTTTAATCATTTTTTATATATATTTAAACATTTTTAAAAAGTAGAAAAAAATATCAATTCATTAATATTCACCTTCTGAAAAAAAAAGTTAAAAATAAAAAATAAAAAAGTCATCACTTTTATAGGTTAACCAACATTTTCCTTTTGGTAAAGGTGAAATCCACTCTGTCTCTGTGTTGCTCAGTGACCAATGCCTCCTTTCTCTTTCTACAACAAACAACCCTTTTTATACTGGATGGAGCCAACGTTGAGTATAGAATAGGGTTGCGCACGGACGGCCGTGCCGCTATCGATCCCTGTTCAATGGCGCGTAAGCTATTGCACAGTTGCACTCACAATGTAGTATGTACAGTACAGATTTACCTTCTTCAATCATTCATCTGTCAATATCAAAAGGCTTCGAGTATTGCATGCATGCATAAATAATAGTCCTATTATTCATCTGTCAACATCAAAGGACTTTGGAATATGAATAATGCTACACTCCTCGCTAGGGGCTCCAGCTAGGAGCTCCCGTTGAGATGTAGGCTTGTTTTTTGATGTATTTTTTTTATATAGATTTTTTTAACAATTTTAAATATTTTAAAAAATAAAATAAATTCACAATATTATTAAAAAATACTTCTTTAATCACGAAGTAAAATAAAAAATATTTTTTAATGTTTTTAAGAGTTCATTAGGAAAGTTTTCTAGAATGGGTCCAAACTGATCCCACCATTGAAGAAACCAGAAGGGAAGCTTTCCTTTAAATTTCTTATCGAAATTAAGAAACCAAGAATGATTCAGATCAGGAAGTTGGTGTAGCATGAATCTAAACTAAGCTTTGATGTAGTCATAGTAGGATAAAACAATTTCTGAATCAACAAGTCGTTTGGAGGAGAAAGAGGTGCCCCATTCTTCTTCTGTGATGACTTGTGAAATGTAAGCACTGTGGTAGATTAATTTGGTGGTATCAGTCTTATCATAAATGGACTTTATGATAATTGAATTAGTTTGGATAAGAATATTAGAATAAATTTGCAATATTTTTGTAGAATTTTCTAGGATCCAGTGGAAGCCAGGGGGAAAATAAGAGGAAGCAATTTTAAATGGATCATTTTGCATAGACCTGTTTGGTTCTATGTAAAACAAATTAACAGAATAAAGTTTTTGGATATATGAAGTTTTGGATTTGGGAAGCATATATGGAGTTGGAGAAGGTTCTAAAGCAACAGTTTTAAGATATGGATCATGGTCAGTTGAAAGAGTTAAAGCATAGGAAGCAGGTTGGACAATTTTGCCTAAGGTGGTAAACCTATTAGCAATCTCTAGGGAGGAAGCAGGTTCATTTTTTATAAGCAGACGCTTATCAGGAATAGGAGGAAGAGCAGTGGTCTGTTTATCTTTTTCTTTTTTCTTGCTCATGGTTGGGTGTCTGCAAGAATTCATGAGTAAGAAAATCAGGAATAGAGTTATCAGAACTTTTAATATATTCAATATCAAAATAAAAAATACTTAAAATAGCTTGCTAGGGTGCAAAAATATGTTTTGATGCAATGTTTTCAACATCTTTTTCTAATACATATGTAGCACTTTTACAATCAATCCTTAAAATTTAGATATGCATAATAATATAGATAATATCGCTTTTTTAATAGTACTATAAATACTCTGTGTAAGATTTCAGATTATGGAATAGAAGCGAACAATTTATTCAAAAGAACCTGGTGAAACATTTTGTTTCAGAATTCCACCATAACCAATGTCAAATGCATTTGTTTCAGCAATTTTAAAAGAATCAGAAGTAAGAATAACAAGGCATGGTAGAATTTTAACATGTGCCTTCATTTTTTGAACCAAAGCAGTGTGAATATCTGACCAAGGTGGAGGATTTTGTTTTAGTCTCTGAAAAAATGGACAACATTATTTTCTCATATCTTGGCAGAATTTGGCAACATAGTTAAGAGACCCAAGGTATCTCTGTAACTATTTTTTTTTTATCAAGAATAACATCAGAAAATTTGTCGGCAAACTTAATAACCCTGTTAATAAGCCTGATTTTGCCTTCGAAAATATCATAACCAAATAATCTAATCTTGGTTTGAAATAATTTGATTTTTCTGGCTGAAACAACAAGACCATTTAATTTAATGATGTCTAGAAACAAATTTAGATATTTCCAATGTTCATCAATAGATTTAGAAAATATGAGAAAATTATCAATGTAAACAATAGAGAAATAGGAAAATGAATTGAAAATATCATTTATGACATTTTGGAATTCACTTGGAGCATTTTTGAGATCAAAGGGCATGACATTCCTCTCAAAATGGCCAAAGGGAGTGGCAAAAACAGTCTTATATTTGTCTGACTCACTAATCTGGATCTGCTAAAATCCTGACTTAAGGTCAAACTTAGAGTAAACTACAGCATCACATAACCTATGAATCAAGTCATTTTTGTTAGGAATAGGATATCTAATCCATTCTAAGACTTTATTCGAGAGTTTGTAATTAATAACCATACGAGGGGTACCTCTCTCAATCTCAGCATTTTTCTGTACATAGAAAGCAGCAAAAGACTAGGGGGACTTACTATGCTTGATTATTTTCTTTTTAAGCAAATCATGAATTTCTTTTTTGCAAAATTCTAAAGTCTCGCTATTCATTTGAATTGGACGAGCTTCAGTTGGAATATCATTTTCATTAAAATCTTTTAATGTTAGGTAAAGCAACCACATGTTTCTTCCTATACCAAAAGACATTAAAAAGATCAGAACAAATTTTAAAAATCAATTTTTTATTAAAATTATCGATTTTTTATTGGAGCAAATTACTAGACAATTATTTAGAAATCTTTTTATATCTAATTTCCTGTTGGAGGAAATTCAGATGTTTGTTTTTTGCTGAAAGCAAAGATTTCAAACTTTTCTTAGTATTAATTTTGATTCGAGAAGCAAATTTAAATTTGACGTTTTGTCCAAAAGAGTCGGTAGTAATACCATCTTTTTTAGACAAAAAATGGTATAAAGATGAAATAAAAATAATTCCTAATATCACTTTATCATGCATATTTCAGACTAAAACAGAGGGGATTTTGAAACAGACATTATTTTAGCAAATATGAGCTATGTTATGGTCATAATTGATTTTCACCTGAGATCCATTTGCCAAAAATAAACGTTCAGTAGATTTTTTAAAATATTTACTAGGTATTAGTCCTTCTTGAATACAATTTAAATCAGAACCAGAATCAATCATAGCAACAACAGAGAAAGAAAATTCATGGTTAACAACAATGGTAACACGAGAAAACCATTTTGGATGAATAGTAGATGGATTAAGCAGATCTGGTTATCAGAAGATTTCTCTCCTTTTTTACCAGAATCAAAATCATTCGTTTGCTTATTATCGATGGAATATCATGATCAAGTTGTTTGTCAATTTTAAAACATATAAATGCTTGTTTTAAAACATCATTTTTGGATTTAAGATTATTGATCTCAGATTTGAGTTCAATAATCTTTTTTTTTTATAGAATTAACTTCATGTTGTAAATCACTTGTAGGAACATCTTTAGGTTTTTTCTTTTGAAATCTCTCCAAAGTGCTTGAAAATTAATCATTTGTTTAGAAGTTTCTAGTTCTTGACGAACTATAGTCTTCTAAAGTTTAAGAAAATATTCTTCTTTCAGCTCATGATTGGTGATTTGAGAAATTAAAGTTAATAAAAGATTTTCTTGTTCTTCAGCTTTGGTTAAAACATTAATTATTTTGCTCATAGTTTTGCAATAAGAATCATTGCAATTGCAACCAAGCTAGATATCAAGAGAATCAAGAGATTGAGCTTTAGAGTGATATTCTTAATCACTAGAGCTGATTGCATGGATATCAGATGATGGAGTAGATTGTGTTTCTAGGTGTCGAAACAAATCTTATTGATCATTGACATCAATATGCAACTGATTAAGCTTCTTTTTGAATTTATTGGGCTTCTGGGACATTTATTGGTAAAATGTTCAGATTTGTCACAATTAAAACATTTATCTTTTGAAAAATTCTTTTTCTTAGGAAAAGATTTAGATTTAGAAAAAGGTTTTTGAGATTTTTTATAAAATCATCATGGGGTTTTCTCCTTGTTTTCCTGTGAGGTTTAGAAAACTTAGTAAAATGTTTATACTTTCATTTTGATGGAGCGACAGAAGGGAGGCTATATTGTTCACAAAAAGTACCCATTTCATATTTGGTCATCTTGCTGTTCTTCAACTGTTCACGAAACATTCTTTCATCATTACATATACTAATACCAAGTTTCTTAATTACACTGAAGATATCACTATAAGTGTAATTGTCATAATTAAGAAATCTCGATATATTAGTAAGTTCATCTTTGACTTTATGTGAAAATAAACAAGATAAACCATCAATAAATTTTTCTTTCCAGTAGGGCTTATGACTGTCGTCTCTAAGCATAACACTGGATGTAAAAACATCTTGTATGACATCTTAAATTATTCAAATAATCAGAAATACGATTAGTAGTATTAGAAGGAGTATCAATAAAATGTTTAATAACAGTGTAAATCAAAGTATTAACACCATCAAGATGAGCCATCCCAATAGTTTCATAAAAAATAAGCAACCCTTCATCATTACACTTGACAGCGTTCTGAATGGTTGTCTTGGCATTTTCAGTCAAGTGCTTATCCCACCAGTAACGAAGAACATCGGAAAAACCATTTTTTAAAATTAAGACAATATTAGGTTATCGACTATTGTTATTAATATAAGTAGTTGCAACTAAAGGCATTTTACTCATGGTATTGAAGATTTCTTGTTCAGATAATCTATCAATATTCCATTCGTAAATTTTATCAGCAAAATAGGAAGATTGAGTTTGAAAAACTTTTTCTTCAAATCCTAAATCATGAGGAGTAGGCCTAGAATACCAGTTCCTTGTTTGACTCATTGGTGGGTCCTTTTGAAAAAAATCTGGTCATTTCAGGTTTTAAATCAAAATCATGAAAATTCTTTTCAAGTAAATCAATTTCTTTGGGTACAGAAGACTCATTGTCAGATGATGCTTCTGTAGTTTCAACAAGAACAATTTCTGGCCCATTTCCACTTAAGGCAATATTAGAAGGTTGTTCTTTTTTTAAGATTAGAAATCATTTGATTAATTTTATCTAGGGTCTTGTCCTATGTGTCTTTAAATTGAAAGTTTGGCCGATTTTGAGGTAAAATAACCAGAGATTTTTCAATAGTTTTTAAAATATTTTTTGACTGATCTTTTGGAAAAACAAAAAGATTTTCAAGTTTTAAAATAGGGTTGGAAGAAGATGAAGCAAAAGCAGGTTTCTCTTCTTTCTCTTCAATCCTGTCCAACTGTTGTCCAATGGTATGAAGAGCAAGATTTATAAAATTTCCTTGATGAATAATCTTTTTTGTTTCATTAATAATCTTGTCTTCTTTTGGGTCCCTGGACACAGTTTCAGGAACTTTGAAAAGAGAAGCAAGTATTTCAATATTTTTATGAGAAATAAGAACTGTATTCAAAGGTGGGTGACTAGATTGAATCACCATTTTGCCTTCTTCCTTTACAAAATCAGTTTTAACAATATTTAAACTATTTTTTTGAAACATAATAATTTTTCACAAATTCAAAGAAAAGTATGTGCCTTTGTAGTTCATTTATTTTTTCTTTCCATTTTCGTTTAACACGAAATTTTTTCGAATCAGAAAAAGTAGCATGATAAGTTTTTCTCTTATCACGGTTTTCTTTTGAACTATATTCATTAACAAGAGTAACCAAATCATATTTAAAAGCTACATTTAAAATCGTTAAACTATGATAAATTGGAGGAATAGGTGCTGCCATATCTGAAGCTGTGGGAGACAAACATGTTGTATATTCATCTTTCTCAGCTTCTTCATTTATGGACCTATATTTGGATGTGTCAACATTTTTAGTAGAGTAATAAGCAGAAGTAACTTAACAGGATGTGGTTAGTCCTTTTAGTTTTAAATCAAGAACAACAAGTTGGGCTGTTTTAGCTGAATCTTCTAACAATTGTTGGAGTTTTTGATCTCTCCTTACTGGAATTTCAGAAACTGAACCAACAAAAGAAGAGCTAGACCCCACAAAAAAATTTCTTCTTAAGCTTGGAGTACTAGCCTGGTTAAAACTAATTTTAACAGTTCCATCTAAAAATTGTTGAATATAGTATAAATTAGAATTATCAGGGATATTCTTAACAGGAGGAACTTTATGTTCTAAAGTCCATTCATTGGGAAGAGAAATATCTTTCCAAAAAACTATCTTCGGAACTTGAATATTCGCATCTGGGGTAGAACTCTGGATAATGAGAGTTTTTCCCGCTAAACAAGAGTGAGGGGTTTGCTTCCTTCTAGCATATTATAGCCAGAAGTTAAAATATTCAAAGTTAAAGCTTTGATAATATTAGGATCATCCAAAGCAATGGTTAAATCAGGAAAACAATCAAAATGACAGGACCTCCAAACAAAGAGGATTGAATCATTCCAAGAATATTAGTTTCAAAATTATTAAAACGAGCATCTTGTAAACAAAGTAGAACAGAAGCATTGATGCATTTCCTAGTTAAAGATTTGACAGCAACTTGAACAGAACTAATATGCAAATAATTGTATCCTTTTATCAAGAAATCGTGGATCAATTTCTTGGTAAACAGATAATATTTTTCTTAAGATTTTGAAATAGCATAGGTTTGTTCAATCATTTTAACATTAAAAGCAGTTTTGAAAGTAGTTTAAATCCAAGAGGTTTCGTAAATAGAATTTGAATAAATTTTTGGAATATTCCGTTTATTAAAATTACTTGGATCAGTTTCATCAAAAGAAATATCTTCCTCATTAATGATATCAGGAGATATGGACGACCTGGAACTAATGGTTGAATTAGATCTAAACATTATATTCATTTTGTTATAAATCAAACCAGTTCTTCGCACTTCAGTGCCTGGGTACTCTTATCTGATCTCACCCCTATACCTAACTGCCCTGATGCTATCCCAACAAATGAGTCTTACTAAGGTTCTGGATCTCTTGACAAAATAAAGAGTAACAAGACAAATTAAGAATTCAGAAATTGGGTTGAATAACAATAAAAGGAATGAAATGAAAAGAATTAATTCGAACCAGAGTAACCAAGAGCTGAAAGATGGCTTTGATACCAAAAAGACACGGAAGTAGAAGAATGAAGAAGATGAAAAGTTGAAGATGAAGAAAGCAAAGCAGATAGTAAGAGTATACACAGTTAATGGGCACAGGCGGCAAAGCCAGCCTTATGCATGAATGAATATGTACAGATAAAATAGGCGGATGGACCGACCATAAGCATGATAATGCAAAAATACATAAGATATGAAAATAAACTTATATTTAAATTAGTAAAAGCAAGATACAAGTTGAAACAAATTACAAATTGAAATTATTTTTATAATTTTTTATTTTACTTCGTGATTAAGGAAGTATTTTTTAATAATTTTTTTTTTTACTTTCTGATTAAAGAAGTATTTTTTAATAATATTCTAAATTTATTTTTTTAAAATATTTAAAATTATTAAAAAAATTTATATAAAAAAAACTTTAAAAAACACATAAAAAAGTAAGCCACACGCAGCGAGAGCTCCGGCGGAAGCTGTCGCATGATCCTAGGAATATTGCATGCATGCGTACTAAAAGACACTTTGCATAAAAATATATATTAAATTGAGATATGTTCGTTACAATTACGTACGTATATATTAAATCTGATGCTACAGTATATATATACAAAATATTATTTTCACTTTTATTTTAAATAAAGAATAATGTTATGAAAAAAACTGAACATATATACGTGGTGTAATGCTAGCCTTTCAAATTAATGCTCGCCTATTAATAATGAAAAAGAAAATATACGAAATATTTGTGTTAATTAACAATTTTTAAGTACTTTACCTTGACGCTATTACTCATGTACATCATCTAGAACACATGGGCCAAAAAAATAGACATTTGTGAAGCGAAAAAGGTTATTAATTTAAATATTTGAAAGGGTTTGAAAAAGAATGTTTTTTTAATAATATTAAATAGAGAGTAATGTGAGGAGGATTTCAAGATTTTGAGGGTGGTGGCCGCCCCAATTAACCTGCTGTCGTTAGATCGAGCTATGGTATAAATGCAGCCGGCCCTAATCTATCAATATTTATTAGTAGACAGTTTTCTGACATGGGGTCACTAATAATTCATTACTTCTCTCACAGTAATATCTATCTTCATTTATAAGAAGAAGAAAATTAATCTAAATACAGGGAACTCAAATAAAAATAGAAAAAACTCATGTAACAAATTACAACAAATTGTAGAAAATCGAAAGATCATAATTAATCGAAGTTGGATATTTCAAAATCATACATTATATTTTTTTAATTATTTTTACAATTTTAAGAAAAAGAAACTTGTACATATTTTTATATATATATACATATAAGATCAGGGCCCCTAATCGACCATCCATTGAGACAACTCATGACATTGACTGCTTAGGACATAAAAAAAAAAAAAAAAACACTGATGACGTAGACTGGAAGCTCCGGAAGAAAATTTCTTAGCTATGTTTTTAGATTGAAATTCATCTTGAAATCTACGGTAGAACGTACAAGCTAGCCTTCAACCAAGTGGGGGACCCCGTGTCAGAGATAGGTAGCGGAAACCGAACGGCTGTTTCTTTTTTCTTGTTCTTCTTTCTATTTTTAGAAAAATACTACTGTACCCACCGAATCTTACCGTTCTACTTAACCGTTCGGGAGAAAATATTTTTTTTTCAATTTTTTTAATTTAATAATTAAAAAAAAATTTAAAATATATTAATATTTTTTTTTATTTTTTTAAAAAATATTTAAAAGTATTAAAAAATATGAATAAAAAGAAATTATAAAAATAACTAGCGGTTAGAAAGAGCGGTACTACTCAGGTGACAGAGTAGCACCGCTCTTTTTTTTTAAGCAAGTTGTAGCTATATATTTATAGCAAGGGGAAATACATTGAGTTCATGCTCTTTATTTACATAAAACTTTTACTCTAAGGTGGGTCTTTTCCATAATGAAAGTCTAACATAGAAGGAGGAATTAAAGTTTAGAAAAAATCTATGCATAAGCCTACACACCACACACCATAATTTTTTTTATTTGTTTATCTTATTAAATGTGTATTATATGGATGATGAATAAAAAAATATAAATGTTTCAAGAAGACTAAAATAAAAAAAAATAAAAAACAGTTTGGTGTGTAGGCTTATGCATAGCAATGCTCTAAAGTCTAACATAGAAGGAGCAATTAAACTAGAAAAAATCTATGCATAAGCCTACACACCACACACCATAATTTTTTTTTTATTTTTTTAATTTTTTTCTCTTATTAAATGTGTATTATATGGATGAAAAAAATATAAATATTTTAAGAAGACTAAAATAAAAAAAATTGAAAAAAAAAATAGTTTGGTGTGTGGTGTGTAGGCTTATGCATAGCAATGCTCATTAAACTAAGAGAGAGATTTCCATAGGCATGCGAAAAACAACAATGGCCTAGTTTGGATAGTAGGATCAAATAATTCTAAATGAATTGAGTGAAATATTATTAAAATATTATTTGTTAAGATTATTATTATTTTATAATTTGAAAAAGTTGAATTGTTTACTATATTTTATATGAAAATTTGAAAAAATTGTATTGATAAGATAAGATGAGATGAGATGGATTGAGAGTACTGTTTCTGTATTCAAACGGAAACCGGATCAAACTAGACCCAATCGGTGAGTTCGCTCCAGGTCTAAATTGGTTCGATCCGGTACTGGTTTTATTTGTTTTAAAATAGGTTGAAATCAATTTGGTTTCAATTTTTCTTGTTCTAATATCAGACCGGTTCATATAAATATATATTTTTATTTTTTTATGCTATATAAAATAATCTTATATTATATGCTTAATTATTGATTAAAATAACATTAAAATTTAAAATCCTTTATATTATCACAATAGTCTATAGTATTAGTAGTTATACTAATACAATATCACTATATATTATAATATACTATAATATATATAGCATATTATATATGTTATATATATAATACACCGGAAAAACAGGATCGAATCAGATCGAAACTGGTAAAATTGAAATTATTGGCTTAAGGATATAATCAGTGCAATATCGGTTTTTTAAATCTTAAAAATAGTGTATACCAGTTCGGTTCTAAACTATGTCTAAAACTGGATCAGTTACATCCATACTTGTCTCTGAGATATAGGGCGCAACGCTTCGAGCATCCATTCATCATTGGGCATATTTCATTAATAAAAAATATTTTTAGAAAAATTATAAAATAAATTTATGAACTCACCTAATTTTATATAGTAGATTAGATTGTAAAATTATTTTTATTATAAATATATATAACATATTAAATGAATTTATATCAACTTATATATTTATTTATTGTAATTTTTTTTTTCTTTTTATAACTGCAGCACTTTTCATAAAAAAATGCTTTTCATAAATAATACATATTTCTATGTAAGTGTCCATGTAATTCATTAGAGTTATATTATTTGCGATCGGATCGAGATAAATATATTATTTATTGTGATACTTAAGAAAATTATAAAAAATTAAAGCTAGCGTCAATATTTTCGTATGGTAATTGATATAAAATGCTTACACATTATTAGTTACTGTCATTTATAAATGGGATAGTGAGATGAGATAAGATAATTTTAGATGAAAGTTTAAGGTTAAATAAAAAATTGTTAAAATATTATTTTTAATATTATTATTATTTTTAAGATTTGAAAAAGTTGAATTATTTATTATATTTTGAGAGAAAAGTTAGAAAAATTATAATGATAAGATAAGATAAAATGAGATGAAATATTTTCACTGTCTAAACTAAAAAGATTTTAGCTAAAATGATAGCCCTATCCCAATACCTATATATGGATTACTTTTTATCATATGAATAATAATCAAGCTATCCCACATACATACATATAAATATATATACATACATATATATATATATATCAAATATTAATGTTACTAAGGGCNTTATAAAATAAATTTATGAACTCACCTAATTTTATATAGTAGATTAGATTGTAAAATTATTTTTATTATAAATATATATAACATATTAAATGAATTTATATCAACTTATATATTTATTTATTGTAATTTTTTTTTTCTTTTTATAACTGCAGCACTTTTCATAAAAAAATGCTTTTCATAAATAATACATATTTCTATGTAAGTGTCCATGTAATTCATTAGAGTTATATTATTTGCGATCGGATCGAGATAAATATATTATTTATTGTGATACTTAAGAAAATTATAAAAAATTAAAGCTAGCGTCAATATTTTCGTATGGTAATTGATATAAAATGCTTACACATTATTAGTTACTGTCATTTATAAATGGGATAGTGAGATGAGATAAGATAATTTTAGATGAAAGTTTAAGGTTAAATAAAAAATTGTTAAAATATTATTTTTAATATTATTATTATTTTTAAGATTTGAAAAAGTTGAATTATTTATTATATTTTGAGAGAAAAGTTAGAAAAATTATAATGATAAGATAAGATAAAATGAGATGAAATATTTTCACTGTCTAAACTAAAAAGATTTTAGCTAAAATGATAGCCCTATCCCAATACCTATATATGGATTACTTTTTATCATATGAATAATAATCAAGCTATCCCACATACATACATATAAATATATATACATACATATATATATATATATCAAATATTAATGTTACTAAGGGCATGCTTGTTTTTGAGTTAAGGGTCGTAAAATATGTTTGAATAGTCTCAAAAATTCTTTAGAGATAAAATTAAGTTGTTTGGCTGGTATATATTAAAATATCTTTTAATTTAAAAAAAGTTAAAAAAATACATTTTAAAAAATCAAACATGTTTTTTCAGAAAATACGTATTTTCATTTTTAAAGAAGACTTTCAAAGTGACAAAAAAACCTATAAACCTTTAAGATAATTACAACTTTATCATTTCATCTTATCGCGCACAGACATGACACTACTTCAAATTACTTTAAAAATATCCTTTTTATATTGTTTCCAAACATTGAAACATGTTTAAATTTTTTTAGATATATGGTCAAGTACGTCAAACAGTACCCAATCGCTTTTTTATAGCTTTATAACTAAAATCCCTACTAAATAACCAAAAGATAAAAAAAGAAAAAAAGCTACTTTTGACCTCGGTGCTCCTCTATATAAAGCCCCCTGAGTTGCACCCAAAGATCACCATTCGCCAAATCTCCTAAACATGGCATCGAAAGGCTACATACTTCTAGGCCTCCTTGTTCTTCTTGGCTCATTCATCAGTTATAGCAATGCTGCTACTGCTGCTGTGTCCCCTTCCTACGAAATTTCTTCATTCAACCGAAGCAGTTTCCCTTCAGATTTCTATTTCGGGGCTGCATCAGCTTCTTATCAGGTATAACTAGCCCTAGGTTTCAATATACATGTTTAATTAGGTATCATCGGAATTCTTTGAGAATATTTGATATACATGCTCTAACACGTGTTTAAATTCCAGTATGAAGGTGCAGTAACGGAAGGTGGTAGAAAACCAAGTATGTGGGATTATT
>QEOT01001879.1:32737-73292 GCA_003123785.1 Pterocarya stenoptera
TAAAGTTATAAGAAAAGTTTAAAGATAAATAGATTTTATTGTTATTGTAGAACTCACTTTTGCGGTGTGTTTGATGTATAAAAAAACGCTTGAAAATATATATATATATATTTTCATTTAGATATGGACCAAGATTCTCTAGAGTTTCTATCTAAATTATATGACTTAAAATGAGAAATAATAGACGTATAAAGCAGACTACACAACTTTTATTATTGCTCCTATAAATCTCTCACGCATTATAAAATCTTAATAAATATTATGAAACTTATTTTATATATTTATCCCTGTTAAGATATAAAATAAATAATAAAATTTACATCTTCCTATCAGCTTAAATTTTTAAAATAAGTAGTAATTATACATAATATCATAACAGAGGGCTACTCATTGAGGAAGAGTCTGGCCCACACGTGAGAGAGTGTTAAAATATAAAATAAATAATAAAATATATATCTTCCTATCAGCTTAAGTTTTTGAGATAAATGGTGATCACACTCTTTTACTTTGGGTTAAAGTTTAAGAGATCCAAATCATATATATAGATTTGTGCTTGCATTACCATAATAACATAAATTTAATACAAAGACCCA
Organism: Pterocarya stenoptera; assembly: GCA_003123785.1. Taxonomy (NCBI): domain Eukaryota; kingdom Viridiplantae; phylum Streptophyta; class Magnoliopsida; order Fagales; family Juglandaceae; genus Pterocarya; species Pterocarya stenoptera. Next base: position 33,331 of record QEOT01001879.1, read on the forward strand.
AAATTAAATAAATTTATTACTTTATACCAATCTTCATATAGAAGAGCATTACATTACAAAGTGGAGAAAAGTATTGCTCTTGAGTCGATGACATTGTACTTGTCACTCTTTATCTTTTGGATATAAAATTATCGAGGAAGATGATAGAAAGCTTTATGTTCACTTTCATTGATGATGGAAACGGTGTTCAAAGAAATTTGAAGAGGATTTCCACCACCTTCTTCGAGTAAAACTAAAAGGTTTTCAGAAGTTTTGAGGAACGATCGAGGAACATGATACCTAGAAAATCATAGAAACATAGAACATAAGTAATCACGAAGTATTTTTTATTGCTTATGCATTTATTAAATGTATGTGCGCAAGAGAAACATTTTTAAATACAAAGTACTTTAACAATAAAGAAATTACACAAATTATTGTTATTTGATGTGGTACGTTAAATTATAAAGTTATTTTTATTATAAAGTAAATATAACAGATTTCATGAAGCCACATCAATTTATGAATTTATTTTATATAATATTTTTGTATCTGTAACAGTTCTCTTCTTAAATACAAAAGTATTCATGAATAAGCGTTTATTTATGGGTGTAGTACTTACATTGTTTGTGATGGATTGTTGCTCTGAGGGTCTAGGAAAGAGACCCAATATCGACCAATGCTTTCCCCATTGACCCAAGCTTCACCTTTCCCCATTGTGCTGAGATTTAAGGCCACAGGCTCATCTCCCATTGGTGCGTCGAAAAATATCTTCAAAAATTTTATGTACAAGTATAATAATTAAAGTGAGAGCTAATTACCCAATTTGTATGCAGCTTTTGTTCCCACAAAGATCACAAAAAATGGTGAATTTAAACCGTCTTCTTCACTGATTAATGGCAAACTCATTCATTCTCTCCGACTTCCCTCATTTATAGCGGAAGAATATTATAAAATATTTAAAAATATAGTAAAATTATACGTACCTTATACCAAGTAAAGGTATGATTGATTGGGATTTCGTCTTGACTCCACACAACCTCATCCAAACTCTCTTCTCTAAATATATGTAACTTCTCTCCAAGTAGTCCGACCTGTACTTGGAATGGGATTAAAATGTCACGTTCGGGAGAATTAAAATGGTGGAATTGGAATGATTGTTGGAAGAGAAACGGAGATATATAACCTGATATCCCCATGCATAGTTTGTAAGGTTATAGAATTGATCTTCCTCCATGCATTGAATTTCCACTTTTGTTAATCCAGCAAATTTACTTTCGAGAAATGCTCCTGAATCCTTCACACAATATTAATATTATTATTATTCCTTTTTTTATTATTATTAGTAAACATGTAAAAGAGGTGGAATCAATGCTAATATTATATAGAAAAAAAAGAAATTCCAAAATAATTACCGGTAGCCCGACCATAACACTGACTATGGAAATATTGTTTATCCCATCATTTAACATAATTGGAATATCCATCATGAATCCCTTCACATTATGACTTCCATGTGCAGTTCCTGATGAACACAATGATCATATATGTATATAGAGAGAGGTGAGCGTTACTACTAGATGGATACTCAGAATTTCTTGAAATTCTAAACCAAAAAAATGATACTTACAGTCGTGGGTTGCGCAAGTGCCGTGCAGTCGCTTCGAAAAAAAGTGAAGTCTACTAATAAAAAATTAATTTTTTTCCAAGTGGATCCCGTATATATTCATTTTTTTCAAAATGACTGTATGGCGTTTGCGCACTCACGACTGCAACTATCATTTCTCAATAAAAAAAAAAAAAAAAAAAAAAAAAAAAAAAAACCTAGATATTTTGCATGATCTTTCTATGTTTACATATGAAGTTGTCTACCTATATATATGTTGTTCAAGAAAGCATGAGCAACATGCCCAAGAGATTCAACATGAAGCACTGGCTTGGTGCAAGACAAGTTGTGTTCAAACCTGAAATCCAAAATTAGCTGAATCCATTAATATTTCTTTCTTTCATAAAAGCAATTAAGATGACCTCATTGGTACATAACTGTGTTGAAATTAAGTTCATGACTGAGAAAGGGATCATATGATTACCTAAGAGTGTACCAAAGATAATCGGATATATCCTTGGTGGTATTCATGTGCTCTAGAAATGTATTCGATTTTAGTGAAGTAGTATCTTCGATATTTGGGATGACATCTTTGAATTCTTCCCAACTATCAGTTGAATCGAACAATTGGGTAGGTTGTATGACTCTGTTGTTATTCTCAGTATTCACCTTTGCAAGAGAAACAGAAATAAGAGAACAAGAACTATATATAGCTAGCACAAAATCAAAGGAAAAATGAAAAAAAAAATCATATTCTTATATATTTATCATTAGAGGTCAAGAGAATAAGAACTGTTTTTTATTAAATGGATCATCCCAGATATGAGATGAGATGGTTTTAGATGAAAGATAAAAATTGAAAAAAATATTGTTAGAATATTATTTTTTAATATTATTATTGTTTTGGGATTTGAAAAAGTTGAATTAGGATTTGAAAAAATTGAATTATTTAGTATATTTTGTGTGAGAATTTGAAAAAATTGTAATGATGAAATGAATCTAATAACATGAGATGAGATGAAACACTTTCTGAATCCAAACGGAGCCTAAGTACTAGCTACCTAACAGACTGATCGAGATTTCTTTCTATTCAATATATGGAGGAAAACTCTATACTATTATCGGAATTTTAGAAAATAGTAAATAGTTTGTATTCAAAACAAAAAAAGATGTGTGGAATTACAAGGATGTAAGATATTCACCTAGAGAGAACATTGTCAATTATAACTTACCTTTGCCGTGTTGAAAATTACATTTTTGCAGTCTGGTAGAATGCTGATGGACTTTGGAAGCAATTCAAATGATGCATTTTGGAATTGCACAGTAGCATTATGCCCATCATGATTTGTGAGAAATGCCACACATCCTCCGGTCTCTTCTTGGAAGACATAGGCCTAATCAAGTTAAAATACATCATGAATAAGCAAAAAAAATCAAATGTCAACACAATCTTTTAAATTTCATCTTTCATTCAGTACATGATGCAAATGATTTATGGGATAACATAAAGCTTTGGGACATCACCTCTTGATATTGACCTAAAGAGAAGTTGGTTCCCACTGCTTGAAGCAAAGTTGTAGAGCAGAGTTTAATAGCAGCATGCAACTCTCTAAGATGTCCCCACTTGGGTTGCCTTAATAGACCTACAAATGAGACATTTTACTCGCAAGCTGGTGTGAACGACACACCCTCTACACTGCTGATATGACAAAATTCAATTTGTAAAAGAAGTACAAAATCAAATTATCTTGCAAAATTGAATCTTGCCTATACTACCAGCAGTGTAAAGGATATGCACTTCACATCGGCTTGCAAATAGAATTTTTCAAAATAATTAGAAGTCGGAACTGAAGCAATTAGAGGAAGCATAAAATATATTTACTACACTCACCATATTCATCAAGAGGAGCTTGATCATAATAACTTGTTATGACATATGAAGAGCCTGTTCTCCCAAAGTTTGTTCCACCATGGTACTAAACGTGGAGTGTGCAATTAGGTTAAGACAGCTAAAAGGGTTTCTGTGATGTGTGTAGAATATGTAATAAGTACTGAAAATACCATACCATGTAGTAATTTATATAGCTTCCATTTTTTGCAATAAAAAGTGCAACATGAAATGCAATATCTTCAGCAGACCTTATGTATGGCTTCTCACCATATACTTGATAGCTTCGAAATCAAAGAAAAGTATAAGTGATCAGTAGAGTTGTAAAATAACTGTGAAAGCTAAACAACCACCAATATGGCAACTCTCAAAGAGTACTGTACATTCACAAATAGATTACACAAAATCAATCCCACAAACTGACGTGATTTCATCTGTTCCGTTAGATCTCTTTATAATAAACATAACTTTATAATCTGACGAATCACATCAAGTCACGTCAATTTGTGGGATTTCTTTTGTGTAATCCCTTTGTGACGAGTATTTCCCACTCTCAAGCTCTCAATAACTCATTTAACTAGGCTTAGAATATCACGTTAAAGAATAGATGTTTGAAAACCGTAAAATATTATAGATCAATCATACTTTATGTGTCTATTTCTCTCACTTGATACCGCGTTTAAGTTTGGATCAGAACTTGAGGGGATCTTTCTCCCATCTTACACATGCATGAGCAAGAGATTGAGATTCTTTATAATTATGTGTATAATGAATCACTAGATGAAATATGAGAATTGATAGAGATATCTGTTTATAAACAAATTATATGAAACATGCAATTAGTGTAATGATTTTGATGAAAGCTTACAAAGATGTCCAATTCTCTGTCCATAATGACGGCTTATTTGGTGAGTTGGGTCCACCAAAAGTCTCTCCGCATCTCATCCCGTTGCATGTATTAATCTGCAATTTTTTTGTCAAATTAACTTGCAGATCAACAAGGTCTAGGGTATGTGAATATGCAATCTTAGATTGAAAGCAATTATACATATATATACATATATATGTAGGCTGCATATTGCAATATTGTAAGACAGAGTAGTAAAAGCAGAAGTGTTTGTATCAAGAGGACTAACAACAGGATCAGGAGCATCAATTTGCTTGCACATAACCCATGGCACACCAGTTTGGAGCTCAACTGCCATTTTAGCTGCCCAACGAACATAAGAGGGTCCCTTTTCCTTGAATGCTGCTTCAATGTTTCCATATTCATTCTCAATCTATATATACCAGCATGCATAACCTTTTGATTCAGAAACTAAAGGATTTGTTGAAACTCACAAGATAGATAAGGTGTGTGTGTGTGTGTGTGTGTGTGTGTGTGAATGTAGTACCTGTGACAGTATTATCGGACCTCCTTGGGAAGCATATAAACCTTCTGACTTCATCAAGTCCACTATTTTTGTGGTGAAGTTTTGCATGTAAAACTACACAGATAGGGAATCACCCAAAAATAGTCATTTTTTTTTTTGTTGGCAAGCACAAGTTATTTTTATTTTGGGTTATATCTTCCAGATTACATTGACTGATGTCACCTCTCGCGAGCAGATTCAAAACTATTAAAAAATTGATACATAAATTAAGACAAAATTTAAAATGAAATACAACAAAGACCAACGTGTAGATAGAGAGAGAGATGGTTACCTTAAACGGCTCATTGTCGGATCGAAAAATAATGCCAGGGATGTCATGCAACCAAAATGGAAATCCCCTGTTCCAGAAAAGGTGTGGCGTGTCAATTTATAATTTCAAATGTTTTTTTTTTTTTAAATATATTAATATTTACTTAATTGGCATTTTGTGATCACCTGTTACTAGAATACAATTTGGTATTACTTTTAATTTTTAGGCGACCGGACTCGTAATAAAATGCTAGATTTTGTCGATCATTTTTCAAGCAAAAAAGTAAAGCCTTGCCCATAATTTTCCAATATGGCTAATAATTAGCCGAGTCTGACATTCACACTATATATAATACGTATGGCTAATAATGCTAAAAAATAACTATGGTAAATTATATAATAAAAAAAAACACTAATAAAAAATCTTTAAAATGCTATAATTAATTAAAGAGAAATACTTTAAACACAAAGATATTACACAAAAATAAATTCACAAACTGATTTGGTTTGATGTAGTATGTTAGCTTGTAAAGTAGATCTAACGGATCTCATGAAATTACATCAATTTATAAGTTTATTTTATATAATTTCTTTATATATGTAGCAGTTCTCGTAATTAAATAATTATCGTCTAATTCATGAGAATAATAAATAAATGCATGTGCATATAATTATATACGTACGTACGTACCCATAAGTCCATTCACTCTCAATGAAAGGACCGATCCTAAGACAAGCATATAGCCCTTGTGCATGGATTTCCTTCATGAATCGCACCAGATCATTTCTTCCACTGAACTCGTACTGTTCAACAGCAAATGCCCCCAAATATCAGAGAGAGAGACTGAGAGAGATTAAAGAGGGTTTAAGTAATTACCTGACCAGGCTGGGGCTCGTGAAGGTTCCAAAACACATAGGTTTGAATCACGTCCACTCCTCCTTCCTTGGCTTTGGCTATCAAAGATGGCCACATCTGCAACAAACTCAATTTTCCTTTCTTTTATCCATGTGTACGTATATATGTAGAAAAATGATTTAGGCTAGTAAATTCTATAAAAGTACTAGATCACTTACAAACAGACGTGATTTAATATATATGGTATGTTAAATTGTAAAATATATCAAACGTATCATCTAAAATCATATCAAGTTGTATATTTATTTTTATGAGATCTCTCTCTGTAGCTGTAACTTCTCAGATATGTATAGCATATGTGATTATATTATATACTACATTTTTATCCTACGTACACGCGATATCATTCATAAATTATTAGATCAGTTTTTGTCTTTCATTAGAAGCATCACATTTATTCGCAACTATGATATGTTTTTAAGTATAGATAGCATTAAATTGCGGTCACATGAATGTTCCATAGATTCGCCAAATTTAACTTAACACCAGAGTGCACATGATTCCCTACAGTGCTGCTCTTTTTTAGTCAAAATCAGCATAAATTAAAGAAAAAGCAGAGTCTCCCCATATTAAGGCATTTCAAATGAATACGATATTGAACATGTGGCAAGGAACCAAAAACACAGCCAAAGGTTGGACAAAGTTCCTGCCACCCGTGATGAACTAGACAAAAAAATGATCTGCCATACTTGTGCGGTAAGCTATGTTTCATGCATGCACAGTACTGACAGTGGAAGTTCAGCTTCTTCCCTTTTTTTTCTGCCAAAAAAAAGGCCGACTTTTCTTGTCTTTGCAGAGAAAATGGTTGCCAACCAGATTGCTTTGTCAAAAAGGAGAAGACTATGAGTAAAGATCAGGGAAATGAGTCATTAATTAAGTTGGGATTTTATTGGGCAATTCCATCGAGAAATACAACCATTTTTTCATCAGCTAGCTAGCTCAGGCATTGTTTTGAACACAACAACTACTACTAGAATATAATCACTGTCTTGCAGCATATGAATATCGACTGAGCAAATTAAAGCCACATTTCTTTCTTCTTGAAAGAGATTTTAATGGCTGATCATCACCTATCATCAAAAAAGAAAAAAAAAGATTCTTGATGAATGTCGTAGTACTTTACCTCAGGAGTGCTACGAGGATAGTGAATCGAACCAGAAAATAGAAGTTTTCTCTGCCCATCAATAATGAGAGATCTTCCATCGTATGTGACTTCTCCTCCTCCATCATCAGAGTGGCCGCCACCTTCTACCATTATCACCAACGCGGCAAACAGCCAACACCACCACCACTCCATCTCAACTCGAACGTCCCAGCTCTCTCTCTCTCTCTCGCAGAGCAAGTACCATATATAAGTTAGTTTGGGCGGGTATTTTAAGATGTTCTGAGGATGGAGATCAACAGCTGGGAGGAGAAAAATGAGTGATATGAAGAGTAGGTGAGAACGGACATCATGAGGTGAGGCGGGTTTGGGCTTCTTAGAATATTTTGTTACCATATTGAAAAAATATATATATATATTCTTACTATTTTGGTAATATAATTTATTTTGTATCATATTTTATTTATTATGTACATCAATCAAAATCAATTAGTATCATTGATGATTATATTTTTATATTCTTCTAGTCTCATTCTCCTATAAATAGGGACATAGATTATATATTCAAAAATTAAAAAAAATAACAAAATAGAAAAAACCCCTCAAAATCTCTCTTATTTTCTCTCTCTCCAATTAAAAAGATTAGATAATATGATCAGCTGCTAAATATATTTAGAGAAAAGATATTTAAAACTAGCGGTTCTTCCATCGTCCATATGTGTCGTTTCAATTGTTTTTCAGTCACTTCTCGATCGTATGCAGTTTATGTAGAAAATGGGATATATATATATATATAATTAGTTACCTCTGCCCATTGAAAAGAAAAATAAAAAGAATAATATTACTCCTCCCACTGGGAGCTATTGTTCGAATTTTTTTTTTTTAATAATTAGGGAAATATTTTTTAATGATGTTGTCAAATTTTTAAAAAAAAATATTTAAAAGTATTTAAAAAATACATGTGAAAAAAAAAAAAAACAAAGAAGAAACATAAATAAAATATACTATCGGGAGGCCCCCAAAGAGAGCTTCCTGTGGTGGCTGTAGAGTCACCCAAATAAAAATATCTCTCAAGTAATTGTAATTATTAAAATAAATGAAAATAGGCGACGAGTCATAATTTTAACCATTGAATTTTAATGATCTATGATATAATTTTATAAAAGAAGTGGTACAACTATTAAAAAAAAAAAAATTTCACAAAAGTAAACGCTCAAACTTACATAGATTTATATGATACATTTGATTTACTTTATATTAAAAGTAAATTTACAATCTAATATACTATATCAAGCCACGTTAGTTTATAAATTTATTTTTGTAGGATCTTTTTGTAATTAAAACATTTCTCATTTTATAATTGTTAATAACTAATTTGATATCGATCGCATTGTATCAATTTTGGTAGTTTAGAATAAATGCAACCAACTTCAATAGAATGAAGGAAAGAAGAGTGTATTTAATTATCGGCCTCTTATTTTATTATTTGGTCGAAGATTTCAATTATACAACATATTAATGAAGAAATAAAATGGCAAGAAAACTTACTTAATGGGTGCAAACATATATCCAAATCAGAGTTTTATTTGTACTCATCATCTCCACACACCACATTTTTTTTTAATTTTTAGTTTTATTATTTTTAAACATATTGAATTATTATACTCATCATCCATATAATGCATATGAGCATTGCTATTCATAAGCCTATACATCACACATCACAATTTTTTATTTTTTAAAATTTTTTATTTGTTGGTTTTATTCTTTTTAAAATAATTGAATTCTTCTACTCATCATCCATATAACACATATTTAATAAAAGAAAAAAATTAAAAAAAATCACAAAAAAGGTGGTGTGTGGTGTATGAGGCTTATGAATAGAATTTTTCAATACATATTTGATAAGATAAAAAAAGTATGGTGTGTGGTATGTAGAGATAATGAATAGAAATTTTTTATCCGGAATAATATGCAACCTAATGGCCGGCACATGATCATATATATTTCATAATTAAAATTATAAATTAAAGAGAGAAAAGCATATTTTTTTAATGTTTTAATATTAAATTAAACCACCACTTTCAGTTTTCACTTCATCCATACTGATCAGCGAGCTACTAAAATTATTTTGCAAGGCTACGGCATGTTGGCTTGCCTGGGGTTCCAAGTTTCATCCAAAGTTTGAGGTCGACCTCGCATCGCTCCGCCGCAACAAGTATATATGCGAGGGACCTCATGATGTGCCCCCACTACTCTTTCCTCTTCATTTCACCAAATTATAGGAGCCCATGGCATCCATATTTCTTGATTATAAACTGTATTTCTACGTAAATATCTTGGCCAAGGATCGCTTTCATGTTTGCAGAAGATAAAGGAATATAGTGTGACAATAATTTACCAAAATTAAAAGTTTTTAAGGAACCCCTCTTCCTCCCTTCTCCCACAAGATAGAGGAATATAGACTTGTTACTTCTCTTGGTGCATTTTTCGATTAGGAGCTTGGAGAGTGGTGAATTTGCTCGGAATGCTCTTCTATAATTCTATATAATAAAGAATAATTTTATTCATCATCTCCATGCACCACACATTATATATAATTTTTTAATTTTAATTTTTTTCTTTTCTTAAATGTGTGATGTATATATGATGAATAGAAGAATTTAATTAATTTAAAAAGAATTTTTTAAAAAAAATGATGTGTGGTGTATGTGCGAAGATGATAAATAACAAAACTCTATAATAAATAAATGCAAGAGAAATAAAAAGATAGAAATATTGGAAATTAAGTGGTTCAAAATCGCTCGAAAATTCACTATGATAAATGATGATGGCGCAAACTCTCGTGGTCTCTCGTGCCCTATGTTACAATGCTTGGAAGCGTAGAGGAGAGGTTGGAGAACATAACGGTGCTCTTGGAAGCTTGGAGAACATAAATATCTCCTTAGCTAATGCGTGTTCTTCTCTTTTTGTCTAACTTGCACTCAATTTTACGTCGCCTCCTTGTCAAGTTGTCAGCTATAGTCAAGTCTTGTCCTTCTATACCAGCCCCTATCTTTGATTCTTTAGTGGATGTTTGAGATTACGGTATAAAATATAATTTATAATTTAAGAAATAAATTTTATTTTTAAAAACTTATTTACCGTTTGATAATTATATGAAAACATTATCAAATATGTTATATTAATTATATGAAAACATTATCAAATATGTTATATTTATTTAAAAATAAATTTAAAAAATATTTTTTGAAATAGAAATGACATAAAAAATCATTTGATTTTGTAAAGATTATGACCATATCTTTAAAAATTTTAAAGATTATGACATAAAAAATCATTTGATTTTTTAAGACTCATAACGCCACCCCAAAAAAGCCTTTAAGCTTTATTTAGTTATACAAATCATATAATCTTATCCTATCTAATCATTATAATTTTTTTAAACTCTTACATAAAATACAATAAACAATTCAATTTTTTCAAATTTCAAACAAAAATTATATTCTAACATTATTTTATTTAACTTTTAACTTTCATATAATCTCATATCATCTGTGTAATCAAATAATACCGTCTTGTCAATTGACGGGAGTTTTTATCTCTTCCTCTCTTATCTCCGTATTTGTTGTGGGCTACAAATATATATATGGGCTGGGCTTACAATATATGGCTTGTGATATTCATACCCAACAACTTCAATGACCCTACTGTATATTTAAGATGTGATCTTTATACAAGTCTTCAGAGTCAAAACTTGACTTCTTTAAATTCTGATATTCATGTATTCTCTATCTCATCTTTCCTACTATTGCCAACAAACCTAATTTTACATAAATAAATAAAAAAAAAAGCTTTATTTTATTAATTTTATGTGTTTATTTTCTCCCAATCAAAGTTTTAAATTTCCCAAAATTAGAAAGCTCAAATCTAAGTACTTTATAGACCAGAAATATTTTTAATTTAAAAAAAAAATTGTAAGTGAAATATATTGTCTAGTTTGAATTCAAAATTTACTTCAACTTATTTCATTTTATTTTATTATTATAAATTTTTTAAATTTTTATATAAATATAATAAATAATTTAATTTTTTTAAAATTTTAAAATAATAATAATAACTCATCAAAAACTATTTACACAGTCGACAAAACAGATGTCTGATGATGTCCTGAATAACGTTGGGTGTCTGGTCCTTGGGACCGAAACGAAGGCATGTCTGGTCAATGTTGACAGCTTGTCTGAACTTACTCGAAAGAAGCTTCACAGAAGGCAGCGAAAAGGTTAGTGACCCCCCATCCCCAACCCACGTGTTCATTTCATTTGGACCCCTACTTTTCTTTTCTTTATTTGTCTTTTTCATCCACTGCTCAATTGTCTCCTAATGATACTGACCCTCTTTTCCTTCTACATTCTTTCTTTCTTTCTTTAGTTTGCATTGAATCCATGACAAAAAAAGCTCCACAAAACGGCGGCCACTAATGCACTCATGCTTTTTCAAACATAATATTATTTTAATTTTTTTCATGTGTACAGCCATTTCAAAGATAATAATTTAATTATAAAAATAAATTTAATTTATTAATTTTAAAAATATTCTAAAATATAATAATTAGTTTAACGGAAAAAAGGCAACCTAATTAGATTAAAAGCCTAAGTTGGGCAAATCGTGAAGAGCCCTATTACTAGATCTGTCGGCTGCTTTTGACAGATCAGTGTGTATAAATTATATATATATATATTTATTTTTTAAATATTTTTAAAAGTATTTAAATATTTTTAAAGGATAAAAAAATATAAATCTACTAATAATTACTTCTTTAATTATTAAAAATAATATTAAATATATGAATATAAATTGAGGAAGGACAAAGTATTATTCAATCGTGAAAGGTAGATTGAAGAGAAAAAGATCGAAGAAAGCTGATGGCCGGGATGTTGAAAAGGGTTGATTATTATAAATGACGGTCATGAAGATAGAGTGATGGACAAGGCGATTCGTGGGATTGAAGGGGCAGGCAGGCATGCATGCATGGAGGTCGGCATTGTTAATCCGAGTAGCTTCCAAACTTCTCTTCTCCATCCTTATCTTTGTATGCATATGTGTCTGTATATGTCATGCACCACGTCAGATGCAACCAACAGCCAGCTCTAGGCTCTAGCTAGGGATAGGACCAGTACCAGGAGACACGAGTTTTCCACACCCACCCTCATCTCTCTCATGACTTTATCTTCTATGTGGATTGTCCTGCCCATCTCCTTCATTTGTGGCCGGCCGTCAAAATGAGAAGGGGAAGGAAGCAATCACATTGACCCAAAATCTATTATTTGCAATGTTCTTTAATTTATTGTTATTTTTTGCTGCTCTGTTAATCATGTTTATTTTTATTTCAAGTTAACTTTTGTAAATAATTTCCATCTTATCCTAATCTATCTCATATTTCAAGTAAGATTCAAGTTGCGTCAAGTGAGACTTTCATCCTATACAATCAGTTAGTTTTAACTCGGTCCACTCAATTAAATTGACTAGACTATTGATTATGTATTAGACTATTGATTATAAAAAATGAAAAATTTTAGTCATCATTCTCACACGATACATATCATATTTATTTTTATTATTAAATATATTGTGTATGAATAATGAGTAAATAATGCAATTATTTAAAAAAATAAAACTAAAAAAAATATAAAAAATATATTATATAGTACGTGAAGATGATGAATAACAAACTTCGTTAAAAAAATATTGGCTCAAGATTTTGCAAATTAATTTTATGTCAAATTGGCATTTGTTTGGCCAATCAAAGTATATATAATTTACTTTGACATAATAATTATAAAAAAAAAAAAAAAGAGTGAAATGAAGTCATATCTTTGTATAAGCGAGAAAATGATGATGATAATTAAATTATAAAGTTTGTTCACATTGCTCAAAAGTCCAACTTAAGGCCGGTAAATATCTGAAAATATTATATTTTCCATCGTAATAAAGACTATTAATTACTTAAAATTAACCGAGACTAATTGAGGTTTTGAGGGGACAAAAGTTTCAAAAAGAGGAATGAAACTTGAGAGCATGTAAATCATTCCGACCGCTGACGTTGTTGCACCAACGTGGGCGCCAAGCCACCTGACGTGTAATTCAACTTCAACGATGAATTCCTCGGGATCCACTACACCGCCATCTTTTGCTAAGAATGCCACAGCTGCCACTCAGAATCGAGCATTTCCCATATGGCCCGCACCTATGAGTTCGAAACAGCCCCCCTTAGAGAGACGTGGCAAAGAACGACTGGGTGAAGTCACGATCAATGTCACCGAGGTGAGACCGTCACAGTCAACGACCGGACTTTTCTTTTTCGGGGCATGTGAGCCGACTTTGAATGAAGCGGACAAAGCAGGTGACGGAAGCAGTGACAGAATCGCCTCGAGAGCGGGACAAGAAGCACGCGTCAGTGTTGGATTTGTCTGTCGTCGCATGGCGCCGCCTCTGGCTGCGCTCAGCACGTGTTCTAGTGACCACAAGATATGACTCACCCCCCTGGGATCCCCCAACCTTTTCCACCCCCACGTTGTTTATTTATAAATTCAACGTTCCTTGCTGGTATATAAAAGTCTCGGCTTCCTCGTTTGCTCTGCACTCTCAGGTTATCCGGAAGACGAAACAACAAAGGGCGACAATTTTGGAAACACAGAGAGAGTGAGAGAGAACGAGAAGAGAAGGAGGAGAGAGCTTGTTGATATTTTAAGTTTACTTCCAGAAGAAGAAGAAAGGAAGAGTAGAAAAAGCGAAACTTGAGGGGATCGGAAAGGTGAATGACGAGTGAGCTACAGTTACCACCAGGTTTCAGATTTCACCCCACTGATCAGGAGTTGGTGAATCATTATCTCTGTAGGAAATGTGCGTCTCTGCCTCTCGCCGTTCCTATTATTAGGGAGATTGATCTCTACAAGTTTGATCCATGGCAGCTCCCAGGTATTTCTTCAATTTCACTTCCACTTTTGCGTCGTGGGTCAAGCTTAATCTTACTTCAATTGCCTTAGACTTGTTCAGTTTCTTCATATGGATAGTTATGGGATTACGTATTCCCCTTTTCAGTTTCTGAGATTGAGAAAACTGAGTAACCCTCTTCTTTTTGTGAATCTTCTGATCCAATCCCGGAAAATTTGAATGACTTTTTGGGTTAAATGAAAGTTGCTGAATTATGGATTGAGTTTGTTGTGTATTTCTCTCTCAATTTTCATTTTCGTTTAATGTCGTTGTTTTTGTTGATTTGAGCAGAACTGGCTCTGTACGGTGAAAAGGAGTGGTATTTCTTCTCCCCAAGGGACAGGAAATATCCAAACGGTTCCAGGCCGAACCGGGCGGCCGGAAACGGTTACTGGAAGGCAACCGGAGCCGACAAGCCCATTGGCAAGCCAAAGCCCTTGGGAATCAAGAAGGCACTTGTTTTCTATGCCGGCAAAGCCCCCAAAGGAATCAAAACCAACTGGATCATGCACGAATACCGCCTTGCAAATGTAGATAGGTCTGCCGGAAAGAAAAATAACTCCAGGGTACATCTTCTTCTCCTTATCAAACTGCGACAAAAAACCGAGAGAGTAGAAGAAGTACAGATATTTTTTTGTTCCTAAATTCTGGCCTAATTTGTTGGGTTTTTTGGTTCCATTGCAGCTTGATGATTGGGTCTTATGTCGAATCTACAACAAGAGAGGCACAGTGGAGAAAAACCATACTACGACGGAGCAAAAGATGGCAAGTTTCCCGGAAGTCGAGGAGCAGAAACCAAATATTATGGTGCCGGCCGGGCAGAACATGGCACCGTCACCGATGATCGGTAACTACCAATTCCACTCGGAGACGACGTCGGATTCGGCGCCGAGGTTGCACACGGAGTCGAGCAGCTCGGAGCAGGTGGTGTTGTCGCCGGACGTGACGTGGGAGAAAGAGGTCCAGAGCGAGATGGACAGTGGCTTCAATTTTTTTGATAATCTTCAGTTCAATTTCATGGATGGGTTTGCAGAGGACCCTTTTGCCTCTCAAGTTCAGTACCAAATGGACCAGCTCTCACCTCTTCTCGACATGTCCATGTACCTGCAGAAGCCATTCTGACTCGACGGTTGAGATCTATTTAGATGAATTGGGACCCTCCAGAACGTGGGCGGGCCCCAAAAAATATGTTGATTCATTTTATTGTTCTATACAGTAGTACACTTCCATGGTGGGACCAGACAATCTGTCTGTGTTAAGAAAGATGTGATGAGATCTCTCAACCGGACGCGTTTAGATCTTCTCTGTGTTAATATGTGTTGACCCATGTAGGAGAATTGTTGAATTTTTCAAATCTTTTGAAAATCGTAGCAAATATATATTGAAATTTCTAAAAAGAAATTGCTGATGCGTTTTCCTTTTGTTAGTTGGTGGTTGGAGGTTGAAGATTCAGACCTTTGGGTTGAAGGAATTGAAAAGCTGATGGATTTGAATGAAGAATTATTATAAGAAAAGAGGGAGAAGTTTCACTCATCACTATCATAGATCTCACCCATCTTGTCTTGCATTGAAATGTCTGTAAACAAAAAATATAAAACAAAAAGCAAAAAATGGAAAGATCCCCAAGGCAGCAGACGCGGACCAAGGGCCCAAGGGGTGGTGTTAAGTGTTGGGATGTTGAACTTTATGCTAACACTTTTAGATGTTGGAAGCGGATCCCCAAGCAAACATTCCCCTCGGGCTTCTTATCAAATATGCTGCTTCTGGGGGTAGTTCAAGCTGAATTTTAGCTTTGCCACCATTGGTGAAGCTCAATGCTATAAGAGGGCTTGAAGTATTTCCTGACATCTTGAAGGCTTTGGAATGGCATTCGACCTCTCCAACAGAGAGGGAGAGTCTTGTCATCCAATGCTTCTCTTCCAGTTAATTCTTTCTTCACCTACATACATAACATAAACTTTATACAAATTTTTAATGCAAACCTATAGCTGAAGAAGTAGTTCTAAAACTGCTGCAGTACAAACAATTATGGTAACTGAATTTCGCAATGAATCATTGACCGAAAAATAAAAATAAATAACGAGTATGGGTAGGACAGAAGATATTATGTAAGGGTACAACTGTAAGACAATGTTTGTAATTCAGGAAATTGGCAAGTAATTCAGCAATTATAAAGCAATCCAGACATATGAGGAAAAAAACTGGATTAGATATCCCAGATCTATATCCATATTATTAGTATACGGTGCTATTTTAGTACTAAAATTGGAAAACGTTAAGCCTTTCACTTACCAAAGAAGTTAAAGCTTCATAAGCCTGAGAGTTTAGGTAGGTATAGGAGCTCCCACTATCAAAAACTACGAGTAAGTTTTTAATTCCAGTAGTCTTCCACCCTCCAAATATGAGTTCTGCAAACCTGGGTGAGTAATTTTCACTGACATATATGGAAAAAAAATGCTTGCTATAAGTAGAGGACAAGACGACATAATGAGGACTTCAAAACTGAAAAGAGGAGATCCAGAAGGGCTGATTACGGATGATAATGTGACATTGACATCCAAAGCACACATGAAGAATCATAAATGTTGTCCCCAAAGAAGAAATATCCTCCGCCTCAGCCACTTAAACAATGTCCAATGACGTTTCGCACCAAACACTGCCTACTAAGCTGAGATATAATGCTGGACTTTCCTTTCCCAAGGCCAAGTACTCCATCAAAGGGATGAGGAGATGGACCAGGAATCTGATCGTATCCACAGCTGTAGACAAGAAATTCAGAACACAATAATATCAGTGTACAGAAGCAACTCATGAAACTAATCATTAATTTGTTCTCACGTACATCACATATGGTGCACCTGAATAGCAGAGAAAAGCCCTTCTTATCAGGATCTGGTAACACTTGGTTATTATCAACATCCTCAAAGTGGCTATACCATTCAAAATTAGATGTCAGGATCACATAAGGTTTGTCATCTATCTCATATGGGTCCATTTGAAGATATAGGCGGCACAGTCAGGTCAGTTAGATGAGACAAAATAACTCACAAAAATTTAATTCATGGTTACCATGTTAAAACACGATCCTCATACTTGACTATGCATGGTGTTTATCCAAACAAATTTTCCTGTGCTTTCCTCCTGAAATGAGTTATATTTAATTTCCAGTTTATTTCAGCTTTGCCATCTCTGGTCCTTAACGGCAATTGTGAACAACCTGACCCATTGATGGGTAGCACTACCAGGGAAATTTTTTTTTTTTCCTGCCATTAGCTGTTGAATTACATTTCCCTCTCTCTCATATAGTTTTTTCCTAGATGAGAGCTCCAAGCAATTATTGGGTCAACAATAACCAGATTGGTTCCTGCTTTTTTGGAGTTGTAGGGAGCCTTTTCTATAACCCTATATTGGCGTGGAGTTGAAAGAACCATCAGTCTTTTAGAGGTCAAAGACTATATGGATCAAATCGTTACAGTTACCAGTTGGAAGTGTCCTTGGTCCTCAAGTTCCTTTCCTATCATAATTTGCATCTTTGTATAAGAACAATTCTAAGGTGTACTACGGCAATTCCATTCAAAGGCATGATTCTCTGAGATCACTTAAAGAAAATTAAAATTAAGAATAAACAAAAGTAATTGAGATCAAGAAAGTAAACAAAGTCACCAACCCAAGGGCTAGACGGGGTTTAAGTTGAATTCCATCCTTACAGTTGAGGTAGAAAACGTCCTTGACAAGGGCATCTAGGGATGAACCACCATCCCCAAACTGAACCTCATAGTCGCATTGTTGTTCTGGGTTTTCACATTTGCGGTCGCCTGTTGGGTGCAACAATTTACAAAGAGGGTCGATACAGACTATCGCATTGTTATCAGGCCTGTACAGTGGATTAGGGACCTACAAAGAAAACTAGAATGAATTTTTCGTCTTTAATTAATAACTACTAACATGTCTGACATATAGGAACAACAAGAAACGCAAAGAAACAGAAAAGATAGTGATTATTGCACAATTTGGCAAGAATCTAATAATCTATGAAAAGCTTGAAGAATTAGACTTGTATTCTAGAAACTCTCATGGTCCCATGGCCTTACTAGGACAGGCTCTAATGGTACACATTTGAGTTTTATTTTAAAAATATTAGTCAAATTTGTAATTAAAACAACGGTATAGGCTCATAAAGCTCCATTATACCCTGTAAATATCTCGTGCGGACTGTTGGGTATACGACCAAAGTCCCACATTGGCTAGAAGTGGGGAAGATCATGGGTATATAAGGATGGACAAATATCTCCATTGAGATGAGGCCTTTTGGGGTAAAGCCCAAGAGCAAATCCATGAGGGCTTGGGCCCAAAGTGGACAATATCATACCAATGTGGAGATAGGTGGTGTCCATAGTCCTAACAAGTGGTATCAGAGCTGTGGTCCTTTTTTTTTTTTGTGGAGTGGAGCTTTAGCATAGTAGTGTGGATACGTATAGTCTAAGGAGGTTCTGTTTAAGGAGATTGGAAATTTCTAAGTGTATCCATTGTGACCCTCCATTCTTTCCTGGGAACCTTGAAGTTCTGTCTAGGAAAGAGTAATCTTTCCTGGGAACTTACTTAGTAAGTACTATTCATTTCTACGGTAAAGCTAAAGTTTGGGTCTAAGGAGATGGCTGGAGAAGAAATAAAGGTCTCGGATATCGAGAAGTTCGATGGCACGGATTATGGATACTGGAGGATGCAGATAGAGGACTACCTCTATGGGAAGAGACTCCATCTTCCATTATTTGGAAAGAAACCGGAGACCATGGCAGTTAATGATTGGGATCTGCTAGATCGACAGGTTCTGGGGGTTATTCGGCTAACCCTGTCGAGATCGGTTGCACACAACGTCATCAAGGAAAAGACGACTGCGGATCTCATAGCGGCTTTGTCAGGCATGTATGAAAAGCCGTCAGCGAATAACAAGGTACATCTGATGAAAAAGTTATTCAATTTAAAGATGGCAGATGGTACGTCTGTTGCACAACATCTGAATGATTTTAATACTATCACAAATCAATTGTCGTCTGTTGAAATTGAATTTGATGATGAGATACGTGCACTGATACTATTGGCATCATTGCCAAATAGTTGGGAAGCCATGAGAATTGCTGTCAGTAATTCTGCCGGTAAGTCAAAATTGAAATATGATGATATTCGTGACTTGATTTTGACTGAGGAGGTACGCAGGAGAGATTTAGGCGAGACCTCGTGTTCGAGTTCAGCTCTTAATATTGATTCGCGGGGAAGATCACAAGATAGGAACTCAAACAGAGGCAGATCAAAATCAAAGAACAGGGACAAGAGCAAGACAAAGCCTAGGCAGCAGGCAACTTGCTGGAATTGTGGCAAGACTGGTCACATAAAAAGGAATTGCAGAAATCCCAAGAAGGAGAATAATAGTGCTAATGTGGTAACTGAAGAAGTACATGATGCACTATTACTTGCAGTTCATACTCCAGTTGATGACTGGATACTGGATTCAGGGGCTTCTTTCCACACAACTTCCTGTCGGGAAATAATGCAAAACTATATTGCAGATGATTTTGGGAAGGTGTATTTGGCTGATGGAAAGGCTTTGAACGTGGTGGGAATGGGAGACATTGATATTTCACTCCCTAACAACAACAAATGGACCTTGCACAAGGTCAGACACATTCCTGAGTTGAAGAAGAATCTCATCTCTGTTGGGCAGCTCGATAATTGTGGTCATTCAGTAGTGTTCTCAAATAGTACCTGGAAGGTCACTAAAGGGGCATTGGTACTGGCTCAAGGTAAGAAAATTGGTACACTTTATTTGACTACTAGTTTGACCAATACTATTGCTACTACCGTTGCAGAAAGCACAGCAGATTTATGGCATTGTAGGCTTGGCCATATAAGTCAGAAGGGCATGAAAGAACTACAGTCCAGAGGCAAGCTACCAGAATTGAAGTCAGTTGATCTCAGTATGTGTGAGAGTTGCATTATGGGGAAACAAAAGAAGGTCAATTTCTTGAAGAGTGGTAGAACACTGAAACAGGAAAATTAGATCTTGTACACACAGACGTGTGGGGACCTTCCCCAGTGACATCCTTTGGAGGTTCTCGGTACTATGTCACGTTCATTGATGACCACAGCAGGAAGGTATGGGTTTATTTTTTGAAGCATAAATCTGATATATTTAATGTGTTCAAAAATTGGAAGGCCCTGGTTGAAACAGAGACAGACTTAAAGCTGAAATGCTTAAGGTCTGACAATGGTGGAGAATATATTGATGGAGGGTTCAAGGAGTACTGTGCAACTCATGGTATCAGAATGGAGAAGACCATTCCTGGAACACCACAACAAAATAGAGTTGCTTAGCGTATGAACAGAACCATTAATGAGCGTGCTAGAAGCATGAGGCTGCACGCTGGGTTACCACCCACTTTCTGGGCAGATGCAGTCAGCACTGCTGTCTACTTGATAAACAGAGGACCATCAGTTCCGTTGGATTGTGAACTGCCTGAGGAGACTTGGAGCGGGAAAGAGGTCAAATTTTCTCACCTTAAAACTTTTGGTTGCCTCTCTTATGTTCTTATTGATTCTGATGTTCGTAGTAAAATTGAGGCTAAGTCAAAGAAATGTTATTTCATTGGCTATGGAGATGAGGCTTTTGGCTATCGTTTCTGGGATGATCAGGGTTGGAAGATTATAAGAAGCAGGAATGTGATATTTAATGAGAAGATTATGTATAAAGACAAGTCCAGCGTAGTTGCTGAAGCAGCGCCTCATAAATCCGAGTTCGTGAACTTGGATGACCTATCAGAAGTCACTGTGCAGTGCAGAGATATGAGTGATAGGGAGAATGGGTCCAATGCACCCGTTCCTATTATTCCGCAGTCAGAAGCAGAGCCGTCTACTCCTGTAGCTGCAATTCGCAGGTCAGTTAGGACTATTCGTCCCCCACAACGTTACTCACCTGCCTTGAATTACATTCTGCTGACAGATGGTGGAGAACCACAGAGCTATGAAGAAACCTTGAAAAATGAAAATTCTAGCAAGTGGGAGCTGGCCATGAAGGATGAGATGGATTCCTTGTTAGGGAATCAGACATGGGAGTTGACAAAACTTCCATCAGGGAAGAAAGCATTGCACAACAAATGGGTGTACCGGGTGAAGACTGAGCAAGATGGCAGTAAGAGGTACAAGGCCAGACTTGTTGTAAAAGGCTTTCAGCAGAAACAGGGTATTGATTACTCTGAGATTTTTTCTCCTGTGATGAAGATCACAACCATCTGGATAGTGCTAGCTATGGTTGTTACTGAAGATTTATTTCTTGAACAGTTAGATGTGAAGACAGCTTTTCTTCATGGAGACCTTGAAGAAGACATCTACATGCACCAACCTGAGGGGTTTGTAGTACAGGGAAAAGAAGGTTCAGTTTGCAGATTGAAGAAGAGCTTGTATGGCCTGAAGCAAGCTCCTAGACAGTGGTNAACGAAGGTGGTGGGCCCCAATTTACTTATAATGGGATCCGTGGATGAGCTCTATTGGACAGACGGTGTGCTCCGGATTCTTCATGACGATGAAGAGGAGTTGATCTGGGATAGAGTAAGCAAGCTCTCGAGATAGGTGGTACTTCATGTAAGGCGTGTGCTTCCAACGCACTGGAGTGAAAAATCCTAGTTGGGAGAGTGGACGGATAGATAATCGTTTGAGGGGTACCTCGGTGGTCCTTTGTTCGAGGGGAGGATTGTTGGGTATACGACCAAAGTCCCACATTGGCTAGAAGTGGGGAAGATCATGGGTATATAAGGATGGACAAATATCTCCATTGGGATGAGGCCTTTTGGGGTAAAGCCCAAGAGCAAATCCATGAGGGCTTGGGCCCAAAGTGGACAATATCATACCAATGTGGAGATAGGTGGTGTCCATAGTCCTAACACGGACTTGACAACAACCTTCACATATCATTCATCTACCAATATGGGGACTTGATGATTTGGGGTACCACAACAAATAAGGTTATGCTTGTTTGATGAAAAAGCTATGTAGAATTCACTTTTACGAGAAAGAACACGGAGAACCGGTCATGACAATTTACCTCGATGCACAGGACGCAGGGAGCGTCACACTGGAGGCATATGAGGTCACTACTAGTATCAGGATCAAGAAAATATGGCTTTGATGGCTGGCCTATGTTAAGGGTAACGTTGTAGAACCCGCCAAATACGATACTTAAGTGCTACATTCAATAGATTGTGTCTTAATAGGCTTGTATAACCTGGAAAACACTATATAAGTGGGCAAGAAGTTGTAGAAGTACGTACGTACCCGATAGAATATACGTTCCCGTAAACGGGGAAAACAATGGACTATGGAGTATCCAACTCGGTCGAGCACCATTGACGATGTCACTTCCGCTGGAAGCATAGACTTCCTCCTATCATCATAAACACAATACACACACCAGCACTTGTAGCAGCAACATCACCCCGACGTTCTCTTTCTTCATCTCTCTCTGTGAGTGTTTTAGTTTTGTTTTCTGCCCCTCAATTGGCAAATGAATGGAGAGAACTTGTAATGAATGAACTATGTGTTCGACAAAATGACTGAAAGAGAGTAGGTACGGTCAATCAATTGTGCGTTCTTGGCGTTTGTGCATGAACCCAGATCAGCCTTTTGAGATTATTGTTTGCTTTCAAAACTCATCTCAATCAATTTCAACTTATCTCATTTTCAACATTATAATCTTTTTAAATTCTTATACAAAATATAATAATATTTTCTTTTTTCAAATCTTAAAAAAATCTTCTCAAATTCTCACACTAAAATATAATAAACATTCTTCATTTTCAAATTTCAAAAGAATTTTTCAAATTTTCACACCAAATATTCTTACTTTTTCAAATCCAAAAACAATATTCTTAAATTCCTACACAAAATATAATAAATAATTTAACTTTTTCAAATATTAAAATAATAATAATATTAAAAAATAATATTCATAAAATATCTTATTCTACTATTCACAAATCAACTCAATTCATCTCAACTCTCCTTCCAATCAAAACGGAATCTTCTGTATGGGTAGATGCAAAAAGAAAATTGTTTTATTCACACCAAAATTTAAAAAAATTTAATTTCCTTAATTTTATGTATTAACTTATATTGTAAAATTATTTTTATTATAAATTAAATCTAAAATATCACATAAAACCACGTCAATATATAAATTTACTTTTATAGTTGTCGCACTGGTGCAAAAATGAGTCATACGACATCTTAGTATTACATCTTTAAGAAAATGATCGACATACAATTCTTTCTACAACTTTTTCCAACATTATGTTTTAAATGAAATGTATTTTTGTAAAATATTCTTGTGAATATATTATATATGAAAAAATTTATTCATTATCATTTTTCTCATCATCTCATGATGTGATATTAAATAATAGGTTTACAAATAAAAATATTATAAATAGTCTTCAATCATCTAATACTACATAATAAAATAATGAGAGGATAACAAAAAAAAAAAAGATTATGAGTAACATTACTCTACACACAGTAGAATACAAACAATGGAGGGGAATTCAAACAAACACCCCAACGTGCTTGATACAAAGTAAAGGAAAAAAAATACGTGTAAAAATTTTAAGCTGGATTGTTGAGTTCATCACATTTTCTTGACTTTGATGCCAAAATAATATTACCGGTAGGGCGATTTTTAAGACAATTAAAAGTTAAAGTGCACTTTATTGAAGATCTAACTGAGATGCTTGTTTTTGAATCTCAACCAGGTTTTGACAGCTAAATACTTACAGCAGAGCAGGGTAGCAAGTGAAACTATGCGCTTCGATGATGATTATATTGGTGAAGAGGTCAAAAATTCCTCATTCCTTCCACCCTTTCGGATCAAAGGATTGACTGTATTGGTTAAAAGTAAAAAAATAAAAAATAAAAAATAATGAAGATGTCAAGAACCAGAATGACAAGTATAGGTGTAACCAATCTGATTCAGTCTGATTTTGTATATATTTTAAAACCGAATCAGTATATCTCCATTTTGCAATTTGAAGAACTGATAGCACACTGGTTACAACTTATACCCCTAAACCAGTACTTTCGATCTGGTTCGGTTTAGTTTTTTTGATATATTATATATATAGTATATATGATATGTTATATATATATATTATAATATACAATATAGTGATATTGTATTAATATAACTACTAATACTATAGACTATAGTGATAATATATAGTTTACAAGATTAGTTTATATATAATTATATATGTTAGATATAAAAATGATATATAATATAAAAAATCATATAAAAAATATTTTATATAATAAAAAAAATTAAAAGATATATATTTATATGAACTGGTCTGATCTGGTGTTAGGAAAAAAAAAAACAGAATTGAATCGATTTCGACTGGTTTTGAAAAAAATAAAATCGATATCGGACCGAATCGACTTAGAACCAGACCAGAGTAGTGCACTGTTTTTTTTAATCCCTAAGAGCATCCGCATCGGCCTCCATCCCATTCTTCATATATAGCGAGTTATTGTTAATCGCCAATCATTATTTTATTCTAAACTCACATCTCTTCAACCGCGAATGAACTACTCTGTATATATTTTTTGTTTTTATGAACTGTTTTGAAAGTGGAAATGGTGGAAATCTGTACTCTTTTTCTAATTATTGGTGGAAATGAAGTTTTAATTGTTCCCAGTTGGGTCAAGTTATATTTTCATTATTAATTAAATTATTAATTAACATATGGTTAGAGTTTGGGAGTATGGAGGGAGATTTGTCCAGTATGTGTGAGAATCTCAAGTTAACTGAAGATGAACAGCTGGAGGTGGAGATCAATGAGGAAGATATACGCTGGACTGTGGAGAAGAGGAAGAAGTGCATAATGGCATGTGTCATGGCTGAAAAGGAAATCAACAAAGGTGCTTTTAAAAATGCATTAGCCAAAGTTTGGCAAACAGAAGGTAGAGCAGTATTTACTGAGATGGGAAGGAACAAATTCTTAATTGAATTTGCACAAAGTGATGATAAGAGAAGGGTTATGCATTGTCGTCCGTGGTCCTTTGATAAGTTTCTAATTGGTTTAAAGGACTGTGAAGGTGTAGTTACACCCAGGGATGTTCAATTTACATCTGAACCTTTTTGGATCCAATGTCATGACTTACCATTTGCTGGCATGAACGTTCGGGGGAGAAGATAGGACAGACTGTGGGAGAGGTACTTAGAGTGGATGTGAATGGTGGTGGAACTGGATGGGGGAGTTTTTTACGCACCAAAGTTATGGTGGACTTGTCTAAACCTTTGGCAAGAGGAAGGTTTCTGAGGCTTGGGAATAAGAAGCTCTGGACCTCTTTCAAATATGGGAAGTTGCCTAATTTCTGTTATCACTGTGGTTTGATTAATCACAAGGTTGGAAGATGTGCTAAAATGGAGATGGAACTGAGTTCTAAGGAAAGTTTCACCCCTCAGTATGGTGCATGGCTTCGGGCTAGTTCAAAAAGGCCTTCTTCCAATGGTTTTCCGGCAAGGCAAGATGCAGCTTCATCGGAAAGTCATAGAAGAAAGGCCACAGCAGAGGATCTCAGGAAATTTTCTAAGCAAGGAAAGGATACACAGAAAAAGGGTGAGGAGGAGGATTCTCAGGGAAATCCCTTAACTGTAGGGGATGAACAATATTCTGTGTCTAAATTTGGTAAGGAAATCTCAGTCTCTAATGCAAGGGAAGTCGAACTGTCGAAAGATGCTGGGGTGGAAGTAGTGGTGGGGGAGGGGAGTGAATCTGACATGGAATTTTGGCTACATTAAGGTCACAGAGGGATTCTTTCCCTGATGCACACTTGGCTGAGTCCATTGCAGCTCTAAAAGCAGTCATCTTCTGTCAACAACTAGGCTTAAATCATATTATGCTTGAAGGGGATGCTAAGCAGGTGGTTCAGGAAATCAAAGGCAGCAATGACAGATGGAATTCAGCAGGGATGATTATTAAAGATGTGAAAGAGCTGTTGAAGAAAATGCAGATGTGGTCTGTCCATTATGTGTCCCTAGGCTTGGTAACAATGTTGCTCATAATCTTGCAAAGGATGGTTTAAAACTCTCTGAGGAGAGCATTACTTTGGAGGGTTTTCCCCCTTGTATTCATCCATTGTGATTACAATTTGAATGAGAAGTCTAATTCCTTTAAAAAAAAAAATTAAACTAGTACACATAATTATTTTCTTAGCCATATTTACATGTGTGATAATAATGAGAAATTGACACATTATTTTCACCAAATGCTAACAGTTTTAGGTTTTGGAATCCGATCACACTTGTCAGGCACCCATCCAATCAACTGCTTCTCATTGTCATAGACCACCATCTTCCCCAGCATTGATATGTCTGTTAAAAAAAAACAATAAAAAACGTTTTAAGTATGGGGATGTTTGATTTTATGTTTGTGGTAATGCTCCATGACTTAATGACCAACAATTACCTCCAATGATGTTCAGACTCTGCCCTACTTCTGTTCCATTTAGAATTCCCATGCACACGTTACCCTTAGACTGCAATAAACATGTTGTTTGAGTGTTTTGATACACAGTGACTTACTTGCAACTGAGACATAGACCGAAAAGAACAAAGGAGAAAATAAAGGTGGGACTTACTGAGATAATCAGATAAGCTTCTGGGGGGATTGCAAAATGTTTAGCTTTCCCACCATTGGCAAAGCTCAATGCTAAGGGCTTGAAGTATTTCACCACATCTTCTACGCTTTTGAATCGTCTTTTACCACTCCAACAGTATGGGAGAGTCTTGTCATCCAATGCTTCTCTTAAGTGCTTTCTAGGTAATTCTCTCTTCACCTACAACATCACATAAGCAAAAAAAATATGATTTTTACTGATGTTTAAAGTAAAACTAACTTTTTTAGTAAGAACAACAACTATGGTATCAAAATCTTGGAACGATTTGGTGAATGGTAAATAGAAATATAGCACCAGTGTGAGTACAACACAACCATATGATACAAGAGGAGATGAAGCATTTATTCTCTATTAGCATTCAGGAATTGTGCAAGTAATTCAGCAATTCTTGAAAAGATTAGATGTAAGAGATAAACTAGAGCCTAATCCACATCATTAGTATGAACGCTGGGTGCTTTTTTAGCTGTAATAGATTGGAGAAAGATACAGAATTCACTCACCAAAGAAGTTACTGCTTCGTAAGCCTTGGAAGTTAGGTAGGTGTAGGAGCTCCCACTATCAAAAACTACAAGTAAATTTCTAATTCCAGTAGGCTTCCCTCCAAATATCAGTTCTGCAACCCCCGGTGAGTAATGTTGGCTGACATATATCACAAAGAGTGCGATAAGAAGAAGAAAATATGAAATATAATGACGAGTTTGTAAATTGAACAGAGGTGATCCAGAAGGGCTAATTACAGATGATCGCGTGACATTGATGTCCAAACCACACGTGAAGCATCATAAAGGTCATTCCCAAGGAAGAAATATCCTCCGCCTCGGCCACTTAAACAATGTCCGACGACATTTCTCACCAAACCCTGACTGCTAAGTTGTGATATAATGCTGGTCATTCCCTTGCCAAGGCCAAGTATTCCATCAGAGGGATGAGAAAATAGACTGGGACTCTGATCATATCCACATCTGGAGAAAATAAATTCAGAACACTATAATCACAGTGTACAGAGGCAACTCATAAAACTCATGATTTGTGCTTACATGAATTACATATCGTACACCTGAATAGTAGGATAAGAATGCTTCTCATTTAGCATCTAGTAACACTTGGTTATAATCATAATCCACCATCCAAATATACCTTTAAAAACTACATGTCAGGATCACATCAGGCTTGTGATTTATCATGTATGGGTGCACTTGAAGACATGGTGGGGATAGTTAGCATAGTTAGAGCAGACAAAATAATTTAGCATAATGTCATGATTGGTTATCATGTCGAAACATAGCCAGAAATAGCATACCCAAATGAATTTTAGCCTAAACTTCTACATTTATTCCAGTTACACCATCCCTGAATTCTAAACAACCATTATTACATGAACCGGGAAAACATGAACAGAAAATATGCTTGCAGTTTACTGCTGATTGCTACATTTCTCTGTTTTTAACAAGATAGCTGCCTGATTTTTAGTAGCTGAAATTTTCTCCCCTTTGTTTTGGTGTTGAGTTTAAAAGAGCCATCATAGACTAAAAGAAATCAGAACTCAGATAAAAGTCACATATGGAAATACAGTTATAAAGATTAAACATGCGATTCAAATTATTTTAGTTAATATTTGGAAGTGTCATTTGTCCTTGAAAAAATTCCATTTAAAGGCATGATTCTCCAATAATACTTCAAGAAAATTGAAAAATTAAGAGAGTGAAAACAATTGAGACAACAAAGCAAGCAGAGTAACAACCCAAGGGCTAGATGAGGCCTAAGGCGTCCTCCATTTGTTAAGTTGAGGGAAAACAAATCCTTGACAAGGAACCCCATGGATGAAACACCATCTGCATAATAAATCTCATAGTCACATTGTTCTGGGGTTTCGCATTTGTAGTCACCGGTTGGGTGCAAGGATTTACAAAGAGGGTCCTTACAGGCTACCAGGTTGTTAGTGTGCCTGTAAGGCGGATGGGGAGCCTACAAAAAATGCAGAAAAATAAAATGAATATGCTGTTGTTAAGAACTATTTACTTGCACTAAGATACACGGCATTTAAAACAATATTGCATCCGTGATAATATGAAACTTTCAAAGACAAGAAATAGAGAAGGCGGTGATGATGTTAAAATAAAAATATTTAACATAGAGTATAATATATATATATATAATTACTTTCAAAAACATTTGTTTAGATCTCATATTCGAGGCCAGTTGGCGGAAGCCATCCATGTTAACAATGTATATTGAATCATATCAGTAGTAATCAAGAAAAATTGCTCAAATTTGCACACAGTTCTGGTGTTGCATGCAAGTTATTCCATGATATGAAAATTTCCTCTTTTCTTTTTATATTTCCATAATTTTAATAAGCATTAGCGACCACAAATTAAATCCCCTCTCCCCTTAATGCCCTTGTGAGTCATGACAGTTGTAAAACTTGTGCATGCTGAATGAAAAAGCTATGAAGAAGTCATTTTTTACAAGAAAAGAGCATAGAGGACTTGTCATGAGCATTTACCTCAGTGCACTGAACACAGGGCTCGCACTGGAGCCATGTGAGGTCACTGCCGGTATCAGGATCAAGGAAGTATGGCTTTGATGGCTGTCCTATGTTGAGGGTAACGTTATAGAACCTTCACAATACAACAGAAAAGCGTTAAATTCAACAGATTGCTGGATATGGGTTTAGAGTCTTGACACATTAAATGGAAAATTCTGAAAGTGGGGAAGAATTATGTAGGAAGTATGTACATACCCAATAGGATACACGTTCCCGTCAACGGGGAGCACAATGGAGGAACCAGCTCGATTGAGCATCAGTGACGACGTTGCTTCCGTTGGTAGCATAGACTTCCTCCTATGATACTGCTGCTGCTGATCATAGTAAGAACCTGATGACGATGATATCTCGCATAAACTCAGCGCAAACACCAGCACTTGCAGCAGCAACATCACCCTCACCTTCTCTCCCTTCATCTCTCCCGTTCTCTGTGTGTTTACTCTTTCCCTCAGTTAGCAAATGAGAAAGAGCGAGTTGTAATGACTGAATGTTGTTTGATAGAAATAGAAAAAATGAAAGATAAGATGGATCAGGATCAATGAATCGTACGTTCTTGGAGTTTTGTGCATGAACCCAGTTTTATACTTTGAGGTGATGTGTGGGTGGGAAGCTATATACTATGTGGGTGTGACAAATGGGTCGTCTAGTTTTAGGATATTAGTATTACTTCTGATCAAAGGATGGATAGGTATTGCTTGGCGGTTGCTCCCTTAACTCAGTTTAATTGCCATTCTTTTCTTTGCTGTTAGGTTTATTAAAACACCATTCTTTGGACTAAAAAAGAAGAAGAAAAGAGAACAGATTTCTTCTAATATTCCTTATTCCTTCCCTCCTTTGAGATCGGAGGATTGTATTAGTGGGCTTTTGAAAGTAGTTTTGTCTTATAGGAAAAGAATAAAGTCAAAAACTGTTTATTTTGTCTGCACAAAGTGAAAAGGTAGAAATAGAAAGATGAGAAACCTCAAAATTAAAAAGGCATGAGTGTTTCAATGTTGAGATATGGGAATTTCTCGGAAACTTCCCTGTGCATAAGCATTCTCTCTCTCTCTCTCTCTCTCTCTCTCTCTCTCTCTCTCTCTCTCTCTCTCTCTATATATATATATATATATTATAATAGCACATGCAGGAAAAGGAAGCTTCCATCCTTCATGCATGGGAGTATCTGCTATACCTTTAAACCTTTATACGACGTAATGATGGGAAATCTATCCATTTTTTCACTTTTATCCAACTTTATGCTCATATTGAAGCTTAAAATGAAAATCTGATCATCATGAGGCCTCGTACCTTAAGAGTAGGAAAATAAACAAGTCACAAACGAGCAGCAGTCAAAAAACCTTCAGCCAGTCTTGGTCAAGGGGTTAATTTTTCTTTTTCTTTAGCGTGATGATATTTTTCTGAGGTCTATTGTGGCAGGAAAAACAGCACAGTCAAGGCCTATCAATAATGAAATTGTTCAACTATCCATGGGTATAAGGACCACCGCAGCAGCATCAGGCACAGATGTCAAATATAGCAGGAAAGATAGGGAGTACTGTTAGAATATGTGCTCCTTTCAGGAATCTAAGCAACATATTTGTATTTATGCACATTCATCAAAAGGAGGAAAAAAAGTATAGGTGTCCGTCCTCCTCAAAGCATAACACCCTTCACCAGTTTCACAAGTTACATTTTTTTTCTTTTTTTAAACAAAAGAGGGTGACACCTCCATTTATTAAAACCCTTACTTTAGGCGGAGGAAAACCATATCTACATCAAAGAATCAAAGATAAAAAAATGCATCTCTACAAAAATCTTTCGTCTAATATAAGGGATGCCTAATCTATCCGTACGTAAAAGTTCCCTAAGCCTTCCCGGACCAACATCTTCTCCAAAAAAATCCATATTACCTCCCTTTGTCTCATGTTTAGCCAAAAAATCCACTACCATATTAACCTCTCTAAAGACATGCCTGAACTGAACATTAAGAGAACTAAAAAGGCTTTGAGTTTCCTCCCAAAATTCCCAAAGATACCAATAATTACAAACCCCTGACACAAACCATCCTACAATAACACTAGAATCCGACTCCATGACAAAGTTTCTCAACCCGAGTTGGTTGCACAAGTTACATGTAAACCTCTTTGACTGATTAAGCAAAAGGCAGTTGAGCCCTCTAGAAAGTAGAAAGGGATCAAAAGACTGCACTAGCACTAACACGGCCCGAAAATCTTGGAAGATTTGCCTCTCCTTCATTCACAAGCTAAGTCAGCATAAGTTTACAGGAGCTTAGTGATAGCAACAAACTCTCAGCGAAAATCTAATCCAAGATGTTACTCCATTTGGCTTTGGTCCTTGAAATGCAAAGTGAAACAACAGTAGCAAAAATGACGAATCAGGCAATGTTAATGTATGTAACGATTACACTAATATAATATTTCTATCATTGCAGCCATCAAAGACTTCATCACACAATCTCCTTTAACAACTCGCTACTCTTAACATTACTATTAAAGAGAGAATGGATAGATATTTCTTATGCACATCTTCACCAGAAGCAATAAAAACTGACGTCCGTGATTCTACAAAAACAAAAAAGCCCATCAAATACTAACTCTAGTAACAAAATTGCAAGTTATAATGCTAGTGCTACAAAAACAGAACATTTAAGTAACTATTGTTACTATCCACATATTGCTGCAGTCCACTTTTGAAGGCCTTCCCATGCTTCGCTTGCTTTGGTTTGCTCTTCAAGGACAATGGCTGTCTCATCATGATTTCTGCTCCAACCTCCTTTTCGGAGGCCTCCCTCGTCCTGTATGTTTTAATCGCTCCTGCAGCTGTGAAGGTAGTGATGCTTCCATAGTTGTAGCTAAAACTTGTTTTCGTTTGGGAGGCCTCCCTCGACCCTTTCTCTCAGGCTGTTGCTGCTGCAATTCATTGTGTTTCTGATTACCCAAGGGTATTACACCTGCAGATCTGCATCTGCCTTTGACATGGTTGTAGGAAGCTCTGTCTGTCCTTGACGCTCTGCTATTTGATGATCATTTTGGTTCTGAAGCACTGCGGGCAGTGCTACTATGGCAGTAGTAGTAGGATCTATATCTCCCTTTGATTTAGGAGGCCTCCCTCGGCTTCGATGCTTTGGCAGCTGAGGCCCATGATGATGCTGATCATCTGAGAGCAATAATCCTCCCAAAGCCACTTGCAAATTTGGCTTAAATTTTGGAGGCCTTGCTTGGCCTTTGCGCTCAAGTTGCTGCTGTTGATTGTGCCAATTTTTTGAAGGCAGTGAATCCCTCACGGTATCATTTACAGCCTGTTCAGGTTGGGAGGTACCTTGGCTTTGATGACTTAACTGCCTCCCCTGGCATGGATACTCCAGCTGTTGCTGCTTACAGTGATTCCTATGTGCTAGGGGAAACAACGGCATGGCAGTTTGATCTTCACCATCGTTTTGTCTGCAAGGCCTTTGCCAGCCTTGGCCCTCCTCCTGTGGCTGTTGTTCATGACAATGCATATCATGTGAGGATAATAATTCCCCAATAGCCGTCTCCTTTGCCTTTAACTTTAGAGGACTCGCTTGATCTTTATGTTGCAGCCAGTGGTGATGCTGCGAGGGCAATGATTTTTTAATGGCATTATCTACTGCCAGTTCAGTTTGGTATGCGTCTTGGCCTTGAGTTGGTTGCTGCTCCTGCTGCCCGTGCTCAAGCTGCCAAAAATAAATGAACTTGAAATTATGTTTGGCATATTCTATAGTTTCTTTTGAACTTAACTAAAGATTCCAATCTGTGGACTTTACTATTACATCGATCATCAATGGGCATTAGCTAAGACTAAGAGATCAACAGAAGCTTTTAAATGATGCTATCTTGCACTCAAGTGCCTTTGCCTAATTACAATCATTTCCATGGGAAGCCGGGACGAAGTCACGTATCTTCAGTAATATTTTTGGTGAATTATTGTACACAGTACGTGGTGGGGATGATTGACAGTAGCGGACGACTAGGTTATCCTGATAACGAGTCAAGGAAGTGACTCCCATAAAATGTCGGAGGTGGAGTCTGCCCCAATGTATTCTATACTCGTACTAACTATGGATAGCTAATGGCTATAGGAAAAGAAGTCAAACATCATTGATACCAAGCATTAAAGTACCTCTGACTCACCACCATTGGACAGCTGATGGCTCCAGGCAGTAGCTGTCTTTGCAGTTGCTGCCATGTCTATGGCTTTATTTTATCAATTAATTGAACTGCGAATTCAATTACTAATTTGTTCATATTTTTTCTGTCTTTTTTTATAAGCAAAGACATCTTTCACCAAAAGAGGAAGAAGCTCAAATACAGAGTATATCAAAGCGGCCTGAAATTCAGAAGTTCTAAAAATTCAAGTTGTTAAAGAGACATTGCCTACAAAAACCATACAATCATACAGTGAATTAGAGTTTGATTCAATCACGAATTATTTTCAAATGGAAAACATGGTAAGTAAAACATCCAATTATTAATGCAAAATATTTTAAATACTTTGCTTAAGTCCTGCAAATCTCATCGACATGTTTAAAAACTAATATTTGTTATTTTGTTACATAACCTCTTGGAAAATCACATAAAAATTTGTGTCAATATATATCTTCAAAGATGATATTCTATCTTGTATTTTATAGTATCTAATAACGTAAACTAATTGGTTACAAATAGAGTATATATTTTTTTAAAAAAATTGGAATCAGTCACAAATAGAGTAAGAATAGGTCAAAAAAATCTTGAATTGGTCACATCTCAAGATGGCACAATGTGATCTAACCCAAACAGGCCAAAGATCATGTTCCATAATAAATACTAGCTAGCTCGCAATTGAGTAGAAAAGATGATACACTATTTCCCCCAATCTTTACACATGCAACACCAATCAACTGCTACAACTTGCCACTTCCTCACGTTATCCACATAAAAAAACTTCCTTAAGCTAACGTCCATGCAAAAATTTATTTTAAGTCATTTAAAAATTATATTTTAAAATAAAAAATATTTATTAAAAATGAAAATGAATAAATTATTAAAAGATATAAATTGATTTTTTCAACTTTTTATTATTTGTTCTTTTTTTACTTGAGGAATTATTCATTTTTTTAATAATTTGTTTTTTAAGAAAACTATTTTCCTTTTTCTATTTTTAAAATATTTTCCAATAACATTTTTATATTTTTCGCCTTTTTACTTTATTGAAAACTTACTTATATATATATTTTTTTTTTTTGAGCAAGGGTATTCGATGGGGGGGGGGGGGGTAATTGCAAAATTGGTGGTCGTTTGATGGGTGGTTGTGTATTTTCCTCAAAAGGAAAATTTCTCGAAAGACTAGGGTTAACTTAATTGGGGCAGTTTACCAAAGATAAATGCAATAAACCCCTTGTTTCTGTCAACTACTAATATCTCATACCACCAAAAACAAAATCTCAATCCAACAAGTTTCACCAAGAACCTGTATATCAGAATTTCTTATTCCCACAAGGTTATCCAGCAACAAATTGACTTACTCACATACGTTACTCGGATCTATTTACTTTTCTCAAAACTTCTTTAAAAGTATTTTATCTGCAAGTATTTGATGGGTGAAATTCTCATGCAATCAGCAATAGGATCCTAAAACTCTAAAAGCTTATGCCTCATGCCTCAAGAGGACTATTTCTGCCTCGTATAGTTGGGGATGGGTCTAGAATTAAATTCTGGAATGACTTAGGGTGTGGAGATCGAATCCTCAAAGAAGCCTACCCAATACTATACAACATTGCACAAAGAAAGGCGGCCTCAGTAGCAGAGCTTATGGATCTCTCTAGTGGTTCACCCCAATGGGACATCATTTTTCCTTAGAGCTGCCCAAGATTGGGAAATTAACACATTTACAGATTTCTTCAATCTTGTACACACTTGTAGTATGTCTCGAGGAGCGGATAAGATGATATGGTCACCATCCAAGGGGAGATACAATGTACAGTCGTACTATCAATCTCTTATGACACACTCTCCAAGAACATTCCCATGGAAGAACATATGGAAGACTAGGTCCCCCTAAAAGCTTCTTCTTTTTTGTATGGACAGCTTCATTAGGGAAGATTCTCACCTTAGATAATCTAAGGAAACGCCGCTTCATTGTATTGGATTGGTGCTACATGTGTAAGAAAAGTGGTGAGTCTATGAATCATCTATTATTGCACTGTGATGTAGCCATGAGTTTATGGAACGATATATTTGCGAGAGTGGGACTCATTTGGGTGATGCCAAGAAGGGTGGTTGAATTTTTGGCCAGTTGGCAAGGAATCTGGGGTAATTCTCAAATTGCAGCTATGTGGAAGATGATACCGACCTGTCTATGGTGGTGCATATGGATGGAGAGGAATGGTCGGAGCTTTGAGGATCATGAACGGACAATGGATGAGCTTAAAACTTTTTTCCTGCACACTTTATTCCATTGGTCGATTGTAATAGACTTTAATGGCATGAATGTATATGATTTTCTTGTATCTTTAGACAGTCATGCCTAGGTGTGGCTCTTATATATGTCCCGTGTACTTGGTTCGCCTATTATCAATAAAATACTTATTTACTGATTATTCCCTATCCTCGTAAATAGCTCTCTGTAAAGAAATCTGGACAAATTTTCATTTCTATTACCTGGTAATCATGTGCCTTTCCCTTGCCACGAAGTGTAGCTTTCAGCTGCTGCTCCTTTTGACCTGATGGCTCCAGCCTTGATGATTTAAGCAACAGGGGAACCCCTGAATATGGAAGCTCTAGTTGCTCTACATACTCCAGCTCCTGCGAGTCTGATAGTACATCAAGAGAACTCATAATTGGTAACAACTCCAATGGCATCGGGTGGCTGCAAAGTTCTGAATGGTCTTCAGGAAAGTCCAGTAGCTTCATCCCAAACTGTCCTGAGGCCACGTTGAGAGAAGTTCTTGATATGGATGCCTCTTGCTCAACATTTTCTGTTTCCGTTGCTTTTAAACAAAATTCTAATCCTCTCTGTGAATCCTGAAGCTCTTGCTGCAGTTCATTTTTGAGCTGTCTTGAATTTGTTAGCACATCAGAGGAAGTTCTAGTTGGTTTTGTCTGGCATTCTGGCACCTCTTGCTGACCACAGAATTTTTTAACTTGCATTTTCTTTTTTATAGATCTCTTCTGCAATGTTTCTACTTCATGTCGTGGAGGCCTTCTTTGATTAGAAAACTCAACTTGCTGCTTGTGCTTGGGATTCATTAAATTTTCCTTCTCTTGTTCTTCCATCACAGGTTTTAGAGTGTCATGCTTTGACACCTGACTGACACTTGATGAGTTAATAATATCCATCAGATGTTCCTCAATCTTCTTTGTCCTCTTCAGCAATTCTATAAACTTATCCTATCATTCAGAGTGTAATTTAGTAAAACCAAAGCTTTTATAAGATGAATAGAAAGTGGTCATCAAAATATTCAGACACTTCTTAATATTTACCTTTGAGAGAAGTGATGAGCCATCGTTTTCCAATCTCCGGCCTGCAAAATAAGAACGGTGGGATCTCACAACAGCTTCACCATTCTCTGGCTCCTTGGATAGGTTCAGATCACTGTTTATTAAACAAATAAAGGGGGGCTTGTAAAATCAAGAATACAGACAAAAAAGGGCACAATAAGCATAGACAATAAATTGAAAGGGGCAAACCTAAGGCCAACCATCTTACTCCTCACTTCAGTTTGCAGCTTATTTTGTTTCTCAATAGCTTCATTCTTTTGCCATTGTAGCTCAATTAACTTTTCAATTAATAGAATTTGTTCTTCTTGTAACTGAATCTGTTTTTCAATATAATTGGCATGTGGCACTGGTTCACTTCTTTCTTCTGCAGGCTTTTGTTCTACTATGGGTTTAACTTGACCTTCAGCTCCATTCAACTGCCAGCGCTTCCTTTTCAGAGAATTTTTGTTTCCCACAGGCAGCTTATAACAATTTTCAGAAGTTTTAACAATCTCTCCACTCTCACCAAGCTTATTCAAATGATGCCTCAAAAAACTTGCATGAGCCCGTGGCAAATCCTTGACATCTTCCTTAATAAACTTTGATATTGCTTCCTCAGTTGAGCCCTCTTCCTCATTCAATCCTTCAACTGCTCTCCATATCATCTACGCGAATTCACATGCAAAGGTAGGACATCTAAAAATCATCAGAGAACTAATGGAGAGCACCATCAAAGAAAAAAGTATAATACCAGAGCGTAGGTGGGATGATCAGGAGTGTGCAAATCAGAGAGTTTCTCGCAAACACATTGTTCAATGTGCTTCCTGAGATCTGGTCTGAGGGTATTGTAGGTGTGTAAACTTCTATACTTTCTCATTGCAGCATCAACGATCTTGTTTAACTTTAATCTCTGTGCATGGCATAAAAAATATGTTGTCATCAGGGTTTTGGAAATATGTGTAAACCCAAAATATAAACTAGCCCATATAACAGTTCAACAATAACTGATTCAGCCATCTGTATGAATGGCTGAGCCATTAAATCATCTAAGCTGTGTCATAAAAATAAAGCTAAAGGTTAGGACACACACTGTGTACATGACAAGTGGGTCATTTTATTGGATAACAAGCCCTTAATTAATGATAGCATATTAATGGAGATGAATTTAGCAGGAAGAATTAAAATCATTTGTGATAGATCATCTTGAAGAAGCAATTTAATATGAATTTGTATCTTACTTGTTCCAACTCTTTCTAGTTAAGGCTAGACTCTTTCCTATAGGGTTAACAGCGTTTTGTCGATTAATATTAAAATACAATAATCTTACAAACTTCTAAAAATATCGTGAACTTGTGATACCACATTGCTTTAAAACCAAAACAAAAAAAAAAATCTAAACACAAATGCCTTAGGGGTAAAATTGAGATAATGGAGAGCATCAAGTACATAATTTTGGGGAAAGCACATTTTGTACCCTCAAACTCCTGACATTTTTTCAATGTGCATCCCAAAACAACAAAAGCCATCAATTTTCACTTCAAACTAACACTTTTTGGAGTTTACACCATCGATCGTGACCTCACTGTCAAAATCATGCCACAGGTCCTATTTTTCACCGATCTAAACAGCCAGATTTAAATCAAGTGTATAAAATTGTAAATTGCCAAAAATTGGTAGTTTGGGGCCGAAGTTAAAAAAAGGGTAGTAGTTGGGGAAGCAAAATGCACTTTCCCATATAATTTTTAAACATAACTTCTGATTACCATGCTCTTCTTTCTCCAATGATATGTGTTTTCTACCAGTTTGGAGTGTGGCTGGCAATGTGAAATGGGTTTACAGGTGTTCAATCTGCCCAACCACCACTTTATTGACAAGGAACACTGTGATATCATTATAGCCCATAAACACTCAGAGGCAAAATGAATCCTATGTATAACAAAATACAAATATTCAGACCATTGACTGAGATCAGAATAAATGAAAGCACAAATTCGATCTATTATTTTCATTCTTCTTTGCCCAATGGCTCCTTTTCCATAGAGGAATTGGAAAAAAAAAAAAAAAAAAAGGCTACTAATGTCAAGCATATGTTTGACATTAGTATTTTGAGGAAATTCCCAAATTAAGTTGAGTTATTTATGAGTGTATAAGGATTATGAAAGAAAAGGAAAATCTCGAGTATATAAGGAAACAGGTTAACAAACTTATGTTAGTAAAAGAATGAATCTAGAGGAGGACTAGCCCTATCAGCCCCAGGAACAGCTCTACCAACCAAATGGACTCTTCGTCTCCAATCTCCAAATACAGCTTCAGGAGCAACATTTTCCCAACCAATGGGCCCTTTAAATCCCGTAATTTTTAGCCATACAGCCTGTCTTTTAATCTTAGGTACAATCAAATCCAGTCTTATACAAATTTTCACAGTTCTGGGCATTTTATCAAAGCATGAGTTATAACAGCCACAATTAGTTATGAATACGAACTTGCACCAAAAACTGAAGCAAGCGACCCAATTTAGAATGTACATAAATGTTTGTATGCCTGTGCGTGCGTGCATGTACAAGGAGCAATTTGACAGACCCAGAAATAAAAATCACACGTAGAATAATTGCACTGAATTGGACAGGGAGAAACCTACATGATACGGACCCCCATCGGTTTCCGACCCTGCTTTTGCTTGGTTATTTTCTGCGTTCTGCATTGACTGTTAAAATAAAAGATAATCCAATATGATAAACTTCAAACCAAAAGACAAAGAAACCCGGAAATAAAAGGAAAAGAAAAAACAAGAATCCGAACATTATCACTCTGATTGTTAAGCAGAATCAGAACTGAACTTCAGAATGTTAATCCTAGCGTCAATTATTTATACAAATTGGAATTCTCTAATTTTGATCAATTGGATAACATATCTCAAGTGGACGACCATACTTAGAAAGTGAGCTTACATTCATTATAGCGGAGCGGACCGTCACAGCGTTCAAGAAGGGTTCCAAGCTTATTTGAAAAGGTTTGGTTTTGTTTAAGGATGTTCGTCCTAGGTTTTTGTC
>QEOT01001879.1:74137-146965 GCA_003123785.1 Pterocarya stenoptera
CTATGCAGCTGTTGAAGAAGGAAGAAGAAGAAGAAGAAGAACCACTGGGTCAGAGACGAAATGCTATGGCTATGCCCAGAAACGCTCTTTGTGAGTCTCTGACTTATGTTTTTGTTTGTTTGTTTTTGTTTTTTTAATTATTGATAAAAGGCTCCACGTCACCACCTCCACATTGGAGTGTGCGGATTGCGCAAAATTATTAGGCTTTCATGTAGCAGAACTGTTCCTAAAATCTTGGCAAGTCTGTTTAATTGAAAATTTGGATACAATATACGTTTTATTTATTTATTTAGAAGATACGTATTTAATATCATGATATTGGGCCGATAAATGCAATAAATAACGTCATAAATGATTTTTAAGTAATGGTTGAGATATTAAATAAATAAATAAATTTGAAAAAAAAATTGATATGTTGATAGAAAAAATAAGAGTAATCCTATTAAGTTCTTTAATTTGTATTACTCATTTTGTCTTCTTGATGTAGTACACGTGCTGTCACATAGTTTATTAAAAATAAATAAAAATTTTAAAACACAAATATAAAACAGAAAAGGGAATCTAGGGTTTTAATTTTTATCTTTTTGTGTTTTCGAGTCTCACTTTGTTTAGAATATATATATATTTTTTTAAGTTTTTTTAAATAAGCCACATGGTGAGCCACATCAAAGGGATAAAGTGAGTGATATAAATTATGAGACATAGTAGCATTACTCAAAAAATAATAGAAATGGGTAATGCTAGATACAGCTTTAGAATGTACAAGTCTCACGCACTCCTTTGAAAAAATGAAATCTATTATTAAAAAATAATTTTCTTATAGATTCCAAATTTAATGACTTTTTAAAAAAAAAAAAAGCACGGGAGATTTGCACACTGCAAATATCATTTCTCAACAGAAATATCATGAATGAAAAATATTATTATATTTTATAACGCTTTCAAAGAGTTGATTATAATATTTATTTTTTTATACATATATTTATATATATATATAATATGTATAGATTAGGTATGATTTGCACCCTCTTGATCTTAGTAGAGTTGCTTGAAAAAAGGTAAATCTTTTCTTGTCTTGCCATTTCGGATTCTATGAAAGAAATTAATCCGTTGAAAATAGAAAGAAAAGGAAAGAAGTTGAGAGTTTTGAGTCCTCTTGCTTGCTGACCAAGCCACATGCAGGCAACATCTTTTCCTTTCTCTTTTCAACATCTTTCCATTGTAGTTTACATTAACGGTACTCCAACTTCCCATACGTTAAATTCACCAAGTCCAACTGCATGCTAAATACTGGTTACAGATTACCATAGCAAGCATCTATGTGCTAAAATCCTTGTTCAGGATATTTCACAAACAAAAAGAAATGAATAGAAGATAATCTCTTTATATGTGTTAGAAATTTCTAATTTCTATAGGTAAATGATGGCACACTACAAAGATAATGGCTTAGCATTAGAATCACAATATTTCACAACTGTCCATGGGATTGGCATAAAGTTACTAACCTTGCATCAAACTGAACCTCGAAACTAAAAACTCCAGACTCATTAGTGCATTGGCTGCATTATGTATTCATTATGCAGAACATATCTGGACATTGATTATATGAAACAGACATGCATGAGAGAACAACTGGAGAAATACAGATCTTCGTTGTGATTCGTCCGCGTCTATCTTTTCAATCTCTTGACCATCCGATCAAAGCAAGTATTATGGAAATTATGTTACCACTGATCAGGGCCTTCAGTAGTCTTTGCTTTTCGGGCGTGTATGGTGGGTACCTTATGGATGTATCTCCAGCAAAACTTCTGTATAGAACTGCCTTCTTATGGCTAAAAGCATCAAAAGAGAATTTCCCATGGTATGAGCCCATTCCACTCTCCCCAACTCCACCAAAAGGTAAACCCTCTGAAGCAACCTGCATTGTGAAGTTTATAACATACAAAGAAATGGCCAATTAGCTAGAACACAGGTAATAAAAGAATGCATGGCTGTCCAGATGTTGGAACATGTGTGCGTGTGTGTTTGCATGTAGAGGCGTTTTTGCTTGTATATTTGTAAAGTAATTTATTCTATAATTGACAAACTCTGCAATCCTTCAAAGTTAATTCTTTATATATATATATATACATATATTTTGAAGCACTTTGAAGATAATTTCTGAAGGTACAAGACACTCATGTTTCATGCATTTTCATGGTCTCCTTGCATACCAATGTCACAAGTGGCCAAGTAAAAATTGGTGAT
The DNA here is from genome assembly GCA_003123785.1 of Pterocarya stenoptera. Classification (NCBI taxonomy): domain Eukaryota; kingdom Viridiplantae; phylum Streptophyta; class Magnoliopsida; order Fagales; family Juglandaceae; genus Pterocarya; species Pterocarya stenoptera. Next base: position 76,385 of record QEOT01001879.1, read on the forward strand.
AAGTACATGTGACACTTGGAACCTCGTCTGTACTATTTCGTTTAAATCTGTACTTCTCATCCATATCCATTACTTAGTGCAAGTCAGTGAGGGGAGTGTTTTAAATGTCTACGTCATGCTTTGTACTGCACAAAGCATAACACAAATACCTGTGAAATTTAAATCCAGAAATTAAATGATTCTGTTCACTTGCTCAAATTTACTAATCTGCTCTTTCATTCAGAAAGTTGATGCACTACTAGGGTCTTGCCCACTTACTGATTTAAATATCGGCCAATCATCAAAAGGTATTAACATGTTTAGTAGATAGATATCAGTTATCCAGATCAGACTAAACTAATGAGGTTTTGGTTTGCATCGATATCAGAATCCAACCATTTCTATAGATATGAAATAAGATCATGATGGAATAAATTTGGCTAATCTATAAGTTTCAGGATGAGAATAATCACATGTATAACGGTATCATTGATGAGCATTCCTCCTGAAGATATATTTTGCACAAAATCCTTCTTCAGCTGCTCATCATTAGTGAAGAGATATGCAGCAAGAGGCTTTTGTTTCGAGTTTATCACCTCAAAGCTGTCTTCCAAGTTCTCAACCTGTAACAAACCAGAAGAAAAGTTGAAAATAAACATGTCCTGAATCTCACTAAAGTCACTGCTGACAATAACTTCTTTTAGAATTCATTGCTGTGCACAAATCTTGGCAACGTGAAGCAAAAATTATGCAGGAAGAAGAATTGAGGGGAGAAGGTCTTCCTTTCGACATGAAGAAGAGCAATGGTTACACCACCATTAACTTTTGAGAAGGAAGAATAGAGGGAGAGTGAGAGAGAGCATTCAAAGTTGGTCTTTATCATTTGGGAAGGATGAAGCAGGGTAGAGTAGCAAGGACAGTTCTTTGTACTCACGAGATGACTGGATAGAGTCATTAGCTGACACTATCAAAATAGATATTTTTCTCCACAGACAATAGGCCCTTTACATAGTCACAGAGGAAGATGTAATCTTTAAGTAATTATAATACTCACAGTGTGGATGGGCATTAAAGGCCCAAATATCTCCTCCTGCATTATCTGGGAGTCCTCTGGGACATCCAACAAGATGGTTGGAGCTATCTTTCTGAAATAAAAAATGACAATTCATGGAATGATGGTTCATCTAACTTTTATAAGACTCTCAACAAGTTAAATCTAACAAGTAATTAACTACAATACTCACAATTGATTCTCATCCCTTTGACCTCCAAATACAACTTTATCAGATACATTTTCCTCATCCAACAGCTTTACCAGACGAGCAAAGTGGGATGAGCTCACAATGCGGGAAATGTCTTTTGATTTCATTGGATCTTTCCCAAAAAATTGCTCCAGTTCATGCCTTAAAGAATGTATCTACATAGCAGGAATGTATTAAGAAACATGCCACTGATACATATCATTACTGTCTTCCAAGAGACAACCTTACCAACTTTGGAGCGAAGGCATTTGTTGTTATAATATAATCAACACCGATACAAGCTTGCCCGTTATTGCATGCCCACTTGCCAGCAATTATCCTCCTAACAGCAACCTTATGCGTGCAAAAGTGAAATCAATTATAGAAACTAAGATGGAAAACATAATTCGAGCTCTAGGAAAAATCTTACTTGTAAGTCAATGTTTGAATCAACAACGGCAGGGCACTTTCCTCCAAGTTCCAGGATTACGGGTGTAAGATGCTTTGCAGCAGCAGCCATCACGAAGCGAGCAACCCTTGCACTACCTGCAGAAAACTTAAAAGTTACTTCATGGAATATTAAATATGAGCAAGTCAGGCATGCCAGGGTATCTTACTGCAACTGCTGTTTATATGTATAACTACTATCAACGTTTCAACATCCTAGGATTCAGAATAAATTACAAAAACAAATAAAATGCAATAAAAAAACCTGTGTAAAGTATCTTATCCCACTTCTGCGCAAGTAGTGCAGTAGTTTCATCAACAGCCCCTTCAACAACTCTTATGGCAGAATTGTCTAGATATTCCTGTACTAAATTTGAGAGCAGCAATGATGTGGCAGGAGCAATTTCTGATGGTTTTAAGACCACAGCATTGCCAGCTGAAATAGCTCCAATGACCGGATCAAGAGATAACACTAGAAAATAGACACAATACATGTTACTTTAAAAAACTTACTTTATATTATGATAGATTAATAATAGAAGACACCATAAAACCTGAATTAAATTAAAGGAAAAAAAGTGAAATTTATTTCGCAATGTCATGTAGCATTGATGACCAATTCAAAGAAGGGAAAAAAAGGTCCAGCTGTTGAATTATGAAGCTGATTACATGTTCTTAAGGTTCCTAGTAATAGAACAGTGGATGTAAGTTCACAAAATTCATGAATCCCAACAGGTAGACATTGAGCAGCGAAGCATGCTCCGGTGTCTAAGTGTTACATGTTTGCCCATGCTCACATGTCTTGCTATTAGTGAAATTCAAAGGTTATGAGATCTAAGTTCTAACAAAGGTGTAGGAACAAATTTCAGTCTCCAGCAACAATTCTTTATGATTTAGATCAGTGATATGTAACAGATGGTATCTGCATAAGGAGTTGGAGGAACACCAGTTGTAAAATTTGATTGTGCATCTACATAAACAGTTTTTATGTATAGGGTTGTTTCAGTATAAATTAATAATAAACAAACAGGGACCTCTTTCTTTAAAGGCTAGATAACAAGCTGTTGGAATTGAACCATATTCAAATGGTGCATTTGAATAATATCCTGTTGGACCTGACAAATTGATCATGCTCATTACCTTCCTACCTCTACAAGTTACTAGTGATTCTAGAGATAGGTATCGTAAAATGTATCATAAGCCACTAAACTTGATAAAATGGTCTGTTTAATTCTGTCTAGAAGATAGCAGTTTAGACCTATGCAGACCACAGAAGCATAGAGTCATCAGCAATATCTTAAAACAGTAAAGCAAAGGTACTGTAGTCACCACATTTTGATCTACCATCAATACACCACCATCAGTTAAGCTGTACTAAAAAAAATTAACTTCAAATTTGAAGTCAAGTCTTGCGCAATGTATGAGCAGGAATTTATTAAAAAAACATGCAGAAACAACATTTGGCACAATATCGGACCCTATGCATGAGAAGTAAAAAAGCATGTAACTAGACACCTACAGTCACGTATATAGGAGTTTCCCCCAGCAGAGCTATGCAGCTTTCCTAATGAAAGTATAATAGCATAAACCTATGTATCGATCCAAGAACAGTTTTGAGCAGCTCAATGGTGGGTAAATACAGACCTATAACAAGTCCAGTTATCTTGAGAGGGAAATGTCAAAACAAAGATAAAGATGGTAGCTGGAAATTCTGAATGCCTTATTCTGAGAGCTCTTCTAATTAAATAGCAAAGGGACAGAAAGAACAAAGAAAACTGTTGTTCTACCTCTAATACAAAGTTGTTATATATGGTTCTTAAAGAAACACAAGAAAACAAATGTGATTTCTAGGGCCGTGAACTCAGAAGTACGAAAATTATGGTGTGTAACAAGTTTCAGCTTTTGCATGAAACCGCATTCTCTTTTACATACAGAAAGGAAAGTTCCATGTCGAGATGACCAACACAACTCCTAAAGGTTCTGACACGATTTCTGCTGATGAAGGATATGTGGTAAGTGAAGTTTTGACCTGAAAAATATTGACAATTTGCATTATGTAATGTTTGTGATTCTTTAAATTTGAGGACAGTCCCGACAATACATATCACAGTTGTTAACAACAATAAGAGTAGCTACAATTAATCACCTTTTCTGGAATCATCCAACTGCTCAATTCTTTTAGTGCCAACTTACATGAGGATTTTACCTGTGAAATCTGCATCAAACATCAAGCATATTGACTACAGACCATGTGAGGTAGAAAAATTCTATTCATCATCCTCACACACCACACACCATACATTTTTTTTTCTCTTACCAAATGTATGGTATATGGATGATGAGTAGAAGAATTCAATTAGTTTAAGAAAAATAAAACTCAAAAACAATTTTTAAAAAATTAAAAAAAAAAAATTGGTGTGTTGGGATAACGAGTAGCAAAGCTCGTAGAGGTAAATAGATAAGCAAAGAAGTAAAAAGAAAAGGAGAATCTGCAAATACATACCTGCATTCATATATTGTGTGTGTGTTTAAACCTATTGTCAGGTTAGTTCTCTTCTGCAATGATCCCGTGAAAAACATTATATTCTAGCTTCCCCAAACTAACTCCGATCTAAAAAGCTAATCAAATTGCACTACTCATAATTTCAGGGAGAGAGAGAGAGAGAGGAGTTGCCATTTTCAACCACGTGCAAGTAAAACGTAGCGGGAAAACAATCTTGAGAGTTGAGATAAGGTTGACACAGGACAGAGTTGAGCTTCTTAACAATAATAAATTCAATCTATCCATCGTTATCTCGGTGTTCATGTGGAGGGGTCTCAAAGACAGCCTACCCTTTGATGTAAATCTCAAGAAATTTCATATATTTCTAGCTTCCAAATCTATCCAGCGTTATGATAGCTTTTGACATTCATATAAAAGAATAAAACAAGAGTACCTCGGAAATAAAGGCCTCGAAAGCGGGCTTTGAGAGGTCCTTATGAAGAGCTTCGGTAATCTCCATCTCCTTTTCCTCAACCATCTTCTCAATGCTCTTCAACTGGGACACTCTCCATTCGTAGCTCCTTGTCTTGCCGGAGTTAAAGCTCTTCCTGACCTCCTTAACTAGTAGAGCCGCTTTGTCTGCGTCAAACTTTGGTTTCTCTTCCACCTCCACCATTAATGACAGAGTGGCTGAACAACTTTTAAAGCTACAACATACAGACAGACAGAGGTGCGGACGCGCGCAGGAATCAGTATTTTGTAGATACCAAGAAAGTGCAAAGATAGAAAGACAGGTTACCCAGACGATGTTCTGATAAGCTTGGGGAAGGAAACTCGCGTTTGATTGCTCTTTCTTGTAAAACGGTAAGAGAATGCCTTGTTAGCTCCAAAACCAACTGCACTGTATGTATAAGACAAAAAACAAAGTCTCATGAGTTTCTGCTTGCGTTCTCTGTTCTGTTCTCTGAAGCGCTTAATGTGTATAACAGAGTGTATCTTTGCTTGATCATGGAGTTTCAACTGCTCAATTTCTACTACATATATTTTCTGCTAAATATATACAGCAGTAATTCTGCAACTGAAGATTAAGAAGAAAAAAATGAAAAGATACTATATCTACAGTATCTCGAAATCATTCTATAGTTCACAACAGTCGAGTTTTAAAATAAACAATGAACAAGAGACTGTAAGCCACATGAAATCTGAGGGGGGACAAAAGCAAAAGCGAATTATAGAAAAATGCTGGAAGATGGACCCGTGAGTGGAATTGTAGAGATCACTTTTTGGAGTTGGGGCGTGAAAAGTCAGAATTGGAAACAGTTAACACTTCTATTCCCTTTTGTGTGAGTTACAGTTACAGTCTCCTTTAGTTTCAGATTCTTCTGCATCTAAATCATGTGAATTACTCGAGGAAAATTGAAAAGAAGACCGAAAGCATTGCATAAACAAGAAAGTCATGCCCATGTTCAGAAACTCCATGGTTCCTTCCTTGTAGTATAAGTTGTAAAAATCAGATATTCACAAATGATGTTGTTGCAGAAGCATCAGGTTAAGAAGGCAAGAATAAATACATACCTGTAGTCCCGCAAGAGCTGGAAGGTGATGCTCTCCATGATGGAAAGAGGGAGTGAGTGAAAGACAGAATGGTCGCTGAAAGCAAGCTTTAAATGCCTTTTGAGCTTGGAAAAATCATCTGCATTGAAAACGTGGTTTTGTATGACCTGACAAAAAACGCAACACGATGATTTCTCTCGGCCATTAAAACATGAAGATAACGTAGAAGAAGCTTTTATTTGTCAGAAAATTTGACGAGGTTACTTCGTCTTCTTCTTCTAACATTATAATATCTATCAGTCCCCGTGAAACAATAATGGTGCTTTTGTGTCCACCCACTTAAGGGGTTTCGTTATCAGAGAGTGACAGATAGCTAAAAAGGAATTGAATGACCACAGTGGGAAACCGTGACTCATAATCAAACCTAAAATGGAGTGCTAACTATATAAAAATAATTTTATAAATTAATGTAATTTTATTTAATTGTTAGATTTATTTTATAATAAAAATAATATTATAATCCGATGAATCACATTAAATCATGTCAATTTATGTAATTAATTTTATGTAATCACTTTATTATTAGAATATTTTCCAACGTAAAAACAAGAAGTTTAGTACTTTCAAAAGATGAGTTTTATATATATTATATATGAACTCTATTATTCATGATTTCAATACACTATATTTATTTTATTTATTTTTATTTTTTAATTAATTTTATTCTTCTTAAATTAATTAAGTTCTTATACTCATCATTTATACACCATATGTTTAATAAGAAAAAAAATTAAAAGATTATGTAAAAAAAATTTTAAAAAAAATACAAATTTATTAAAAAACATTTCATTATCTATTAAGTAAAAAAAATAAAAATAAAAAATTCGGTAGAAAGATTCAATATAAAAATTCGGTGGGAATAATGTTTCTCAAAAATAAAACTAGACCCCTATCAACTTTATCAAAACTAATACAAATAGACCAAGACCCTCGTAATTCTTAGACTTATTTAACATATAATTATATAAATTAAATCGTTATGATTTTACGTATCACCATTTGTCACTTTTTATATTCCGTAAAATGTGATAAGTTATGTACAAATAAAATTAACAAAAAAAAAAAGTATATTAGTTTTGTGAAAGCAAGATTTGAGGGACGAGGATCCATGTTGCATTGCCAAAAACAAAACCATTACCCCTTATCTCTTTGATCAACATGTAAAGATGATTTGATTGGGTGTTCAAGATTGTTCAAGATATTGAGCTTGTCACTGAGAGAAAAAGGAGACTTGCTGCATTGTGAGAGAGAGAGAGTAACGATGTTAAAGGTGCTGAGAGCATTAGCAGTGGCTTATTCATATGTATATTTGTATAATATCTCTTCAAATTCATCCTTTTTTTATTATGGATTTTTAAATTTTTACATAGCTATGAACAATGTTCACTCACAAAACATTATCTATAATGTTGTCTCTCTCTCCCCAAGCAGTGTTCTATTGGCTCTCTCTCGAATTTTGTCCCCAACGGAATTCTCTCAAACACTTTTCTCTCCTCTCTCTCTCTCTCTCTCTCTAAATCACCTACATAGGTATTGCCAATTAGTATAACATAAATTGGGTAAAACGTGGCATGTGCCCTTGAACAAATTTTACGACGTTGTCACCAACAAACATGATGGTGTTTGGTAGTAGATTGGACCAAACTGATGTGAGAGAGAAAGAAGGTAGTAAACTCAGGGAAGAAGAATTTGACAGAATTTGCAATAATGAATACAGAGAAAGAAGGTAGTGTTGTTGTCTATAGTTAGGAACATCCAATGAGGAATAAATTGTTTTTATTTCAAGAATTAAATGTTTAATGACATGATATTAAAATTAACCGGGTTTGGTTTTTCTTGGATTGAGAGTGTACACACTAGACCACATTGTACATGATTTTGGTATTTAGTATTTAGGAAGCATGCTTGGCAGATATGCTGATTACTTCATTCTTTTGGTTTAATTGATAAAATGTCATTTAGATTACTTCATTCTTGACAGATATATTGATATTCATTTTTTCATCTTATTCTCTTTCATGAATATTTTTCCCCATTTATTTTACACTTTTCATGCATACATACTTTTCTCGTGTGTTGTTTTAGTAACATTTTATCTTTTAATATTTTGTTAAAAGATTAATTGTTTAATTGATAAGGATCTCTTCTTCACCACACTATTAGAAAGTAGTGAGGGTAGTATTAACAATCCCCCTATAAACAGTATAAATGTTGATGTCCAAACGACACAACCCCAACGGAAAAAAGGTAAACAAAAATTTCAACGGGATGTGTCACTTACTGCAAAGGAAGATACTTTCCTCATTTCAGCTTGACTTAACATTAGTATGAACCTCATATGAGAGACCAACCAATCCTTCACACAATTGTGAAGTAGAATTTTTGACTACTACTCCACCTATAAACCTAATAGTCAAGAACAATTTATCTCCTTTTTAACCAATCAATGGTCAATCATTTAAAAATGCATTAATAAATTTTGTGGTAGCATAGCCCCAAGTTGAAGGAATGCATCCAAGTGGTGTGATCGAATTAGACAAGGTATAAAGCTTAATTAGATGCTTTGTTGTTCTAATTATTAAGTATTTGCAATTGCATAGCCCAACTAATTGTTCCACTATTTTGTAGATTGATAAGGTAAAAATCTTGTATCGAAAGACCCAAAAAACAAACTTTAACATGGATCATTGTTAGAATCTTTTGAGGCACCAACCTAAATGGCAAGCACACATGGACCTCGTAATAAAAAAAAGACAATGTGTCATGTTCAGATATTACTCCAAACTCAATACATTTAGGGGAAGACATGGAAAATGTGCCCGTAAATTTTGAGAGACCTTCGAACAAGAAAGTTGAAAAAGCAAGAGAGAAACAAAGGAAAATCATTAAGGAATAAAGTCATATCTCGTACATAATTGTATGTTTGTATGATGATGATTTTGTAATGGTTTTGGTTGTGTGGTAACATATTTTGGATATTGTTGTACTTAGAGTTGTACAAGTAACCGTAAAAATTTAAAACCGATCGAGACCGACTTAGACTGGCTGTTGGAGCTCAAAATTGGCCGAAACCGGCGTAGAACCGGTCGACCAGCAGTTGAATTTGACCAAAATCGATGTCCAGGGTTTTGGTCCCGATTTGAGCTTGAACTGGACCGCTGAACCAATCGATAGTTAAACGTTTTTTTTTTTTATATTTAAATTATACATATATGAAATAACGCCATTTCAATTAAGTGAGTGAAACAACATCGTTTTGAAACTTAGTATTTGAAAAAAATATAAGGAAGTGACGCCGTTTCACTCTAGGGTTTAAACACCCGCACGCACCCTTCTTCTTCCTCATTTCTTTCTTCTCATTTTTGATTTCACGCCTCTCTCTCTCTCTCTCTGCGGCATCATCGCACAGAGGGCCACCTCCGTCGCCACTGCCGACGAACCGATCGGAGTTACGCTGAGACCGATGTTAACAATTTTCTCCCTCTTCATTGCCCAGCTTCAGTCGAGATTTACACCATTATTAGGTATCGATGCGTGCGGTTTTAGACCAAAACCGAAACCATATCTTCGGTTCTCACCCCTAGTTGTACTGCTGGTTGCACACCAATTCTATTATTTTTTGTACTGTTGGTTGCTATCATCGACATGGAAATTGTTGTGGAAAAACTTGTTGATTTGTATCACTTTTGGAGTTTGTGGATTTTTGTATATAAATTTGTATTAAAATCAATTTTGTGGAATTTCTATTAAGTTAATTTTAATACATGAAATTTTTATTAAGTTGATGATAAATAGAATTTATTTGAATCTATATGAAATTTATTTTAGTTGGTAATTGAATTTGTACGGAAATAAGTAGCTTTCGATAATTTTGATAGGTAGTTGAATGATGAATTAAAATAAATAGCTTTTCGTATTTTGGTTGGCAGTTGGATGGTCTACTGATTTTGGTTATATTCAGTTGGATGGCCTATTAATTAAGGAAAACAATATTAATAAAATAATAAATATTTTATTATTTTTATTTAAATATGCATAATCTAATGGAGATATTTTTTTAATATATAAAATTAATCTTAAAAAAATATAATTTTATACAGAAAAATTATATATATTATATTATTATTTTATTTTTATCTTATTAAATAAAATGTGATATATTTATTATTATTAAATTATTTTTTATTATTTAATAATAATAAATATTACTCATACTACTTAACAGGATAAAAATAAAATGAGAATTAGGTGTATCATTTAACTTTCGAATGCATATCCACTGCCAATGCTCTCACGCTCCCACCAAAGAAGCCGGTACCTCTCGGATCTTGGGAGAAACCAATAGCTACCCTACTCCTTCTGATCCAATAGGCAATAGCACGCTCATGACGACGAAGACATTGATAATGACAAGATTGCTCTAGATGTCAATGATGTTGTTCTTTCCCATCATAATCAAAGAACAAAATCGACTACATACAACATGTACAGACTCTCCACCATAGCCAGAGACATGGGCGTGGACTTGTACTCCCCACCCCCACCTCCACCTCTCTCTCTCTCTCTCTCTCTCCCTCTCACCTCTGATCCTTTGTTACGCTTTCCAAATGTCTTTTCAAACTAGCATTTTCGCTGGCAAGTTGAATTGTTACTCACAGGTGGTCGGATAGACACCATGGATGGCTTTTCTCGGTCTCTGGCAGAAATTGGTCAGACCCTTTTCAAAACCAAGCAAAACCCATCTCCGGATTCCGGGGATAGGCGAGTTTCGGTTGGCAATTTGATGTATTTGTTCGGGAACGTTGAGTCAAACCGGGTTCGTAGAAGTGGGGAGTTGGGCACCCCCCCCCCCCCCCCCCCCAAGAAAAAAAAAAACAAATTGGGTTTTTGGTAATGAGCCTTTGAGGATTTTGCAGTACATTGTTCTAATGGCGAACGATATCTTCTAATCTGGCTTGTAAATGGTATTTATTTGCTATGATTCTTGGTTTCTTGGTTTTCTTTCGGCTACTTTAATTGCCCTGCTTAAAGTTGGCGACTTTATGGTTTTAGCTGGCTGTTTTTGTTCAACTTTTTCTGTCTTCCTTCCTTATGGATATATAGGTAGGTGAAAATTGGAGTTCAAGTTTATGATTTTATGGATTTAGGTGGACCCTTTTAAGCAAATGCATGTCGTTGGTTGTTCATTCGTCTATTTTAATTTGAGGATTTTGAGGAGTGATAGATTCTTATTGCCACAAGCAAAAAGTAGATGTTTTTATTACCGAAAAGAAATTGTTTTTACAAATAAATGCAAATCCATACGAAATCATTTTTATACACTTTAGAATCTTCCACAGGTACTTGATAGAATACAAATTCACACGCAACAAAAATTATAAAGATTAGAAATTTAGGATCTTTCATAGGTACTTCATAGCATGCCACAAGAAGTACTGCTTACCATGATCATACAAATATAGACTGATCTTTCATAAAACTGAACCAAGAAACTACAATCGTGTGCTAAAGATATCTGTCAAGAACTTCAGATTCATTGATGCATTAACGCTCTTTATTCATATGCGGAATATATCTAAGGCATTGACCTTTTGAAAATATATGTTCATTTAAGAAAAAGAAGAAGAAGAAGAAGCAACTGGACAAGCAGAACTTCAATGTGACGTTTTCAATCTTTCGACCATCCAATCAAAGCAAGTATGATGGCAATTATGTTGCCACTGATTAGGGCCTTCAATAGTTTTTGCTTTTCAGGCGTGTATGGAGGGTACCTTACAGAGGCGTCTCCATCAAAGCTTCTGTATAGAACTGCCTTCTTATGGCTAAAAGCATCAAAAGAAAACTTCCCATGGTAGGAGCCCATTCCACTCTCCCCAACTCCACCAAAAGGTAAACCCTCTTCTACAACCTGCATTGTGAAGTTCATAAGATGTCAATGAAAAATTGATCAATTAGGTAGAACACAGGCAACTATAAAATATGAGTCCGAATTTTGGAACCGTGTGTACTTATAGCTGTTTCTGCTTATATGTGGAGTAAATTATGCTAATACACAAACTCTGGAACCTTTGAAGACAACTCTAAAGTTAGGTCACAATAACATTTCATGCATTTTCATGGTCTCCTTGCACACCAACGTTTCCTGTGAACAAGTAAAAATTTGGGAGTGGTAGATGTGACACTTTGATCCTACTCTTTAAATTGTGAAAGTCTAATTCAATACTGTACACCTCATCTATATCTGTTATTTTGTTTCAAGTCTACAAGTGGAGCAATTTAAATTTATACTTCCTGCTTTGGTCTGCACAGAGCATAAGATACAAATATTTGTTAAAAGTAAATCCACAACTTTCATCATTTTATTGTGTTCCTCAAATTTACTAATCTGCTCTCACTCTGAAGAACTAAATTAGCATAGAGCTTATTTCTGCAGAATTTTGTTCACTAATATTAATGATCTTAAAATTATGGATATAACTATCGGCCAATCATCATAAAGCTTTTTCATAGATGCCAATAATTCAGATCAGACTAAACTGATGATGATATTTTGGTTTGTATTGATGTTGGAATCCAACCATGACTGTATATATGAAATAAGATCACGCTGGAATAAATGTGGCTACAAGAATAATCACATGTATGATGGTATCATTGATGAGCATTCCTCCAGAAGATATATTTTGCACAAAAGCCTTCTTCAGCTGCTCATCATTAGTGAAGAGATATGCTGCAAGGGGCTTTGGTTTTGAGTTTATCACATCAAAGCTGTCTTCCAAGTTCTCAACCTGTTGACAAACCAGGAGAAAAATTGAAAGTGTCTATATATCTTGTGTCTTAGTGAAGGCACTGCTGACATGACTTCTTTTAGAATCCATTGCTGTGCACAAATCTTGGCCATGAGAAGCAATACTTCTACAGGAAGAAGAGTTGAGGGAACGTGACCATTTTGACACGAGAAGCAATGGTGTCACCACCTTTAACTCTGTGTGTGTGTGTGTGTGTGTGTAGAGAGAGATAGAGATCATTGAGGTTTCAAAAAATTTAGGAGATGATTAGAGAGAAATAGTGAGTTTACTTCATCAACATAGAGCACTTTCTCCATGACCATATCGCTAGGAACAAGCCTCAGAGGAAGATTTCCTTAATATAACTATAGTACTCACAGTGAGAATGGGTGCCAAAGGCCCAAATATCTCCTCCTGCATCATCAGTGAGTCCTCTGGAACATCCAACAAGATGGTTGGAGCTATCTTTCTGAAATAAATTCAAGGACAACTGATGTAAGATGGTTCATAACATACGTAAGCCTCAGCAAGCTAAATCGACTACTCACAATTGTTTCTCATCCCTTTGACCTCCAAAGACAACTTTATTGGATACCTTATCCTCATCCAAGAGCTTTACCAGACGAGCAAAGTGAAAGGAGCTCACAATGCGGGAAATATCTTTTGATTTCAGTGGATCTTTCCCAAAAAACTTCTCCAGTTCAATCCTTAAAGAATGTATCTGTAGAGTAGGCATGTATCAAGAAATATACCATCGAAGCATGGCATTTTTAAGTTTTGTCTTCACAGAGACAACTTACCAACTTTGGAGCAAACTCTTTTGTTGTTATAATATAGTCAACACCGGTACAAGCTTGCCCATTATTGCATGCCCACTTGCCAGCAATTATCCTTCTAACAGCAACCTTAGGTTCGTAGAAGTTTAATCCGTCATAGAAACTAAGTTGGAAAACATAATTCAAGCTCCAGGAGACACACTTACTTGTAAGTTACAGTTTGAATCAACAACAGCTGGGCACTTCCCTCCAAGTTCCAGAGTTACTGGTGTAAGGTGTACTGCAGCAGCAGCCATCACAATGCGACCGACTCTTGCACTACCTGTAGAAATCTCAGCAATTACTTCACAAGAGACTTATAATTAAGGTGAATGTTTTACTACTTTGATATCTCCAAACTGCATCAAGGGCTGCACCGTATCGCTCCATTAATTGTAGTATATGTCATATCTACCGAGAAGGAAACGTGGTAGCGGACTTCCTAGCCAAGGAGGGTGCCAAAAACAACACGGTTGGGTATTTTCTAGATCAGAAATTGGAACCGGAAGACTATGAGGTCTTTTGCGCACTGGACTTTTTTATTTACGCATGTAATTCTTTGCTTATTATTTGGTGTAAATGGTAGTTCCTCCGCCTTAGTGAGGATTTTGCAATAAAATTTCCTCCTTTTGATTAAAAAACAAAAACAGAAGGAAAAAGGGCTGCACCGTAAAACTATAATTAACAGTGCCTCCTGGCAAGGGAGTTCTCCTGCAACTTCTGTTTGTTGATACAAATATCAACGATTCAAGATCTTAGGATGTCAGAAGAAATTATGTAAGCCGATGAAATGCTAAAAAAAACCTGTGTACAGAATCCCATCCCACTTCTGATCAAGTAGTGCAGTTGTTTCATCGATGGCCCCTTCAACAACTTTTATGGCAGAATTGTCTAGATATTCCTCTACAAAATTTGAGAGCAGCGACGATGTAGCAGGAGCAATTTCTGACGGTTTTAAGACCACAGCATTGCCAGCTGAAATAGCTCCAATTACCGGATCAAGGGATAACACTAGAAAAATAGATATATTATATGTTAACTTGGACTGAAAAAAAAAAAAAAACCTAATTTGAATGCCATAAAACTTGAATAAATCTTATAATAAAAAATAAGACGTGAAAAGGGTATTGATTCTGATGTAGACTGCGTGAAACAAGATTCTATTTTACATACAAAAAGGGAAGTTCCATGCCGAGATGATCAACACAACTCCTAATGGTTCTGACACTATTTCTGCTGACGATGGATATGTTGTAAACGAAGTTTTGACCTGAAAAGTGTTGAGAATTTGAATTAAGTTATGCTTGTGATATGTTGTTATCTAGCAATAGAAGTAACAACTTGTTAATCACCTTTTCTGGAATCATCCAACGACTCAATTCTTTTAGTGCCAGCTTACACGAGGATTTGACCTGTGAAATCTGCATCAAGCAGCAATCATATTAATTAATAGACTTCATGGGATAAATATATTAAGCTTAAATATATTTTGTTGCAGAACAGAATTATCCCTAAGAGTGGAAAAAATTATAGGCGATCCAAGTCAAATTACTTATGGATATAGGAAAGTTAACAGATTTTAAGTACATTTGCAAAGAAAAAATTTAGTGGTACGTAATTTATACAGATCGAGCTGGGTTTAAAACAATGGCCATTTTCCTAACCTTGCCACCAAAACCTACTTTACATTGAAGGCCTGCCCATCTCAAGACTGTCTGCTGCAGCCGTTCTAAAAACCTGCCGTGTAAATGGTGTATTTTTGTGTCAACCACTGTCAGAAAATGGGACAATAAATTATCCCTTAATGAGTAAGATACCATTATGAAATTTGACTGTTAATTTAAGCTCAACTCAGTTCAATCTAATTTGAAATTGAGTCTAATATCTAAATACTTAACTTTCAAATTACTAAATACATCTCAATTCAAAACCTTTTATACGTGGAACTCACAATATTTTTCAAATCAACATCTCTTTATAAGTGAGACCCACACCTTTTTTCAACTTTCTATAAATATATCTAAATTCATCTTAACATTCAAACACATCTAAACTCATCATAAGTGGCTCTACAAAACTCATTACTATTCATAAAGAATTCAACTCAACTCAACATCCAAACGGGATTTTAAATTGAAAAATGATAGGCATATGAAATGAGTCTTACAATTTTATTTATTTATTTTTTTTGTTGTTAAGGCGCATTTTTGTGGACATTGATGCACTTAATAGATTTATCTTTCATTCACTTTGAGACTCTTGAATTCGTTTTTACGAAATATTTTTTCAAAATTAATAACAATAGAATAGAGTAAACTCCAAAAAAAATCTAATAAAAGAATTAGACGAAGGAAAAGATTTGATCTTGTACCTCGCAAACAGCTTCGAATCCAGGCTTCGAGAGGTCCTTAAAAAGAGATTCAGTAATCTCCGTCTCTTTTTCTTCAAGCATCTTCTCGATGCTCTTCAACTGCGACACTCTCCATTCAAAGCTCCTCGTCCTGCCGGCATTAAAGCTCTTCCTCAGCTCCTTAACAAGCAAAGCTGCTTTGCCTGCGTCGAACTTTGGCTTCTCTTCCACCTCCACCACTACCGACATGCTTGCTGAACAACTCTTGAAGCTAAAACACAGACACAAGCAGGAACTAAATATTCAGTTAGCAAATGTGGATACCAAGATGCGCAAATTAAGATAGAAAAAGAGGCTACCCGTATGAAGTTCTGACGAGGTTGGAGAAGGAAACTCCAGTTCGAGTGCTCTTTCTTGTGTTAAAACGGCAAGAGAATGCTCTGCTAGCGCCATAATCAACTGTACTGTATCTATAAAGAAGATTATTGAAAACAGGAACAAAAGGATTGCATAAATAAGAAAGGCACGCCTTTTTCAGAAACTTCGTATAGAGTTATTTGTAGTGCTGTTAGAAAGGAGCAGATATTCGTCGTTGAAGAAGTATGATAGGCGAGAAGGCAAGAACAAATACCTGCAGTCTCCCAATAGCTGGATAGAGACCATGCCCTTCTTAATTAAAACTAAAGAGTCAAAGAGAGAGTTGCAGATTAGCCTCCTTTAATTGGTAACAGAAAATCCTACTTTGATATTCCTTCTTGAGTTTGGAAAAGTCACTTGCATTGAGAGCCTGGTTTTGAATCACCATGCACAAGAGAATGCAGATAATGTTGAAGATTCTTGGTTTTATCGTTTTTGTTGGAGTCAAGTTGGGACAACTTGATTACAACATAATATCTTCAGGCCGGTCCCCATGTAATTAGAGAGAGAAAGAAAACCGTGGGGTGAGATTGTACTTGAACCATACTTGATCACAGACACAAACAGATTATATAAAAGTAAATTTATAAATTAATGTGATTTTATATGATCTGTTAGATCTACTTTATAATAAAAATAATTTTATAATTTGACGTACTGTATCAAATTACATCAATTTGTAAATTTATTTTTGTGAAATCACTTTGTAGCTAAAGTATTTCTTAAAATAAATTTACAAATTGATGTAGTTTGATACAGTACGTCAAATTATAAAATTATTTTTATTGTAAAATAGATCTAACGTAAACAATGCTATAATATCCTCTACTTTACAATAAAAATAATTTTATAATTTGACGTACTGTATCAAACTACATCAGTTTGTAAATTTATTTTCGTGAAATCACTTTATAGCTAAAATATTTCTTGAAATAAACAATGCTATAATATCCTATAAATTTGGCCGTTCCATTCACGAGATGGAGTGAACCGCTAATGACACAATGCACTCCAACCAAAAAATTGAGATTTCTTGAATATAGCCGGACTTTATTCTCTTAGTAGGAAGTGATAATGTGTCATATTTGTTGAGGAGTAAAGCTGGTTTGGACATGCATATTCATCTCTCAAAGGTTTTTCGGAATGCAGCCATTGGAGATGGCCATTTAACGAGATGGTGGGCAAGGTAATTGGTAATTCTGTGAATTTGTGAAGCTGATCAAAAGCAAGTTTCTTTGATTCTCCGATCAAGCCATGCGATCATTCTAAATTGTTGTAATGACATCCATGGAGTCACCTTCTCGGATGAGATTATCCGAGTTGAAAGCTGAGGCCTTTTTTGCAGCGAAGAGAGCAATCTTCCACCGAACTTCTGGTGATCCATGCAAGAGTAGCTTTTGAAGGTCATGGCAAACAACACTCAACAGCTAGCATCTAGAAGTCTTGAAGCATGACTACGTTGAAGTTGAGTTTGATTGAATTTGGTGAGTGTATATTTACGACGACAGATTGTCCTGATCGTGCAAGGTATAATTTCCAGAAACATACAACACTCTTTTCTCGGCTATATTCCGATGCCTGCTGCCAGAGAAAATGTCCCAGTGAGAGCCATCGATTTACTCCCAACATCTCTTCCAAATTGAAAATATGCGTTCTGGATTTGTTACCTACAAAACTTAACGCCCTTAAGAAACTCTCAAAATTCAACATTTCCCATGCAACAAGTAAAGCCGAGAACCTGCAATTAATGCGCGCACACATTGAGAAAGCTTGAACATGAATAATATTGGCCGTGGAAGGGCTCCTTTACAATAATGGGCTTATACACGAACGCAGTTCAAATAGTCTACCAAGAACTCATTTTTTAGCTTGTGCATTGAAGACATCTATCAAATAGAATGTACGTAGTTCTACCACCACCCCACCCCCCAAAACAAAGAAAAAGAAACAAAAAGGTGATTAACATGGAATAAACATTATGCTGACATAATCACGTCGCATGAGCGCCATGGGTACGTGAAGCCCATATACCGAAGACAAGAAACCAGAAGACAAACAGGATTGCCCAGTAGCGTGCAGGTCCATACTTGATTCTGGTAAGCACAAACTGCATAATTCATAAGCAAATTTATCAGACTCGGATTGTACACAGACAGTAGGAAGTCCATAGTTGGTACTTGGTACTGTTCCACTTGGAGTTCAGTTAGAATATAGTTTCAAGGTTTGAATGACATTAATAATTCAAGTAACAGTTCGGTTAAGAGTGTCTCAGTTAATTCACAGAAAAAATCTGGAAACATTAAACAGGGGGGGGGGGGGGGAGCAACAGAAACCTATGTTACAGTTTTAGGCCACGTCCCAAAGGTGAACCAAGATTTTCAGCATATATAGATACTCACATTTTTTATCTAATAGTAAACAAGTTGCACATTCATAGGCCTATTGTTATGTTCTCTGGGTATTATGTGCATCAGCGTACGTGCATGTGTCTGTTTGAAGAATCAGCAGTAGCATGATGGATAAAACCTCCCTTTTAAAGTGAAAACAAACCAAGAGCGTGAGCAGAATGGATGAAATTGACCTTTATTTATTTTTTTAACTTACAAAGCGCCCTACCCTGATCCCTTCCCTCTTCTTTCTCCATCATCTTATCTTAGAAACTTCTACCGTCTTCCTCCAGATAAAGTTCTGAATTCTTTCCCATTTGCATCATTCCCTCAAATCTGTGTTAAGACAGCTAGAAAATTTTTTTTTTTTTTTTTTTTTGATAGGTAATCAAAGATATTATATTCATAGAAAAACGCAAAGCCCAAATACACAGGAAGTATACATGAAGATTGCCTAACTAGAGGTTACAATAGAAAGAAGAAGATCATGGACACTAAGTTCGTTACAAACTATGGCCCCCGCCCATAGGAACAATGACTTAAAAAAGAAAAGTTTTAGTCCATCCATTGTTCTCTCTTGATCTTCGAAACTTCTAGCATTTCTCTCCCTCCAAATACACCTACACATGCATATTGGTACCAATCTCCAAATTGCCGCTACCTGCGAATCGTCGTGTAGCCCTCGCCAGCTTGCAAGGAAATCCACCAATCTACCAAGATAACCCAAAACAAACCAACTCTTGAGAAAAAATCATCCCACATAACCTTGGCCACCTCATAGTGTAAAAGCAGATAATCAACTGACTCCCTATTCTTTTTACACTTACAACACCAATCTAGGACAATAACCCATCGTTTACTCAAGTTATCTGTAGTGAGGATCTTGTCCAAACAAAAAAAGTTGCTTTTGAAGGAGCTTTCGGTTGCCAAATACTCTTCCATGAAAACATAGACATTCCGGAGTTCGTAAGCTTTTGGTAGAAAGAACTGATAGAGAAAATACCTTTCTTAGAATGATTCCAATGCATCTTGTCTCCAGTGGCCCCTGAAATACTTGCAGAGTGTAAAGCCGCAAAGAACTCCGTGATAGACTCTAACTCCCAATCTTGGGCTGCCCTAATAAAATCAATATTCCATTGAGGGGTGCCGTTTGAAACAACCAAAAGGTCAGCGATCGATGCCTCCTTTTCTCTAGCGAGCGCAAAGATAACAGGGAAAGTATCTTGTAGACAATGGTTACCACACCATTTATCAAACCAAAAACGAACATGCGAACCATCGCTCACAACAAAATGTTCACGTCCTCGAAAGGTATCCCAAAGGCTCTTAATGGATTTCCACAACCCCACTCCATGAGTGCCTCTACCTCATTCGAGCACCATCCTCCCCAAGCTTTCCCGAACTGTGAATCAATAACCGACTTCCATAAGGCCTCCCTCTCGTTTTGGTACCTCCATAACCACTTACCCAAAAAAGCTTGATTGAATTTCATCAAGTGGCAAATCCCCAAACCCTCCCCCAGAAATTGGGGTATAAACTGTCAACCAATTAACCAAGTAGAATTTGAACTCTTCCCCCAAACCACTCCATAAGAAATCCCTTTGTAACTTCTCAATGCAGTTAGCCACCTTTGTGGGAAGCGGGAACAAAGACAAAAAGTAGGTGGTTAAGTTTGAAAGAGTGCTTTTAATCAAAGTCAGCCCACCGCCTTTCAACAAGTATAGCCTCTTCCAAGTAGCCAATCTGCGCTCCACCCTTTCGACTACATCATTCCAAATCCTTACAGATTTAAAGGAGGCACCCAAAGGTAAGCTAAGATACTTCATAGGAAGCAAATATATCTTGCATCCCAAGGTAGTAGCTAAAATCTCCACATCGGGGACAGCCCCCACTGGCACTATTTATGACTTTGCAAGATTGATGCTCAACCCTAACGCGACAGCAAAACAAAGAAGTAGCGCCCTCAAGACTTGAACCTGACCTAGGTGTGCACCAAAAAAGATGAGTGTCATCAGCAAATGACAAGTGCGAAATGTTGAACTCACCATTCCCTACCGGAAATCTATAGAGTAAACCCCCGTCCACCAGGCCCTCAATCATCTTACTGAGGGCCTCCATAACAAATAAAAAAAGTAGAGGAGAAAGCAGGTCTCCCTACCTCAAGCCACAAGAGAAGTTGAAGAAACCCACCAGTGAACCATTTACCAAGATGGAGAAACGAACTGAAGAGATACATAATTCTATCCATTTCTACCATCTCCCCCCGAAACCACATCTATCAAGTAAAGTAAGAACTGCCAGTGGACATGGTCATAAGCTTTCTCCATGTCTAGCTTACAAAGTAACCCTGGTTCTCTAGACTTCAATTGACCGTTCAAAACCTCATTTGCAATAAGTACATAATCTAGAATTTGTCTACCTTTGACAAATGCATTTGCGGCTTTGAGATTAGTTTTTCCACCACCAAGCTCGATCTATTTGCTAGCATGTAACATACCAGTTTCGACTATAGGGTATATAAGTAATTATTTCCTAGCTTTTATTTAGATTTAAATTATTATGACTATAGTTTTATTAGAATTAATAATTACCTTATCTTTATATATATTTTCTATTATAGTTGTTATTTAAAGTTGATAGAGTTTGATTTCAATAAGGTTTCCTACGGTGTAGCAGATTTCAAATTCTAGAATTTATTCGAAATTTAAAGTTTTCTCTTCTTCCCTCTAGTCAGCCGAACCCACCTCAAGTTTTGCCTCTGTTTTCTTCTCAGTGTTTTTCGCTAACAGCTCTAGTGGAAAAATTCAACTCGGTTGCCGAGTATAATTCTACACGTGTACGTCTCTACTCATCTAGGGTTTCTCTTATGTTTCTCTATCAGTCTACCATTATAAGAGCCGCGTAAATCCTCTTCCTCTTCACAGTTTTCATTCGATCGGCAAACCCACACAAACCAGAATAGAGCTTTTAAATAGAGAAAAACCCACTTACCCGAGAGCCACCCTTTGAGGCGCCGAGACCCCCTCTGACCACCACAGCAGCCGCCAACCATCAGCCCCCGTCGAGCCACTCCTTTTTCCGGTAAGGCCTCGGCAGCCACCAGTCTCTTCTCTCTCTCTCTTGTTTCGGTTTATAGCAATTTCTCTCTCTAACTCTCTCTTTCTCTCTCACTCGGTGCCGCACCACCACAGAACAGCCCCCAGTTGCGTCGCCGGTCAGCCCAGCCACCCAGAACCGCTAGCCCTTCTCCGTCGCGTGCCCCCTCGGTGAGACCCTGCTTCTCTCGCACACGGATTTTATTTGTCTGTGCCGTGTGTTCTAATTCACCAAGTCTTTGTTCACAAACAGACTCTTGGGCCCTACGTTGATGGATTGATTTATTAAAGTTTGTGTTTTAAAATGTAAATTGGGCTTAGTGTTTAGCATGTGTTTTTAAAAGTGTTTTGGGCCTTGTTTTAATCTGATGGGCATTTGCTTGTGGGCTAAAACTTGAGGATAATTAGACATATACTATGTTAAAACTTGTAATCTAAATTGGGCCGATTCTATGATGTTTCAAGCATATTTTTAGTGATTTTATTAGACTCAATATTTTAAAGAGGAGTTATATTTTATTTAAATAAATATATTAGTCAAATGTTTATTTCATAAGAAAATGTTTAAAGAATTTAAATTAGATTTTAAAGTAGATTATTGAGCCTAATATTTTAGTAAGATTTCTTTTATCTATTTAATAGTTTTTTTAATAATAAAAATTAGTATAGATACTTTAAATAAGAAAATTAAGAAATATGTTAAGAGTATTTTAAATGATATTAATATTTATTAGATTTCTATAAGATTGAATAATTATGTTAAGGAAGGAAAACTATTGTAAAAAAATTAAGTTTATGACTTATTTAGAATAGCTCAAGTGTTTTACTAAATTATAATATGTTATTGGTATTTTAAATAATTTAAAATATCAAGATTTATTGATTTTAGTGTTAAACAAAATAGTTGTAGATTATCTTTAGATTTCCAAATTTAGTTAAGTAAAATATAGTATTTAATTATTTCCAACAAATTAGTGATAGTTATTTATTTATAGGTCGCAAGTTACAAAGTTTTATTCAAGAAGAAACGCAGCGAGGTAAGTAATTTGTTCACAAATTAGGATCATCACAGATCAGCTTATATATAAGTATTATTCAAGCCAGTTTATTGATAGCCAATTTTATGTATCACTTATGTCACATGCAACATGTCATCTAGCATAGCACACGATCAGTTCATTCCGCATCATGTTTAGATTCAGAAATTATAATTATGTATATATTATGTCATGCATCTCATGGTCATAAGACACGTAAGCTATCTTAAGTTCAAGTGTAAGATAAGTTCAGATCAGTTAATATATGGCCATTCAGATGCATGGTACCAATGCAGTTCAGTTCAGGGTGGTGTGCAAGCCACGAACTCAGTCGTGGTCCACCATAGTATGTTAGAATACTATCAGCAGTTCCCCTTGCTGCAGCGGGATGTGGGACTGGTGCACAACCTTACACACAGGGTTAAGTGTGTTGGCCAGTCAGATAAACCAGTCAGATAAATCAGATAAATCAGTCAGTTAGCTCAGCATAATCAGTCATATATTGCATGAGCATTAGCATGATCAGTCATGAATTTATTTATTTTAAGTTCTCAGCATGAAAATTCTTATGAAAATCTTATGTTTATTACGTTTACGTTGTGATGGATTTCTTACTGAGTCATCGACTCATTTTAGTTTATTTTCATGTTTTTTTTTAACCACCCAGGTGAAGATGATGATTACGAGCAGGCAGGCCAGGAGTAAAAGGAGCGTTTATTTATTTTATTTTTAGTTCAGACTTTCTAAAATAAAACATGTCTTTTATGACATGAAGTTATTCAGTTTATTCATTTAATGTTTTTGGAAGAAAATTTTATGAGACATTTATATTTCATAATAAATTTCAGTATCTTTGTTTTTAAATCATAAAAATTTAGAGAATCTTTTGCCGGGATTATTTTCATGAAAAATTACGTGACACACCTAGCCTACGGGAAGGGGGTGTTACANTAATAAATTTCAGTATCTTTGTTTTAATCACAAAAATTTAGAGAATCTTTTGCCGGGATTATTTTCATGAAAAATTACGTGACACACCTAGCCTACGGGAAGGGGGAGTTACATAGCACCTTAGAGAGAATCTTATACACCCCATTCACAAGACTAATGGGGCGATAGTCTTTCACATCCCTAGACCCCACCTTTTTGGGAATGAGGGCTAGAAAGGTGGCATTAATACTCTTTTCAAATCTAGCGTCAGCATGAAATTCATGAAAAACTTGCATAAGAACCTCCTTGACCACCTCCCAACAAGTTTGAAAGAAACCCAAAGTAGACCCGTCCGAATCAAAACCCGTCCTACACTCTGCTTGTCTAATGTAGAAAAAGACAAACCATCCACTTTCGGTCGCCAATTGTGTTCTTCCGATAGGAGTTGTTGATAATATCGTTCAATGTGGTTGTTGATTACCAATCGATTCGAAGAAACTGCCCCAACTACCATCAGTGTATCAATAGCATTATTCCTCCTGTGTGGGAATTAGCCATCCTATGAAAACATTTCGTGCACTTATTCCCCTCCTTAAGCCAAAGCGCCCTTGACTTCTGTCTCTATGAAATCTCCTCCATCAAAGTTACTCTTTCAAGTTCCGCCACTACCTAACTCTTGCGGGTTTTTTCAGGTTCAGATAGAATTCTGGCCTCCTCCTCACCTTCCAGGCCTTGTAGCTCCTCTACAAGAGCACGCCTCTGCTGAAACACATTGCCAAAAACTTGTTCATTCCATTACTTAAGAACTTGTTTCAGCGCTTTCAACTTCTTAGCCATAATGAAGCTTGGGGAGCCATAGAAACTGTAAGAAGTCCACCAGAGTCTAACCCTGTCTACAAAACCGTCAGTTTTAAGCCACATATGCTCAAATTTAAAATCCTTATGCCCCCTTGGATGCCTCCACAGTCTAAAATGATGGGGAAGTGATCAGAGCATAGCCGGGGTAACCTTCTTTGAACTACATCCGAGAAGTGAGACTCCCAATCAGGAGTTATCAAAAATCTATCAATCCTAGACCAAGATGGAAATTCTCGGTTATTGGACCAGGTAAACGTGCCTCCTGATAGTGGAATGTCCACAAGCTCCTGTTCTGCGATGAAATCAGAAAAATCTCTCATGGCTGGAGAGATACGGGATACACCCGACCTTTCACTTGGGAAGAGCGATTTATTAAAGTCCCCCCCCAATGCAACTTGGAAGCTCCCGCCAATTCTTCCCACAAAAACCTTCTCTCCGAATCAATGTTTGGGCCATAAACACCAACAAATGCCCATTTGAGGCCATCTTCTAGATTAACAAAAAAGCATGCAACAGTAAGATCACCCACAAACTCCTCCACCCTTTCCATCACCATTATGTCAAACATAATTAGAACTCCCCCAGATGCTCCTTTTGATGGTAGGTAAGACCACCCGACATGTTGCCCTCTCCATAGGCTGCGAACGATTTGTCTAGTAATAACTTCCAACTTGGTCTCTTGTAAACATATGATATCCCTCTTCCATTGGTGAAGTAAATTTCTGACTTTGAGCCGCTTATTAAGATCATGCAGCCCCCTCACATTCCAAGATAATATTTTTGGCTGCACACGACCACCATTTTACCCCTCCCTTTACAATGCTCCCGGTTGGAGCTCTTCTCACCCCCGTCCTCCTTCATTGCCCAAGATAGCCTTTTGAGTTCTCTTTCCTTTTTTTTTTTTTTTTTTTTTTTGCCTGACTCAAGGCTTGATCGGAGTTGGATTGAGCATTCACAGCCTCCACGGCCGTAAGTAAAGCCATAAATTCAGCTTCGAAACCTTCATAAGAAATCCCTACCAAGTGCTTAATATTCATCGCTTTCTTGATTACCCAATCTGATGCATTGGGATGAAAAGAGTTGAGAGGAGTAGGATAATCCTCCCCATCCCTGTTATCTACAAACAATATCAAAGATCCATCCATTTCACCTGCTCCAGCGCCCCTCACTGTTTGCTGTGCATTCCCAGCATGTTCGAAAACACTAAGGACCTCTGAAACCAGACCCACAGCCTGCTCCGACAGCTAGAATATAGGAAGTTGATAATTTGAACAGCGATGCAGGTTCAGCGGGAGCATAAAGCAAACAAAAAGGGCTTTGAAACCTTGAGGTATTTACCTACCCAAAAGAAAAAGCCTTAGGCCCCATTTGAATACGCAATTAGTCTCATTGCATCCCATCTCAACATCCAAACACTACCACTTAAACACAAACACTTATCAATTTCTCTTTCATAATTTTTCATCTAATCATTACAAATTTTCCAAACTTTTATATAAAACACAAAAAACAATTAACTTTTTCAAATCCCAAAATAAAAATTATATTAAAAAATTATATTCTAACAACATTTTACCTTTATAATATTTTTATTCAACTTTCTCTCTCTCACTTCCCAAAACCCAATAAAAATCTTAACTCAAACTATTTCACTACTATTCACAAACCATCTCACTAATATTTATAGATTTCTCATCTAATCCCATTTGACTATTGAAACGAGGCATTAGATTTTGATGATTCCAACCCCTTGGGATTATTGGCCTTTTTCCAAAAGAATTTTCTTAATCATTTGCCCATTTTTAATCCAAGTAATGTTTTGTCTCAAATGAGGAGACTTGAGATGCACATGTGAGTGAGTGAGTGAATGAATTGTGCACAAAGAATGAATTGTACTTTGGATACCAAGAGTGAACAATACAATTCTATTAACCAAAGCGCTTATTTTTGTAGTATAAACAAGTACTACATTGCACTTTTGAGGAGAAACATAAATATGCTAGAAACAAAAAATAAAACCACTACACTCTGCGAAGGAAATTTTCCCATGCAGACACAAACACTTGCACACACACAAATCTTTTCTAATTCATTATTGTTTGGAATCTAAGAATTTTCTTTGGAGAGAAAGGAACAGATGTAGCTTTAAAGACTGAGAAGTCAATGGCAGATAGCTCTAAGATATACCTGCACTTTTGTAATTGCACATTAAGGAAAATATGTAGCATAGATATTAATCAACAAATAGTTAAAAGCAATCTCTTATCCTCTCTATTACTTTTATTATTCTTTCACTCACATCAAGCAATAGCAACTGGCTAACACATTCAACATCACCATAGCAATAGAGGACCTCAAAAATCATAAGCACTCTGGTGCCTATTTGCTGATCAATAAGTTTGTAAAGCCTAATTAAGTTTATTTAATATATCAAACAAATGCCAATAAATTAAACCAAGACGATCAAAAAAAATATTAAACCCAATGCAAACGAGCACAGAAATGGAGGACCAAAAAAGCAGTCTCAAATAAGCTACTTACAAAGCGAAAGAAAACCACAACTGTTAGGGCACAAATGCCTCCGAGGAGAATATGAAGGCCACTTCTGGCAGTTTTCTGCACATAAAAGTGGAATCTATCAAATAAGGCATATTGTTAAGACATGGTGACTACAGTGATTCTACAAGTATCACAAAATCATTATAAATGGACACGTTAATTGTATAAAAAAAATCATTCAAATGCAAGCAATTTCTTAGCAGTTAAAAGCAATAGCTTCTGACCAAAATCGTAAGCAACCAATATTTGTTTTGATAACTAGGACAGAAAAAAAAAAAAAAAGAAGAAGAAGAAAAAAAAAAAAGAACCATGTGTCAGTAGTCTATATGGTCAAATTCAGAGTTTCATTCAAAATCTTACATCATGTCTTGCAAACGGGTCAAAGCGCCATTTAGCAATCAAGTGAAATAAAACATCTTGTAAAGATGAAGAAAATCTTATCAAATAGAAGCAGGTAAAGAACCAATGCTGCATTGTATAAATTCCATCCTCAACTCCTCAACTACTGAAGCATATTAAGTTCAGGAAGAGTAGCTCATCATGGAAAAATAAGAAAATACATAATCAATCCAAAAAATAAATGCATCCCAACACTTGAGATATTTCACAAAATTAATGTCCACAACAGGAACTCTCCAGCTCATAAAGCTGTAACTGTCAACATTCTAGTCCCTCTAGACTCGGTCTCACAGCACCAATTTTGGGGATACATCTGTTGAAATATGCAAGACTTCTCCCTAAATATGTTGATTTGTTCTCATCCCAAGTTGCATGTGCAACTCCAACAGTGGGACAATAGCTAACATGATAACATATATATAAACTGTTCTTCTTTCTTGGGGTCAATGGGCAAGGTGTTTTCTTGTATACATCAGTGTACTTGTACACAGAAAAAAAAAAAAAACTGTTCTTCTTTCTTTTTAAAACAACAAAGTAGAAAAAAAAATGATGTTCCTAACTTTCCTATCATTTTCATCACCTTCTGTATCGCCTCGAATGGCACAAGGTGCCTATACTTGTGCACATACTTTAGTCCCGACTCCCAGACCAAGAGTTAAAAATACCTCTACACATAAGATGAGATAATAACCACACTAATTGGATTAACATGGGAATGCAAAGTTCTCTGTCTGCACTATGTCATAATAAGCTAAAACAATGCTTAATCTGCTACCATACCAACACTTGGGGAAAGAAAAAAAGCGCACCTTCCCAACACGAGGGGCGATGAGCCATGCAAGAGTAACAGTAAGAAGTCCTGTAGCAAGCAGAATTCCAGTACCTTCCACAGCCCACTTGGTTGCAGGATTTTCATCAGGGACAACATCTTCTGAGACAGTATTCAAAGGTTGTTCAGAAACAACCTGTGAAACTGCAGCAGAATTGTTATAGTTATTATTATTATGCGGATTAAACCACAATGAAATCTCACTAAGTCGTTGCCTTCGGATGGCAGCCACAGCATCAGGATCTGCACCTTGATTTGTAGGCACCAGTGCAGGAATTGGTTCTCCCCTAGCAGTCCTTTCTCTCAATGATCCAAATTCCTTTAAAGAACCCACAACCTTTTTGAAGTCAGCAGTTCTAATATTTTCTGCAACATGTCCACAAATTTCACAAACAGTGGATCCATGGTTAACAAACCATTTTAGAGCGCAGGCATAGTGTACTAAAGCAAGGTCATTTTTGCAAGAACAACCAAGCTCTACCAATGTGTCTTGATGGTGACCTAGTCCCATCTCCAAATCTGTACTACAAATGAAAACCTCCCCATCAGGACTAATAAACTCCACAAGCCCAGCTTCTCTTCCAATGTTCTTTTTGAGAGAAAATTTATTTTCAACGTCTTTCAGAACTTCTTTTCTATTAGGCTGCGCCTCCCCATAGCTTTTACTTGCTTCTTGTAATGGAGGAGTGATTCCCAACAAACCTAATACAGCATCTCCCCTTGTGTCAGGTTCAGCACATTGGCAGACACGACAGCATGGCAAGCCTGCCTCCTTGTCTAGACTATGGCGTGGGTGAGTCCCTGATTCTTCACTCTCAATAGGTAAGCAATCCTCGTTGCTGATTCCATCCTTTACTGTATGCAACAAGTTTTCCTTTCCCATTGGTAATTGAATCTGTGGATTCAAACACACAAGTTGCACTTCAGATTATTGCACCATTTGGCTTAAATAAATAATTCTTTCTTAATCAAGTTCTGGAGGTCAATGTCCCCCTTGTGTGTTTATATGGGAAAAAGCAGTTTGTAGTGCAACACAAACTCACAAGTACATCAAAATTTTGCTCCGAATGTAAAAGAGGCTCGAGCCATGTAGCAGAACTTAAGGCTGTGATGAAAATTAAAAGGAGAGACACACAGATGCAGAATATATCCACAATTTTATCTCCAAATCTCTTTTCAGAAGTACATGATATGAAAAACTGTCTTCCTGTGACTTGAGGCACGACAATTTCTACTGCACCTTTGTTAAACATTATGGTAAGTGCACAGACGTGTGGAGACAATATATCATCATTCAAAATTAACAGCCAAAACATCCAAAAGATACGCTAACCAAACAAAAAATAAATAAACAAACGATTATATCTCAAGAATGCTCGTAGAACTCAAAAGTGTGTTTATTTAATAAAAATACTTCAAACATTAAGTGCCTTTAAAAGCCAGAATGGGGTATGCGGGATAGCATGCGCATAAGAAAACCTCTTATCAGCCGTTGATAAAACCGTTTGTCTAAAATATTTTAGGGACTCGAAAGATTCTCATGAACACCAAATATAGCTCGTTAAAAAGTCTAATCATCTTCGAATTCTAGAAATACCATTTCACTTACACTGTAGAACAAAAGGAGATAAAAATCTTGGGATTGAAATTACATCTTTAAATTGAAGTTCAAAATCAGCTGGATTCTCACACCGAATTCAAACTCTTCGTAAGATCCCCATTGAACTCTACTACACTGAACCAGTAACATTGCATCATAAGTAATCTATATGGCCAACACTTCCAAATTCAGGTAATATTGGTAAAGAATTGAAATGGGCAAGCGGCAATTTACCGATGCGCAATATATCATGTGGAGGTTTTTTCAATAAATATATATATATAAAGTGATGGATCACACTCGTAAACAAACCCAGAACCAGAAATCATGACCCATTGTCAACCGAATGAAATTTCTGAGTACAGAACGGAAACAGACGAAATTGAAAGGAAACGAACCTCTCTGAACACACATACGTAGCTTGGGAGAAAAAATGGGTATCCTATACCCCCAGATCGAGCACCGCAACGAACCAGAACAGTAGCAACCCTATCTCGCTCCCTCAAGATTCTCTCTCTGAGATGGGACCTCTCTCTGTCCCTATCCTTTGGAGCTCGAGTCTTCCGGGGGATGTTACCCACTCGCCAAAGAAAACGTGAGTGTCACATAATTTACCTAAAAACATACTCACTGCCGCGTTTACTAGGATTTTTCCTTTTTTCTCTTTCAATGAATCAATCATACATTCAACACTCGAAGTCTCTGCCTTTACTAGTCGACTGTCTCAGTCACCAACCTCAAAGTTCCTGCTNTTTTTTTTTTTTTTTTTTTTTTTTTTTTTTTCCTCTGTCTCTCGCTCTTTCATTTAAAATATTGAATTGAGATGAGATAATAAAATATTATTTTTTAATATTATTATTATTTAAAAAGTTTAAATTATTTATTATATTTTATGTTAAAATTTAAAAAAATTGTAATAATAAGTTAAGATAGATTTAGAAACCAAACGAACTTGAAGTTGGATTTAGATAGACAGTTCAAATGAGTTGAGATAAAACGTTTTAAATAGTAGTTAAATAAAATATTATTAGATATTATTTTTTAATATTATTTTTATTTTATTATTTGAAAAAATTAAATTATTTATTATATTTTTGTATAAAAATTTAAAAAAATTATAATAAAAGATGAGTTAATGAGATTTGTTATCTAAACCCAGCTAAGTCTGCTCATTTTAGGAGTTAGATGATTTGAGAATTTTGAAAATAATAATAAGATAGTTTATGAATAGTAATGAGATAATTTGAGTTGAATATATTTTAAGTTTTGATAAAAGAGAAAAAAAAATCAATAAAAATATTATAAAGTTATAATATTGTTAGAATATAGTTTTATAATATTATTTTTATTTAGAAATTTGAAAAAGTTGAATTATTTTTTATTTTTTATTTAAAAGTTTGAAAAAATTGTAATGATTAATTTGAAAATTTTATATTTGAATTAGGTTTGAGAATGAGATGGGATAAGATAATATGAGAATTTTAGAATAAGATTTATTTCCAAACAAGTCCTTAAATCATAGTTGCCAATAATTTTTTTTTTTTTTTTTTGTCTCCATAGAGAAAACTTGATTCATCAGTGGATCATGATAATCTAAAAATAAAATTAAAAAAAAACAACATTTTTTTTAATGAGTTTTGATCTCAACACTTTGGTAAATGTAAAAGAAAAAAAATGCTTAATTAACACAAGATTTATAAAAAAAATAGTTATAAGACAATATGGCTTGATGCTATACGTATTGCAAAATTTGTTTTATTAAAACATGATGCTTTATACTAACATTTTTAAATTTACATATTCTTAACGACATTATATTTTTTTTCTAAAAAATATACTTCTCTTTTTGTTTTAAATCTATTTTAAACACTTTTTAAATAGAGTTAAGTAGTCACGTATACAAAGAAATCAGGAGAAAATCTTAAAATGTTTTCAAATTTATTGATATGCATTGAAATCTTTTACAAATTTTAAATTGAAATTTATTTTTACCATTTAAAGAAAAATAACTGTAGACCCTACTAAAGCAATGCGAAAAGAATACTGTAAAATCTTATTAAATTTATTTTATAAAAAAAATAATTTTACAATTTCAAATATCACGTTGGGAGTAGACGTGGCAAATCGTGTTTTCGAGTCATATTCGTGTCATGTGAAGTCATAAGCATTCAACTATTTAGTCAACCCGAATTCAACCCGTTAAGTTAAACGTGTCAAACTTCCAAATCCTAACCCAACCCATTTAGACAACAGGTCGTGTCGTGTCGTGTCACTCATTTTTAACCCATTTAATAATTAATTAGAAATTTGTTAACACGATATAACTCATTTAAACCCATTTGTTTCATATAAATGGGTTGAACTAAAGTGCATAACTCATTTGACCTGATTAACATAATTTCATATAAAGTTAAAATATATATTTATTAATAATCACAATATCTTAAAAGATATATCATTATTTTTCAAATTTTAACATATAATAAAACAAATATTAGAAACTATACAGTAACTAATATGAATATAGTTCTAAAATTACAATGTCAACAATAAAAATAATAAAAACATAAGTATACTGAGAAATATCAATATTATAACTTAACAATAATAAAATTTTAATTTCGAAATAAATTATAAAAGTGTCAAAACGGGTTAATTTTGTATTAAGCAGATTGACCCGTTTATAAATTGTGTATTAACGGGTCAACTCATTTTGATCTAGACTCATTAACATCAAATTCAAACCTACTAATTTTGTGTCATATAGGGGTGAAAATTTGAACCGATTCTAAACCGGCCTGGTCTAGGACTGGTTCCTACATTTTAAAAACCGGGTGAACCAGGTTCGGTTTCGATTCTCTACTTTTCGGCACCGAACCGGACCGGTTTATAATATATATATATAGAAAAATAATTTTTAATATTAAATAAAATATTTTATATATAATATATATAGAATTATATAGGAAATTTTATATATAATTATATAGGAAATAATGTTATATTATAATTTATAACATAAAATTTTAATCTTAAATATAAAAATTTATTTGATCATATGTTTTAAATATAAAATATATATTATATTAATTACATTTTTTTGCCTAATAAATTCTCAAAATGTTCATTTTGATAAATACATTAGTAATACTAATATAAATTAATATATTAATTGTATTTTATGGCCTAATACTAATACTATTAGTAATCCACTTTAAGTCTATATATAAATTACTATATAAATCACTATAATATTAGTTATACTAACACTATATCACTATATGATACTATTAACTATAGTGAAATAGTAATATCAGTGATATAGTTATACTCATGTTTATACTAATACTATTATATACTTATACTAAGTTAAAATCACTATAACAAATACTAATATATAGTAATTCTAGTCACTATAAATAATACTAATATTTATATTAATACTAATAGTCTAATATAGACTATAGTTATAACTTATACTTATACTAAATCACTATAACTTATACTAATATAGTTATACTAAATCACTATAACTAATACTAATATATAATATACTAATACTAATACTATTATATAGCTATACTAATCACTATAATTATTTATAGTATTAATATCACTATTAGTATAGTATAATATATAATATTAGTAATAATTTAACATCAATGTATTATTATATTCCTTAATGTATAACTATATATAGTATTAATATCACTATAATATATATATTAACTTATACTTATACTAAATCACTATAACTTATACTAATATAATGATACTAAATCACTATAACTAATACTAATATATAACTATACTAATACTAATACTATTATATAGCTATACTAATCACTGTGATTATTTATAGTATTAATATCACTATTAGTATAGTATAATATATAATATTAATAATAATCTAGCATCAATGTATTATTATATTCCTCGATGTATAACTATATATAGTATTAATATCGCTATAATATATATATACTAATTACTATATGTAGTAGTAACACTATAATAGTATAAAATATAGTACTAGTATATATTAATATATTATAAGAGTTATAGTATAATATATGTATAATAGTATAGTTGACTTAATATGTTAGTATTAATATCACTATAACTATATAGAGTATTAATATACCTTTAATATAGTATTTAGTATTAGTATTGGTATAGTCCATAGTTATTTAGTATCATGATATATATTAATTTTGATAAATGCATTTCTATACATTTGATCATATACACTCATTTAAAAAAATGTGTCTAACCATCATTTAATATATTATTAGTAGCAAATGTGTTACTACTATAGTATTAGTGATAATACTATATTATCACTATCATATAGTGTATTAGTAGCATATATGTTGCCAATAGTATTACTATATACTAATAGTATTAGTGTAATTGTATTTCTAATATTTATATATATTAATATATATCAAATATAAGAGATTAGAGATTCAATATATATATATCTTAAATCACTAAGATACTAATAGCATGATACTATACTATTAGTAATTATACTATATTATCACTAAGATATAGTAATAGTATATCATAGTAATACTATATTATATATCTATATTATATATAAAATAGGTCATAATGGTGTGGATTACTAATAGTATTAGTAATATTCATATATATTAATATATGGAGAATTCTATGCATTAGCCACTATTCACTTTCACACTCCATACCTATAATTTTTTTTTTCATATGGTGTGTGGGTGTTTTTCATAGAGTGTTGGGTAGAAAATAATGACTGATGAGAATAAATTTTCTTAATATATATCATAGATTCATAATATAGTATATAAATATCATAGTATAATATACTATATATAGTTTATATTTATATATATATCACAGTATACTATATAGTTTATTACATAAGTATTAAAAAAAAGGAAGCCCAGTAGGCCAAAACCCAGCCCAGAACGAATGAAGAAGTCCAGCTGTCCAAATGAATCAAAACGGCGTTGTTTAGTTGTTTTTATTGACACCAAATATCTAGTAACAACATCGTTTCTAGGTGTATAAACGATGCCGTTTCAATAGTTTTGGGTTAATGACCCTCCCTCCCCGCGCCTCTCTCCCATTTCGTCGATTTCCATACCCCTACTCTCAGCCATCTCTCATCCCCTTGGCCTTTCACGCAACCTTCCTCTCTGTCTCTCACACAGCCCCTCCCTCACGTCTATCTACCGTCAACAACCCATTTCATCGACGTCTCCCCTTTTGTGGCCTTTCTCAGTCNAAAAAAAAGGAAGCCCAGTAGGCCAAAACCCAGCCCAGAACGAATGAAGAAGTCCAGCTGTCCAAATGAATCAAAACGGCGTTGTTTAGTTGTTTTTATTGACACCCAATATCTAGTAACAACATCGTTTCTAGGTGTATAAACGATGCCGTTTCAATAGTTTTGGGTTAATGACCCTCCCTCCCCGCGCCTCTCTCCCATTTCGTCGATTTCCATACCCCTACTCTCAGCCATCTCTCATCCCCTTGGCCTTTCACGCAACCTTCCTCTCTGTCTCTCACACAGCCCCTCCCTCACGTCTATCTACCGTCAACAACCCATTTCATCGACGTCTCCCCTTTTGTGGCCTTTCTCAGTCTCGGTATCGACTGTGTAATATGTTTAGTGTTTAGGCTTTTATTTTTAGGGATTTTTCATTAATTAGGGTTTTCTACTTTTTTCTATGTTTTTGTTTCATTGCACTTATTTGATTTCATAGATATTACTTCGTGTTTGATTCGTGGTAATTGGTATCCGAGATTTAGGGGTTCTAAAATCTGGTAACTGGTATTCGTGGTAAATGGTTTCCCGGATATTACTTTGTGTAATTGTGTTTGATACGTGTTAACTGGTATCCGAGATTTAGGGGATCTCCAGAATGAGAGAATGGAGAGAAATAGAATAAGACAAGAAAAATACAATTTCATTCAGCATACCTCAGCCAGAGGTCACTGTCCTGGTTATAAGCTGTTAGCCTAACGGAAAGAATAAAACAAAATAGACGAAGCAACAAAAGCAGACCATAAAAAGCCACCAACGAAATAAGGCCGAAAAGCCTGTCCAACATAAGAAAGCAATTAACAAACTGGCCCAAGGGAACATGGTCCCGGCCCACTATCTAACCGAATACTAATTGAAGTAAATAAAAGCCCTCCAGCGTCCATGAGGCTTGGCCCAGCCCACTAACCCCATTGTCGAGATGCTCCTCCTTCTTCACTCAGAACCCTAAGAGTGGCATCTGGTAAGCCGTGTGACACCAGCCTCGCCGAAAACAGTGTAAGAACCTGTGGACTTGCGAGAAGAAGAAGGTAGAGCAATGGAGGATGACTTTAAGACCTCCACTGTGCATCCGCCGCTCGGGTCAGTCTCTCTCTCTTTCGCTCTCTCGCACACAACATCATAGTGTATACAAGCGCACGATTCTTCTGGGCTATTTTAACTTATGCTATTTTTTCTGCCCCTTTACTCTTAAAGAGTATTTTTTCTTTTGGTGAGTAAGCAAGTGTTTTGATAGAATTAGGCATAGCCCAAGTATACGGAACAAGAGCTAGTCGTGCTTGTGTAGAGATTAAAGAAACTCATGGAGATTCAAACCATTAAAACCTATTACAATTGATCAATGGAATAAAGTGTTAAAAAAAGAAGGTTCTAAGCTCTTCCACTAACCGCTCAGTCTATGCGAAATGGGACGGAAGTTCATTCATTTGAAATCAGTTTTATGTTTTTGTGTGGTTATAGAGAAAACCTTTATTCATCTCCATACCTAGAGAGGAGAGACCAAAAAAAACGTAGTTTATCTGAATTTTCCCCGTGGATATACAGGTAGAAAGAACGTTGAAAATTTTAATGTATAAGTATTTTTCTCAATGCCTCCCCGTCCCCTTTTAACATGGGCAATGGACTCGCTTTGTACTTTTAAGAAGAAAGTGATTATTATATTTGCATATTATTTCTGTCATATTGCTGTGAGCAGGTCTCGGATTTGTGTGAAGAGTTTGCCAAAATATGTGGTTGAGGACAACCTTCGAGAATTGTTTTCTCAGAAAGGAGAAATTACGGATGCAAAGATAATGAGAACTAAGTAATACTATACCACTTTTTTATCTCTGTTTTTTTGTTTAATAGTTTTATTGTTTTCATTTTCTGAGTTATATTGTTGTTAATCTATGCCTTTTTATTTCATTTGTGGGTTTTTCTAGGGATGGTAAGAGTAGGCAGTTTGCTTTTATTGGGTTCCGGACAGAGCGTGAAGCTGAAGATGCCATCAAATACTTTAACAAGTCATACATTGATACTTGTAGGATTACTTGTGAGGTGCACATTGCTGTTCCACTATCTTTTAGCATTTTTTTATTATTAAAATTTCGAAATAGAGGTTTGCTAATTCTGTATTTGAACATTGATGATTACCATAGATTTGAAGTTGCAAATGTAAAGTTCATTAAGAAGTCCCATAATTATCTTAAATAGATGATTGTTGAATCGGTACCCTTCAGAGTGAAAAACACAATATAATTTGGCTGTAAACTCTAGCTCATATGTGCAAAAATAACATCGAAGCCCTAGGGCAAAAAACATTTTCTCAATGACGTCCTTCCTACATGTTTTTTCCTTGAAAGGCACCTCCAAAGGAAGTCCCTAGTACTTCACGGGTAAACTCGTCACCTTATGCCCCAAAAATCTAACCAAGCCCTTGATGTCTACCATGGCCTCACAAGAACTAATTACGACTTTGCCAAATTGATCTTCAAACCTGAAGCAACTTTAAAGCATAAGAAGCAGTACCATAAGTGATGGAAGTGATTCCAGTTAACATCACAAAAGATCTATGTATCATCAGCAAAAAGGAGTCTATCCACAAAAACAATCAACATTCTACTCAGGTCTTCCATAACAACCATAAATATTAAGGGACATTGATGGTCTCCCTGTCCTTGTCTCAACCATTGAGAGCTGCAAAAGAAATCTGAGAGAGATCCATTAATAAGAACAGAGAAACATCATAATCAGATAATTGAAAAGTGATATATGCTTGATAGCAGGCTAGTGAGCCCCTTTTGCATACATTCACAATCTTTTTGCTTACTTTCAGATTGCTCGTAAAGTTGGGGATCCGGATATTCCTCGTCCTTGGAGTCGGCATTCTTTGAAAAAGGAAGATAAAAGAACTGATGAGGGGACAAAAATTGCTGGTTCTAAAAACTCAAGCCTTGCAGGATCTAAAGGAGAGAGAGAGAATCTTAAAAAGAGTTGTGAGAATGATGACCCTAAGCTTCAAGAGTTTCTTCAGGTCATGCAGCCACGTGTGAAGTCAAAATTGTGGGCCAATGATACATTAATAACATCTACAGCTGACCAAAATGGTGATGTTAGCAAGAGGGAAACTCAAGAAAAGGAGAAATGCAAAAAGATATCAGTTCCAGTGCACATTGAGCTAGACGAGTCTGACTTTTCTGATAATTATGAAGCTGAAAAATCACCTAGTCTTGGTCACGATGAAGTCATTTCAGATATGGATTACTTCAAGAGCAGAGTAAAACAAAAATGGTCAGACTCAGAAAGTAGCGTCGATGACCACGACAATGATGACAAAGAGGATGAAGAGGAAGGCATTGAGAGCCAGGATACTCATGAAGTAGAGGATGAAGAGGAAGGCCCTTCACAGGACCCTGATGGTAAAATACCTAAATCATGTCACCCATCATCAAGTTTGAAAGATGATAAAGATGAAGTTCTTGAGACTGGTCGCCTTTTTGTCCGCAATCTGCCATATACTGCAATGTACTCATCCTTGCTTCCTCTTTTTTTCCCCTTTGTGTTTGTGTTTCCTGTCCAGTCTATTCAATACAAATTTGGTTTTACTAACAGAAAAGAAAATGATATGTTTAGTACAGTATATGAAATCAGTTTTTGTATTGTCGCCGACATATATTTGTAGTGTTTACTACCCTGCCTTGGTTGAAATATTTATCTTTGTTTCTAATTCATATTGTTATTTTGATGTGTTTTTCTTAACAGTGAGGAGGAACTGGAGGGCCATTTTAGTAAATTTGGTGATGTCTCACAGGTCGAAATATTTATCTTTGTTTCTCATTAATTTTGTTATTTTGATTTGTTTTTCTTAACGGTGAGGAGGAACTGGAAGGCCATTTTAGTAAATTTGGCGATGTTTCACAGGTCCATATTGTTATTGACAAAGATACAAAACGGTCCAAAGGAATAGCTTATATTCATTATGCAGTTCCAGAATCTGCAGTGAGGTATATAGTTTTCTTTCTGTTACAATGAGCTGCTTTGGCTACTCCTGTGATGAGTTTTAGTTCCTAATTGATGATGCCATTTAAACCTTTGATGGATCTTGTCATTTCCTGAAACTGAATTTATTTGTTTCGTCGATTTGTTATTTAATCATTACATATTTTACTTGTCAAACAGGGCATTAGAAGAATTAGACAACTCAATTTTTCAAGGCAGATTATTGCATGTTATGCCAGCAAAACAAAAAAAAAATTCCGAGCAGCAAGAGTAAGTAGCATTGACGTGTTTCAATTTTTCAGTTTGCATCATTCATCACTATCTTCTTTCATTGAAACTGGGACTTTCACATTACTTGATCTTCAGGACTGACGTTTCTGCTAGTCAAACTTCAAAAACTTTTAAGCGAAAGAGGGAGGAAGAGCGGAAGGCATCTGAAGCTAGTGGAGATACTAGAGCATGGAACAGCTTGTTCATGCGCCCTGATACAGTATGTATATTAACGTGAGCAAATACTCAATTGTGAAGTTTAGTTTCATTATTTCTCGCTCTGCACATTTCCAGAAATAAACAGAGGATGTTTGTTTTTGTTGTTTGCTTTATCTCATTTCTGCCCAATACTCCTAGCAATAGCATTGCTTAGTAATTGACCATGCATTGCTGAAGTGTGCTTCTGAGAGTTGATTCTGTGCTTTGTTGTGAAAAGTGAGGCTCACCTTACATCTTCTTTGGTATGTTGACAGGTTGTCGAAAACATTGCTAGGAAATATGGTGTTAGTAAGAGTGATTTACTTGATCGGGAGGCTGATGATCTTGCTGTACGTATAGCTTTGGGAGAAACTCAAGTGATTGCAGAGACTAAAAAGGCTCTTACAAATGCTGGAGTAAATGTAGCATCTTTAGAGGATTATGCCGCTGGGAAAGTTGATAGTGTGAAAAGAAGCAAGCACGTTATGTTGGTGAAGAATTTGCCTTATGGTTCTTCTGAAAATGAATTGGCGAAGATGTTTGGCAAATTTGGGGGTTTGGACAAAATTATTATCCCTTCAACGAAAGCATTGGCCTTGGTATGCTTTCATGCCTTGTTTTGTTTGTTTCATTTGTATTATGTCACTGAATGTTCCTTTGCAAATGTTGATGCTTAAGAAGTTTCTATTTTTTTGATCATCTTCTAGTTAAG
Source organism: Pterocarya stenoptera (assembly GCA_003123785.1). Classification (NCBI taxonomy): domain Eukaryota; kingdom Viridiplantae; phylum Streptophyta; class Magnoliopsida; order Fagales; family Juglandaceae; genus Pterocarya; species Pterocarya stenoptera. Next base: position 116,678 of record QEOT01001879.1, read on the forward strand.
TTACACATTCTTAATTCTCAGTATTTATGTACTGGGACCATGTGCTGACTAGAACCTGTCTTTAAGGCAGTTAACAACCTGGGAGAGTGGCCATGTATTGAAACTGTGGGAACACTAAGATTCCAAGTTATCATTTATCTAAAGTTATTTTATTTTTTAAATTATCCCATGTTGGTGACTTTCTACTATCATAATCAAAGGGCCTATGTATATGATATCCTATGTAGGTAATTGTTCTACTTATATGATGGAGATAGAATTGCTGAACTTGAAGATCTCCTAAAATGGAAAACCTTTTTGCCACCGTAATAGTGGGTAATAAGAGTTTTGGGCTAATCTCCTTCTGCAGAAGTTAGTGTATGTTGGGGGCAGGGGGTGTCAATGTTGTTTAGATATTTGCATTTGGGCTCCAGCAGATGGCAGGCTGGTAGAGAAGAGGATCTGAGTCAGGCTTGGGAGTGTTAAGGTCTGGGTTGGCTGGCCTGCAGTCGGAATTTGACCACCTATTGCAATTTAGATGGAGCCATACTGTTATTGCTCCAAGTATTTGGAAATGCTTTTTGACAAGGTTTCCTTCTTGGTTGTCTGCGATCAATGTAGTGTATTTAGCTAATTTCTTCTCTGCTAAGTTTGAAAAGTGTTCCTGTTTACCTACAAGTGGGAGAACATCATATGATAATTGCCACAAGTAAACATGTACGTCATTGAGGAGTGGTATATTACTAATTTATTCTTCGTTGATCTCTTTTTGGATTATATTTCAGGTTGTATTTCTTGAACCAGCTGAAGCTCGTGCAGCTTTTAGAGGTTTGGCGTACAAGCGCTACAAGTAAGTTTATATTGGTCTCTAGATGCCAATTGAATAGCTCCAAAAAAGAAAAAAAGAGAGAATAAATTCTGATGAAGCAGTAGCTGATGAAGTTCTTATCCAATCTATATTCTGAATATTGGCAGTGGATTTTGTTTGTCTGCTGAGCTTTGGAACCGCCCTTCCTAGACTTGATCTAATATTACTTCAGTTTTTTAAATTATTATTAAATTTCGAACAACGTAGCGTATGCTCCTGTTCTAAATAAAACACTTCGGCCCCGTTTGGATTCAGATCCCGTTTGGATTGAGAAGTGATCTCAATTCTCAACTCATCTCATCATTACAGCTTTTTCAAATTTTTACACAAAATATAATAAACAATTCAATTTTTTCAAATCCCAAAACAATAATAATATTAAAAATAATATTCTAACGATATTTTATTCAACTATCTAAAACCATCTCATCTCATTTCATCTCATCTCACCTCACTATCCAAACGGCACCTCAGAGTTGATCTCAACTCATCTTATATAATTATTACAACTTTTTCAAATTTTTACACAAAATTTAATAAACAATTCAACTTTTTCAAATCTCAAAACAATAATAATTTAAAAAAAATAATATTCTGATAATATATTATTCAACTTTTAACTTTCATCTCATCTCAACTCACTATCCAAACCTCACTTTACTCCCACATTTTTTTTTTGATAAGTAATCAAAAAGTTTTATTCATAATAATAGGCAAAACCCAAGTACACAGGAAGTATACATGAGAAATACCTAACTATAATTTACAACTGAAAGAAGAAAGTCATGGACATTGAGTCCATTACAAACAATAGCCCCCACCCAAGAAAACAATGTTTTAAAGAAAAAAACTTTTAGCTCCTCCATTGTTCTCTCTTGGTTTTCAAATCTTCTATCATTTCGCTCCCACCAAATACACCAACACAAACATATAGGGATCGCCTTACTCCCACCTTTAGAATACAGTGGATGTAAGGGTTGGGTTTAAGACCCACTGGTTGCATATATGACATACAGAGCAAAGAAAAACACTTGGAGAAAAACTCAAATGCTTCAAAATGATACTCTTCAATCACATTTTGTTTGTCTGTCTTATTAATTCTAGAATGCAAGTAAACATTATCATTTGTTGTTTTCATATGCATATAAAAGGCAATTACTATCTAAAACTGCCCTTTTATTTGCTGCTTTATTCTATTCAATTCCAGAAAAGTAAGTGTAGTTCAGATCAATCGTATAGAGTTTTTAGAGATATTTTGGAAAGTAGATCTACTATAGGATCTTTTATTTTATTTTATTTATTTATTTTAATTTTTTTCCAAAAAAAAAAAGAGATTTTGGAAGGTACATCTACTATAGGATCTTTTATTTTATTTTTTTATTTTTATTTTTCCAAAAAAAAAAAAAAAAGACATGGCATAAGAGATCTTTAAAAGGAAAGAGGGGCATGAGAAACTCCATCGTGATTTCCTTTGAAGTGGGCTGGATGATGAGTTCAAATCCCATCTGGTCAAGTGGGATAAGGTATGCTCTTTAATCTCTACTAGTGGGTTGGGAATTAGAAATCTGAAGATATTAATCGAGCTTTTCTTGGGAAATGGTTGTGGAGGTATAACATGGAAAGGGAAGCTTTATGGAAGTTGGTAATTGACTTCAAGTATGGTAGTTTGTTGGGTTTTTTTTTTTTTTTTTGGGGGGGGGGGGGGGGGGGGGTGGAGCACTAGGGAGGTACAAGGGGTTCATGGAGTGGGAGCTGGAAGCACATTAGACGAGGTTGGGGATTTTTGCTCGACATACCAGAATTGTGATAGGAAACGAATCTAGAATCAAATTCTGGTATGACTTATGGTGCAGAGATAGAGCCCTTAAGGACACATTCCCTATAGTTTTCAGGATTCCGCGTGAAAAAGAAGCATTAGTGGCTGAGCTCATGGAGATGTCTGGTGGCTTAGTCCGATGGAATGTGAGCTTTATTAGGGCAGCCCATGATTGGGAAGTTGGCAGCTTTTTGGATTTTTTCAGAATCTAGAATCAAATTCTGGTATGACTTATGGTGCCGAGATAGAGCCCTTAAGGACATTCCCTATAGTTTTTAGGATTCCGCATGAAAAAGAAGCATCAATGGCTGACCTCATGGAGATGTCTGGTGGCTTAATCCAATGGAATGTGAGCTTTATTAGGACAGCCCATGATTGGGAAGTTGGCAGCTTTTTTGCTTTTTTCAGACTCTTGTACTCCATGAGATCGAGTACTCAGGGAACTGACAGTTTGTGGTGGGTACCCGCTAGAAAATGTACATTGTTTGTTCGTTCCTTCTATAAGTCCCTCACACATCCGCAGAACAATCACTTTCCATGGAGAAGGATTTGGAGAAATAGGCGCTTCCCAAGGCAGCATATTTTGTTTGAACAGCTTCTTTGGGTAAGATTTGATGATGGATAATTTACGGAAATGCTAGGTGATTATAGTGGACCGGTGTTGTATGTGTAGAAAAAGTGGCGAGACTGTGGATCATCTTCTACTGCATTGAGGTTGCTAGGGCAATATGGGATGATGTCTTGAGAAGGTTACAGCTAGCCTGGGTTATGCCTGCTATTGTGGTCGAGCTTCTGGCCAGTTGGACGAAACTAGGTTGTTTTCCACAAATCACAACTGTGTGGAAGATGGTTCATATTTGCGTTCTATGGTGCCTATGGAAGGAACGTAATGATTGGACTTTTGAACATACGGAGCGCTCACCGGAGGGGATTAGATTACTCTTTGTTAAAACTTTATTCCTATGGGCTAAAACTGTAGATTTCAATGGCCTAGACTTTCATGACTTTCCTATTTCCATTTCTTCCTTTTAACTAGGTGTTGCCTCTTGTATAGTCCCTGTGTACTTGGGCTATGCCTATTCTCATTAATACAATTCGTTTACTTATAAATAAAAAAATTGGTGAGCAGTTTGTTCTAGGAGTCAAGGTCAAATTTAGTCAAGCTTGATGGATTCATGTGGGCCTGAGCTATACATTACATGGATGTTCAGTGTTTGTAGGTTAGAGGGTTTTCTGGTGGCTGTACATATGTTCTTGACACTTACAAGAAGGTGAAGGGTCCAAGAAACACAGTTGCCTTGGCCAAGTCTTGGCGTGAATTCAATTTGTCAATTGTAACTCTGAAGCGAAGTTATTACTAGTTTGCTTCCTTGATTTAGAACCAAAGCTGGATATCACCTTTGAGTTTAACCGTTTCATGGCTTCAACCTTTTAAACTTTCAAACAACTTGGAGTTCGAGCTGACCCCCCTTGTTTCCAGTATGAGCTGCTAAAAACATTGTCAAGTGTTGCCTTTGATTGGGGTGTTCCATTTTCAACTATCCCCACCCCTCCAACCAAGGCGCATTGGAATTTACATGAAAAGGAAATAGATTTTAGACTTCCAAAAAACCCTAGCCTATACTTTTGTATATATAGTTAATTAGATCTGATCCATCCCACCCCAATACTACTGGCATGTGGCCTCCATAGCTGCGTGCAACAAACTGCGGTGCACCACCACCAAACCATCGCCTCCGCCAATGGCACCACAGTTTGTTCAAAGGACTCTAAAAAACGTCATTTAAGACTTTGCCCCCTTTGTGGGGAATGGGTGGGGATCAATTCTTTGGTCCCAAAACCCAACTTATTTTCCTCTTTTGCACTGCACTTGTTGTAATGGGGTGTTTGTTGGGGAACCTCACCCACTCCTCATGTATCTTGATCCTTTTTATGTTAATGAAATTCTTGCTTTGGAAATAAAAAAAGGTAATTGAAGATTTCATTAAAAAAGCCACAAATGGTGTATGCCAAGTACACCGGAAGTATACAAGAGAACATCTAACTATAAATAAAAAGAGACAAGAAATTAATGAAAATTCAGTCTATTAGGCGCCCTATTATCCTCTAGCGATCCTCAAAATCACTTCTTTCCCTTAAAATACTCAATACTAGATAGATAGGACCATCTTCCATGCTGTTCCAATTTTTGAGCTACCATATAACCCTTTCCAATTGGCAAAGAGGTCTACTATTCTTCTGGATGTAACTCAAGCCAACTCAACTCGACAGAATATAAGCTGCCTGAACGACTTGACAGAATTTATGCTGCCTGAAACAATGTCAGGGTGCTTCGGTTAAGCTTAGGTCTATCATTATAACTTTACATAACCCATTGACTCAAATTTACATTAGAATACTTGTTTTTGTATTTGTTAGAATTCTTATGGTTGTTTTGAATGCATTCACTTTTTTATTTTCCCTATTTGGATTGCTGCATCTAACTTTTTGATGGTCTAGGAGTTTCTTACCCTTTATTTTTAATTTAATAGGGATGCTCCACTATATTTGGAATGGGCTCCTGCAAATATTCTTAATCAAAGTTCAATATCCAAGACTGATGATAAGAACAATGCCATTGGTGAGCATGATGCCAAGAGGATCATGCTAGAGCAACAAGTGGAAGGATTTATTGACATGGATATTGATTCTGATAGAATTGAGGTTTGATATGCATTTCTTACTTGCACCTTTGTTTTTGTTTCCCCTTTGATATAGGATTTTTGTCTGTGTTACATTTCTTTTTAACTACTATGCTTTCTTTTTACTATTATGATTCAGTCACGATCTCTATTTGTCAAGAACCTGAATTTTAAGACATCTGATGAGAGTTTGAAAAAGCATTTTATTGAACACGTGAAGAAGGGAAGGATTTTAAGTGTCAAGGTAATTTTCCGAGTCCTTGTAACTTTTTTAATGAGATTTATGTCATCGTATTGCTGTTTTCTTGAGTATGTCTGGTCACATGCAGGTGAAGAAGCACTTGAAAAATGGGAAGAATGTGTCAATGGGTTTTGGTTTCATTGAGTTTGATTCCTTTGAGACAGCCGCCAATGTTTGTACAGATTTACAGGTACTAACAGACAGCAAATGACTTGCATTTTGCATGCAGTTTGGAAAACTTATTGTGGCTCTCGCATTCTCTCTTTCAGGGAACTATTTTGGATGGACACGCACTTATCTTACAACTTTGCCATGCTAAGAAAGATGAACGGGTGCAGAGAACAGTGGAGAAGGATAAGAGTTCAACTAAATTAGTTGTAAGAAATGTGGCATTTGAGGCAACTGATAAAGATCTGAGACAGCTATTTAATCCATTTGGCCAGGTGATTAGTTACATTAAGTTGCTTGTCGTGCATTTTACTAAATGCAAATATAAATTAAGGCAATGTTCTTGCAAAGCATGAGAAGTTTGGAACCTTTATTTCTATAATAATAGTGTTGAATCAACGTTTGCAATTCAATTTTAAAAATCAAGATGCAAGAACAAAGTGTCTCAAGGATAAAAAGGTCTGGAACTGTTTCAAATTAAGTTAATATCCATATGTCAATTCATTTCTCCTTCTATGGTCTTTTGCAATTAACGAAGCATGAAAAAGTTACCTAATACAAAAAGGCAACTGAGAATACAGTTCCCCCCCCCCAAAAAAAAAAATCCACTGACTGATTATGTGAGGTTTTATCACTCACGAGCCACAGTTTGAATGATGAATTGTCGTATGACAAACTAATGTTTTTCTTCTGGACTTTCACGTTGTTGTGCAGATTAAGAGCCTAAGGCTTCCAAAGAAGTTTGGACATCATAGGGGGTTTGCATTTGTGGAGTATGTTACAAAGCAAGAGGCACAGAATGCGCTTCAAGCGCTTTCAAGCACACATCTCTACGGTCGGCATCTGGTAAGTTCTCTAGACGTGGAGACCACTTTGCCCCTCCACACAATGGGAAAATTGTGACAACTGACCCCCCATGAATTGTTTTCAGGTTCTCGAGAGAGCAAAGGAAGGTGAGAGCTTGGAAGAATTGCGAGCTAGAACAGCTGCTCAATTTGCCGAAACTGAGTTGCAGAATCCAACCAGTTTATCCAAGAAGAGAAAGCACATGGCCGTCTTGGATGAAGGAACAATGAGGTTTGAAAAGATTGCCGATTAGCATTATAAATTATAAGTTGGGATTAGTCGGGATGCTGATCCGGACACCCAGTGCCAATATAAAAAAAAAGTAGGATCCGGCTAGGTTCTTTTCCATCATTGCCCTGTCTTATTATAGTTAATTAAGTGAGGTGTAAATTGCCTTTTTTTTTTTGGCTCCATGTTCCTCTTCTTGTGTTGTCCCCCAATTTTGCTTGTCTGATTTCTCAGATACTTGTCTGATTTTGTTATTATTATTATTATTATTATTATTTTTATTTTTGTAACTCAGTTATTTTGTTTTGGTTTCTATGAATGGTACTTATCAACTACACTATTCATATGAAAGCACAAAACCCATAATGAATTTGTATGATATCGCGTGCGTTTCTTCAAGCAATTTATAATAATTCAAGAGAGGCTAAACCTATATTTTAAAAAGGAATATGTTAAATGTATTTAAGAAAAATTAAAAAAAAAAAAATTTCTCATCATATCATGAAATTTAAATTTTTTTTAAAAAAAACTAATAAATATTATTACATTTGATACCTCTTAAATTCACAATAAAGTCTAATAATTTCTCCTTTATCAGTTTTTAAGAAGTGTGACCTATTATATTATATTAATTTTTTTTGTTCTCTACAACATTCCAATATGATTTATTTTATATTATATATTGCACAAATAGTCGAGTTATTATAATTGCGTGTTTTGAAGTTTTCTTGCGGCCAAAATAACAGCACTAAAGTCTTGTGATGCAACTTGTTTTGAATGTTAATAATATAGCTTCTTGCTTGGTTGGAAATAGGTTACTGGAAATTAAGAAAATAAAATAAAAAATAATAATATTACATTAATAAAGAGAACGAGATAATTAATCTAATATGGAATTCTAATTTAGCATGGATAACTAAAACCTAAAAAAGTGGTAAATTACCCCAGATTTTACCTTAAACTTATCTAAACCAATACTAATACTTTTTTTTTTTTTTTTACTCGAAAAAGGATAGAAAAAGACCAAAAATAAAAAGAAAAAAGAAAAAAGAAAAAACATTTTGTTAATTCCCAAAGTGGGATCAATGGCCGGCAGTGCCATCCTTCTTCATGCCCCAGTCATGTAATCTCAGGTGCAACTCAGCAGCAGCAATCAAGAAATTGACGGCCTGGATTGGAGTTAAAACATCGAGAATCGCCTTTAGCGTTCTCAACCGTAGATCATCTGCTCTCAGCAAGATCTTCTCCAAGCCCTCCTCCTTCAACGCCAGAACCGACTCCACTCGCTCCTTCTCAATCCCACCACTCCTCGTGCCTTCCCCCTCGCTCCTTATCAACTCTGTCACCGCGTGTGACAACTCAACCATTTCCGAGTCCGCTACCGTTTCCTGGTGCTTCGCCATCTTCTCCGTGATTTCTCTCTCCTCCCTAATGATCCTCCTCTGCAACTCGTCGACCTTGCTCATTTGACTCGGCGAGAGATCCCCCAAATCGCCACGACTACTCATCCCTTGAACAAAACTGGCTAGTTTCTCCTCGACTTGCTGTCCGGACTTGGAGTAGAGCAAATGAAAAGCCATGCTGGGTCGCCACCCTCCTATCCACATGAACGCGTTCTCGAGTGCGCTTGTCCATGGGGCTTTCAGCACACCTATCGCATCGTGTTTGGCGCACCTTGACTTGGCCTGATAGTATTGCTCGTAATGCTGAATGACCCGGTCGATGAGCGGGCGAAAGTGGGGCTTATCTGTGACCCGAACCTCATCACGATCAGCTCGATCCTTTGATTTTGCAGCCATGTTACTGGCGTTAGCTTGTTCGTGGTGTTTGGAAGCAGATATGAGGTCTTGGAGGTTTTTGTTCTGCTCCAAGATCCAGTGCTCGAAAAACGTCTGGAAGTTCAGGAGCTCGGACTCAGAAGTACTGCTGCCATTACCAATGGCCGATGCTACGTTGTTGCCACCGTTAGAGAGCTGTAAGGACATGTTGGGCATGGCGGTCTTCTGGGAACTTGATGCAACGTTTGGAAATAAGGACATGTTGGGTGTGGCCTTTACGGAACTTGATGCAACGTTGTCGCCAGTACAGTTTGGAAGTGAGGATGTGGTGGGTAATGAGGTTTACAGGGATAAAGATCGAGCACCCTTTAAAACAATGGCCACAGTCATCCCAAAAACAATGGGCGGCCATCGTTAATGTCGGCTTGTAGGTATCCACTTTCGATACTCAACCTATCGACGCCAGTTTTCAGATTTTCTATAAAAACACAAGGTGCTCATACGGGACACGTCGGCTAAGCAAAGCAGAAACATAATGATGAGAAAATAAAGCAGAAACACGAGGTACAGCTGAAAGGGCTTACTTCGGCGTCGTCGGTACTTGTCGTTTTCTCTGAAACTTTGAACTTAGGATCAGTAGATTTTCCATAAAGATATATCAGAAGTGTGTACTCTTCCTTGGGTGGGGATTACTCTGCCGCCCACCCATACCGCTGAGTTTACTTTTTAGTGAATTTTTTTTTTTTTTTACATTTAATATATTTAAAAAATAAAAAAAATATTAATATATTTAAAATCACTTCTTTAATTATTAAATGAATTTTTTTTTTCAACCAAACGATCAAATAAAGATATGAAATGAAGTGAACAAAGTAGTGTTTTTCCTCTTCTTTTATCTTCACAAATTTCTGTCAAACTCTCACTCAATGCCTACTGCTTTTGTCTTCCCTCCGAGGAAAACATAAATTCATTAGGTTCAGCTGGTTTGAGTTATGATGATGCTACAACTATGAAGAGTAAATATTCTAAATTTTTGGAGAATCCGTATAGAATTTTTGAGTAATATTAGATATATTTCTGCAAGGCCCACACACTCTTATGAAAAAAATGAGATTTATTATTAAAAAATAATTTTTTTCATGTAAATTCTGGATTTATCTATTTTTTTCAAAAGAAGTACGCCATACTTGTATATCCTAAATCTGCAAATATCATTTTTCTTAATTTGTTGCGGAGCTGATAATACATTCTCTATTCCACAGACAACCATCACATCTTTATTTGAAGATAGAATAGAAGAAGAGTATCATATTAGACTTATCAAAAGAAAGTATCATATTAGAAAAAAATGAAGAATACTCAAGACAAAAGATTTGTGCTCGACCAATAACATCATTGGAGCGAACATGATGAAGGATCGATCCATACAAATTAAAAACATAACCTCAAAACGGATCGAATCCTGGTTTTGAATCCAATTCCACCAAGAACATAATGATGAGACGATAATAAAAACATAAGCTTTCTGTTATAAATGTTAAGCTGTATTGGAAAGAAAATCTGAATTTTGTTCATTGGTCAAAGTTTTCCTCAGTAAACAATACAATACATCAGTATGAGAAGATGAGCCCCAATAGAGGATGGCCTCAACCAAATAGTTCCCATCTTTTTGAGGCGAATGAGATCTCCTAAACCTACGTAAATTTGTTAAGGTGGCATAACACCACAATACAACAAACATGTACAGTAATTTGGTTCACATTTAGTGTACATTGAAACGTGCTCCATCTAGCGTGCAGTTTGTGCTTCTGTAACCTTCTTTTACCTCCCCTTGTACTGATAGGCACTCCCGGCAACAAAAGTGAAATTAGTGCAGAGAGACATCTTCCACAGAATAATGAACTCTGCGGCACTTGATCTTGATGTTCTGATGACTAGGAATGGAGTGAAGAAAGGATGAGTTTAACAGGTCACTGAAGCAAACCATCTAGACTTTACATCCTCAGGGCATGACGTAGCCCAAGTTATCTTTCACTTCCCCTTACACCTGCATAACCTAATTATCACACGAAATTCCATGTAAATGAATAATAAAGACAAATCTCCTCAATAAATCATTAATGAACCAACATAAAAGGATGACACCTCTTTTCTTCATTTCATGTTCTAGCAGAGTTGCACATTTGGAGACCTAAAATATTCAAATCAAGATCATGCACCTTATGCCCAAAACTCATTTCACGAGTTTTCATTAAAGAAACATGAATTTCTTCTATTTACATCATAAGGAAAAGAAATAACTGGCAACAAGCATATTTGCCAGGACAGGAAGATTAGTCTATAGATTGGCATGGGATTAATGAAAATATTTGATGCACTTTCAGAAAAAACATGGAAGGAAAGAAGGGGCCTGGGGTTTGTGGTCATATTTTGCAAGGAGACTAGCTAACATCACTGACCACGCACAAATTCCATACCCTATTCCAGAAATAGAAAAGTCAGGCTGCATCTAAACAACACATCATTGATATAGCATACCTACAGAAAATATGGAAGTACACGGGCACAATCAACAAAGGGAATTCAGGACTTGCATTACCTCAGAGGCGCCTTGATTTCTGCTGTGGAGGGTATACATTTGGCCCCATTCCTGGATCTTTCCTTCTCAACTGCTCAAGAAACAAAGGGGCATCACAAATAGGAACTAACTCTTCCATAACAAAAAACCTAGGACTCAGTGCAATTAACCTGTTGCTGATGGGCCTGGGCAGGAACACCCCGCTGCATTGGAATGCCATTAGGATTCATCCCACCTCCCATCCCTGCCTGAGATGCTATATTATAAGCTGGCATGCCCTGAGGTTGCATCCTTTGCATGCCACCTACTGCCATCTGCCGAGGGACAGATCTCATTGTCCCTCCATGAGCACCAGGCATGGTCCCGGAAACTGCATTTCCAGATGATACCTACTCCATCGAATCAGGGAATGAGTAAGCAAATATCATTCAGAGCATAAACATAAATGGCATGTGCACTCAAATACCGTTTGTGGAGGTTGAAGACTAGTTGTCCCTTCAAAATCTGTACTTGTATCCACAGGACGAGTAGGATAGTTAACTTTCTCTCCAGTTTGGCAAACCAGTGCACTGGAATTGATGTGACATGTATCTTGTCAAAATTAACGAAATATAGGTGTGCTACACACTTCAACATTAAATTTACTAAAGGTTTCAATGGTCCAACGTATGCATCTGAACCATTGAAATATATGTGTGCTATATGCTTCAATATTTAGTCCATTAGAAGATAAAATCTTCATATACAGAATTTGGGAAAAAATACCAGAGGGAAAAGATATTTTTAGAAATAGACCCTTACTTCCGCCCTGGTAGAGGATCGTTCCGGAAATACCTGAAAGAAAACATGACTGACGCTTAGAAAGTGGTATCAAGAAGAATATGGATGCTATAACTCTGGCATCTGAGAATGTTTCTACAAGATAGTTCAAGGCATATAAAACTCTAGTACTAGTGGGAATCCTAAAAAGTACATAGCTTTACTCGATTAACTTTAAGGCATGTAGTAATGTTTAATTTTTTTTATTTAAAAAAATTAACAAGAGTGTCCCAGACATTTTCCAACTAATCCTTGCACGCACGCACACAGGACAATTATAAGACCTATCCAAACCCTAGAGTTTTATATGCCTGGGCACATGTTCGGGCAGGCGCCACACCACAAAAATTGTAAGCAATGAGAGAGAGAGAGAGAGAGACTCATGTTCCAGAGCTTCTGAAGCAGTTATACGCTTCCGAGGATCATATCTGCATATAGAGAGACATGCAAGAATAGTGTAGTGATTAAGAAATTGTAGAATTAACTTGATTTCTACTGACAAGAGTGACACAATCAGATGCACAAACACTATTGCTGTCTATATAGTATTGTGTGAATTAAAACTGCAAATCCAACAAATTTTAGGCAGCAGGTTTTCCAATTGTTGCAAATTGAGCACATTAATCTCATTGCTGCCACTCCTACAAGTAAAGTACTCCACAGATATGAGCATTGAGTTTGTAATATAAGCAAATAATCTTTTCAGAATGGCATGATGAGACTCATTCCCTATGTCCTTGAAGTAGCATTGCCTTTAGGTGTACCATGGCTTCCTGAAATTCATTGTGCAAAAATAGGTGGCAGAATTAGAGTGACAGGGGAGTTTGGGTGTAACATAGTTTTAGATGGTGGCAGGTGGTCCATGCAACTATGGCATGGATGTCTCATCAGGTGGTAGTGGTAAATTGGCAGTGGATGTCTCGTGGGGCAACTATGGCATATGGAGGTGGGTATCAGTGCTGTTTTGTTCAGTTTTATTATTTTTTGTTTTTTAATTGTAAGGTTATCATGATAATGTTAAAGCAATACAAATTGATGAGTCTTTTATTTGTGGCCAATGTGGCAAACTTCGATGTCATATCATTAATTTCGCATATGCCACAGACAGATAATTTTGAGCCATGTAATCACCTCAGTCAAAGCTTATAGTAACATTGACAATCCAAATGAATCGAACAGACTTCACTGAAACTTTTTGAAACTTCAAGGATGTATTCAAACTCAGACCAAATTCTTAGGAACCAAAATAGTTAAGCTAATAAGATAAGAAATAAATAGATAGGAAGAAGGCACCACATACTCCAGCATCCTAGATAGGAGGTCATATGCAGGAGTTTTTGAAGAGAGACGAACGACATTGCAGAATCCAGTATTTTCACTGTGAAAGGAACAAAATAAGAACAATAAGGAACAAACAAATAGAAATTAGATTAATATATGAAATATATATTGAAGTCAATACACAACTCTTGCACTTGCCAAGAACTCGTGACCTCACCCTTCACTCCTTACTTAAGGAGAGGAGATGTCATTTGATCCAAGGTTCATTGGCATATGCACATAAGTTCCTTGATAACTATTTTAATTTTAATACTTGATTAGAAATATAGCAAGATGGAAAAACTTACTACTTGTGCCCTTGTATATGCTGTGCATCTTGTTGCCAATGTGGAAGATTTGCAAGTGTTGGCCACTTTTCTGGCGTGGGATGGCCTTATGCAACAACCATGAACTGTAATATAGCTTGGCAGCATACAAAAGGAGAAAATCATCCCAACGTGGAAGTAAACAGAAAAATTACCTAAGACCTTGAATATCTTGTCAAGTTGATCAAGCTGCACAAGTGGAAAAATACAGTGTATATAGTAGACTAGAAAATTACATCTTGGAAACAAGAAGTTGGTTAAAGAAGCTAAAATCTGAAAAGATAAGTCATCAAAACATTATACCTGGAAAGGATTTGGAGTGCCCTTGACTTCTACACCTTGAAAAAGTGGCTTCAAAGTCAAAAGCTCAGCAAAAATGCATCCAACAGCCCACATATCTAGTTGCAATATTAAGGATGTACCGCTCTCTTAATCCGCTACAATTGTCAATATGCCAAAAGGCTTAAAACAGAAATTCATTGTGAGCACTTGTCAGCATTCACTTCATTTATTATATATAAGTTACACATTTTCTTCCCAGTTAATCTTGATAATGTAACAAATTCTACCATGCCATGCAACCAACATTGGTATGAACTATCATTTCTGCTGTAAGTATGCATAAGATATGAAGCACATCAGATCAAACCTCGACAAGTACCATTCTAGTAAACTCAAATTTGAGACATACACATAACATAAATAAGCACAGAGACCTTAGTGGAAAATTTAGAGGAAATATAAACATCCACTGGAAACATTGCTTGTGCATGCTATATGGTCTTGCAAATAGTAGAATGCAGAATATGGTCACGAGGATACCAACAGCACTTGTATAATGCTTTGCCCCAAGGAGCAACTCAGGTGCACGATACCATATAGTTACCACGACCTGCAAGAAATAATTAATAAATCAACTTGCATGAAACACAAGTATCATGGGGCTTTGAGGATGGGGGCAAGCTTTTCCTTTCCAAGATCCCAAAACAAGTAAAATGCTTATACAGTTGTAAAAAAAGATAGAACCCAGCATAATACAAACATTTGAACATCCAACTATTCAGCATATGACCAACAACCGAAATGAATCCAAAACCATCTGGACCCTCTATGTGCCAAAGGTCAATTCATGAATCCGAAAGCATGAGGCAATCAAGAGAGAGGCTCCTCATAATTTCTTTTGGTACAACTAATAAGAATGGAATAGAATCCCCAAGGTTCAAATCCGGTGCAAACAATCTCTATGGGCCATTAGACTGGGGGATTTTCCCCTTAAATTGGCCGAGGTGCACTTGCGGGAAAGTCCTTGCCGAGGGCCTGTGCACCCAGGGATTAGTTGGAACGCTTTTCCCAAACACCCGGTGCCAATAAAAAGAAAAAGAATGGAATAGAAATATTCTTCATGCTATTCACAAACTACTCTAGTGTCAACCTTAAGTTTTTCTCTCCGTACACTTTCGTTTCTCACACACTCTTCTTGCATGAAACTGTATTCTGATGGTTTCGTGATAGCTTGAACGTCGGAGAGTTGGCTGTTGGAACTTTATCGTTTAGCATGATTGAGGTCTCAGGTGATCTTGGAAGGAAAATGCCTTATGTGAGAAGTGTCGCTATTGAGTCTAAGGTGTTCGAGGTTTGGGCAGATGGGAGTGGAGTGCTCATCACTGAGAGGGGATGGAAAGGAGTACAGAACTTGAGATTGGGCTTGGACACTGTGCATTGGGCTTCAAGAACGTTGGAGGATTGCCAAAAGCACAGTCATAAGGGATATTACTCTGCTCATAGAGAAGGAAGCAGAGCGTTTGTGACGCAGCAAGGTTCAAACTCTCGTGGCAGTTACTTGTCTCTAGTGGTTTACAGCGGAGGTGGGAATAGGAGCTTCATCATCATACCTGGGGGTAGAGATGGAATGGGGTGGAGAAAACTTGCGGTGGCATTGAGGGAGGTTGGAAGCGAAGGTAGACAAGGGAGAGTATTTTCATCCTCGTCGGCAGTAGCACTCTCGTCGTCTCGGTCGTATAGGGAGGTTTTGCAGTCATCTACAGGGGTGAGAAAGTCAGACATGGCAAGCCTGCTACGGGCAGGTGATCTTTCCTGTATGGGTGAAGATCAGAGACAAGAGGGAGGTGGCAGGTGGTATGGGCAGGTAAATCTCTTGAAGGATTTACGGGATATGCAGGCCTCGTTGGAAAAGATGAATCTTAAAGTGAAGGGGCTTATACGCTGCGTTTTGGGAGAAGAAGAAGTGGGGCTGGGTGTGGGAAGTGGGCTGAAGGTGGGTCAGGATGGTGGGCCTAAAGGGAAGGCCCCAATTAGCGCAGGAGATGGGTCTGTTCTGAGGCCCTAGCCCACTCTACGGTCAGGTCCCTTCTGGAGGAAGAAACCACAGCACGCGGCAAGCCCATTGGGGGGTGGGTCAGCATCAACGTCGACGGCGAACCAGACGACGTCGCCGATGGCCTCGACGGTAGCCTCGCCGCCAGCTGAGATGCCGCAGTCACTTCCAAGCAGTTTCGTTTCGGCTTGTGCACAGATTTCGGGTTCATTGGAGGTGACCGAAATGCCCATACCGAGACCGAGTCTTGGGTCATGTCTGGTACAGAAATGGTCGAAGGTATGTGGTGACTCAGATGGTGGCTCGGTGGTGGATTCTCTACCCCCGATGGTGGAGATGGGGCAATTGGATGGAAGTGTAGGCATGTAACTAAGTATTTATGATGAGTAGACCTCATCTGGGCCGCCACAGACTTTCACGGTGAGCCATGGGATGCCTCTGGACTTGTTGTCACTATCAGGTCAGGCTCAGATTAAGGCGTAGGGGGAAGAACTGGCCCACAGTGAGCTTTCTGAGGGAGCGCGAACAAATAATATTGTTGTTTGGGAGGGTGGGAGTACATCGGATAAGGTTGAGATAGAAGGGGAAGGTCAGTTGATGTTGTTAGATTCATGTAAATGCTCAACAGAGGGGGAGGAGTTTGCAGGAGTGGATCCTACCCCAATAAGTACGATGCATCCTACTGCTATAGATGAGTGGGTACTGAAAAAAGTAGAGGAACTTCAAAGCTGCTTGGGGATTTCGTGTAAGGGCTATGAAGATCAATTTAAGGCACTGATTATAGCCGTTGAAGCAGGACAACAAGGTGCAGCGTCAAAAACAAATAGAGAGTTGAAGAAGTTGAAGTGTTTTATTAATTATGATGGAAAGGAGGGGAGTGCAAGTCGTGGTAGAAATAAGGGGAGGGCTGGAACAGTTTATAAATGAAGCCCAGAATTTTGTGTTGGAATGTTAAGGGGCTGAATGAGATTAATAAACGCTTTCGAATACGAGCTTTATTAAGGCAATGGAAAATAGACATCATTTGTCTACAGGAAAAGAAGTTGAAGATTATTACTAGAAGAATTATTCGGAGTATATGGTGTTGTCAATATGTAGGCTGGACGTACTTACCATCGAAAGGGGCCTCGGGTGAAATTTTGGTTATGTGGGATAAGAGGGTGGTGGGGAATATTGATAAGTTTGTGGGAGAATACTCGGTGGGGTGCTCTTTTAAAAATTCTGAAGATGATTTTTTATGGGCGTTTGCGCGGGTTTATGGTCCAAATTTGGATAGTGAGAGAAGGTTGCTTTGGGATGAGCTTGCTGGTTTATGTTCTTGGTGGGAGGTCCCTTGGTGTATTGGTGGGGATTTTAATGTGACAAGATTTTCCAGCGAGAGATCAGGGGCGGGACGACAAAATCAAGCTATGGTGGATTTTTCGGATTTCATTTTCGAGGTAGGTCTTATGGACTTACCATTAATGGGAGGTGATTACACGTGGTCTAATAATCAAACTTGGTCAAGGCTGGATAGATTTCTCATTTCTCCCTCGTGGGAGCTACAATATCCAGATGTAAGTCAGACAAGGTTCCCTAGGATATGCTCTGATCACTTTCCTGTAATGCTAGATTGCGGTGGTATTCAAGGGGGTAGAAGACCATTCAAGTTTGAGAATATGTGGTTAAAAATGGATGGTTTTGTGGACTTGGTCAAACAATGGTGGAATTCATACTTACTTGAAAGCAATCCGAGTTATGTATTGGCTGGTAAGTTAAAAGCTTTGAAGAAGGACTTGAAGACATGGAATGAACAGGTAGTTGGTGATGTAACCGGCCAGAGGAAGAGTTTGTTTCAAGAGTTACAAAGCTTGGAGGGAGTAGGGGATGAAAACAACCGAAAAGATCAAGTAGTTTCTGAATTAGAAAGATTAACTCTTATGGAGGAGATTATGTGGCAACAAAAGTCAAGGGCGTTGTGGCTTCGGGAGGGGGATAAAAGCACCAAATTCTTTCACCGTATAGCCAATGCACATAGGAGGTTTAACTCCATTGAGGCCTTGGTCATAGATGGTGATGTATCCTCAGATCAGGTTGAGATAAAGGAGCATGTGGCAAGGTACTTCAAACATTTGTTGTCAGAACCTCATGCATGGAGGCCTACCGTAGATGGATTAGCATTTGAGGTAATTGATCAAAATAGTATGGCTTGGGTGGAGAGACCATTCGAAGAGGAAGAGGTCCATCAAGTAATCAAGAAAATGAATAAAGACAAAGCTCCAGGCCCAGATGGATTCACTATGGCTTTTTTTCAGACTTGTTGGGAGGTAGTGCGAGAGGAAGTAATGCAGGTTTTTCAGGAATTCTTCACCTATGACAGATTTGAGAAAAGCTTGAATGCTACTTTTATAGCATTAGTCCCTAAAAAGGCTGGTGCAAGAGATGTACAAGATTTTAGGCCGATTAGTCTTGTGGGCAGTGTGTATAAGATACTTGCCAAAGTTCTTGCTAATAGGATGAGCATGGTCATGGAGAAGATTATCTCTAAGTCCCAAAATGCCTTTGTGAGAGGGAGGCAAATTTTGGACTCGGTTCTTATAGCTAATGAATGCTTGGATAGTAGAATCAAGTCGGGAGCTCTAGGTATTTTATGTAAACTTAATATGGAAAAGGCATATGACCACGTAAACTGGGATTTTCTGATATATATGTTGAGTAGATGTGGGTTTGGGGAAAAATGGAGAAAGTGTATGAGGTATTGTGTGTCAACGGCTTGCTTCTCGATTCTGGTAAATGGCGACTCTGTGGGCTTCTTTAATAGCTCACGGGGTTTACGACAAGGCGACCCATTATCACCCCTTTTATTTATCCTAGTTATGGAGGCTCTAAGTCGAATGGTGTCGGCGGCAGTAGAGGGCGGATTTTTTTCAGCTTTCTCGGTGGGAGATTTACATGGCTCCACTATTATTTCTCACCTTTTGTTTGCAGATGACACTTTGCTATTCTGTGAGGAAAATGTAGGGCATATCCAATCTTTGAAGGCCATTTTACTTTGTTTGAAGCAGTATCCGGGTTGAAGATTAATCTTGCCAAGTCGGAGATGGTTGCAGTTGGCGATGTTAGCAATATTAGAGGACTGGCGAATATTTTGGGATGTGGGGTTTCTCAGTTGCCTTTGAAGTACCTTGGTCTCCCATTGGGGACCCCCTTCAAAATTAAGACAATATGGGAGGTGGTGCTGGAAAAATTTGAGCGTAGGTTGGCTGGGTGGAAAAGGTTGTATCTTTCTAAAGGGGGGCGTATCACACTTATCAAGAGTACCTTATCCAATCTACCCACATATTATTTATCTCTATTTCCCCTCCCCGCTAGTATCGCATCTAGAATAGAGAAGCTTCAACGGGATTTTTTGTGGAGTGGGTTAGGAGATGAGTTTAAATTTCACTTAGTAGGGTGGGAAAAGGCCTGTTCTCCTTTGAGAAATGGTGGATTGGGGATCCGGAATGTGAGGGTGTTCAATAAGGCATTATTAGGGAAATGGTTGTGGCGTTATAACCATGAGAGGGGAGTTTTATGGAAAGGGGTGATTGACATGAAGTATGGAAGTGAAAGGGGGGGTTGGTGTTCTAAAGAGGGTAGGGGGACGTATGGAGTGGGGCTATGGAAGTATATACGGAAAGGTTGGTGCTCATTTGCTAGTAATATTCGGCTGCGTTTGGGGGATGGTAATAGGATCAGTTTTTGGCAAGACGTGTGGGTGGGAGACACGGCCTTGAAGGATGCTTATCCCATGATTTTCAGTATTGCTCGAGAAAAAGAAGCTATGGTAGCTGATCTGCGGGTACTTAATCAAGGTTCACAGGAGTGGAACATTAGTCTTACTTGAGATGCACAGGATTGGGAAGTGACTATTCTGGTAGAATTTCTGAACTTGCTCTACAACATTTCCTCTGCTGACACAATGGAAGATATGATGGAATGGCGACCCTCTAGGAAAGGGAAATTTTCGGTATGCTCTTATTATGATTCTATTACTATGCAACAAAGGCACGACTTCCCTTGGAAGAACATATGGAAGACTAAAACACCTACAAAGGCCGCATTTTTTGTCTGGACGGCAGCTCTAGGGAAGATTTTGACCATGGATAATCTTAGAAGACGAGGCCTTATTATTATGGAATGGTGCTGTTTGTGCAAAAATAGTCGTGAAACGGTGGACCATCTACTCTTACATTGTGAGTTTGCTTGAGATATATGGACTTACTTCCTCAGTAGAGTGGGTATAGCATGGGTGATGCCGGGTAGGGTGGTTGAACTTTTAGCAAGCTGGAGAGGGATCACAGGGACACCACATATTGCAGCAGTGTGGAAGATGGTTCCTTTATGTATTTTCTGGTGTATTTGGAATGAAAGAAACGAGAGGCTTTTTGAGGATCATGAACGTTCCTCGGAAGAGTTTAGGAGTTTCTTCTGGAAGACTTTGTTTTTGTGGGCCATTGCTCTTGATTTGAATGGCCTCAACTTCCATGATTTCCTTGTAACTGTTCCTAGTTCTTAAATAGGTGTAGTCACATGTATACTTCCAGTGTACCTGGGTTATGCCTACCTTTATATTAATAAAATAACTTATTACTTATAAAAAAAAAAAAAAAAAGAAGTATTCCTCAGTAAGGACAGGCAAGCAGTTGGTGTAAGACAATTATTTATTTTTTCCTAAAAACCACTTTTTTCACATGGGATTCTCAATGGGCATCAGAGGTTTACTTCCCATGACCCTCTTTATTCTTAGACTGAGGAAAACAGGCAACAGATTGCGCACATCAACATTGAAATTTCTGATTTTCATGAAGTGTATTAGCCTAATTCTCATCATGTCTACCCAGTGCATCTAAGATGCCTGCTTAATACTCATTCTCGTCAAATCTTACCTATAAAGGAATATGAGAAGATTACATGGAAATAAAAACAATGTCATGCTTGAGGGCACAAAAGATGCCTCTTACCCCATTGTCAGATAACGGCTTCAAGGGAGCTTGGTAAATTCTTGCAAGTCCAAAATCACCAATTTTTACAACTCCTTGCTCATCTCCCTCACCCATAACCTGTTCACAAAAGGCTCATGTATATTCAGCAGCATGTGCATACAGTTACCATACGCACATCCAGCAAGCATGCATGTACAGACACAATTTACAAAGAAATAACAGCTTTAGGCAGTAAAGGTATTCATTACATTACAGAGGAAAAAAGTGATCAAACATTACCAGGATATTTGATGGCTTTAGATCTCGATGTATGATCCAATTACTGCAGGAATTTCCGACCTTATAAGTGCATTGACAATGATGACGTTGCAATGGAACTGAACAATAAACACCAGTGTCGCAGAAGTAGACCTACCTGTGGAGATAGTTCAGTCCATTGAGCAACTGCCAGAGTAACGATTTAACCGTGTACTGGCTGATGCCATGGTTAACCTTGTCCCTATGATGTCTAATAATTTCCTGTCATGCCATAAACACAGATGATGAAATTATATCACTAAATGTCAAATAAATGAAAATGTAATGCCCTGTAAGAAACGCTGAATTGCATCCTTTTCGTGTTTTCAAGATGCCAAAAGTAAAATGCATCATCTAGGAAGTATAACTAGCTCGACAATAATGAGAATCGAGTAATAAAAATCTGTTGTTCTTATTAGCTAATTCATGGCGTGAGGGCATCAGACATCAACATAATGTCACCAAAAGTGAAGGAAAACTACATGAGCTTGTCCAAATACTCAAATAGAACATCACAAATAGTCTATATTCCCAAAAATAAAACCAGATATTGTATAAATTCCCAACTTTTTTTCTGTTGACCCTTTGGACCCATCCACAGAGTAAACCCAAGATACTTGCCGCCGCCACCTGCTAGAACTGAAAATTCCCAACTAGAACATTGCAATTTTTTTTCCAAAAGAAAAAAATCTAAAAAATACACGAAAATCAACCCAGGAATTTGCATAGCATATCATTATAGCAGTTTCTTTGGCAGTTGGAATTAACAAAATTCAACAACGACATGCTCCTAAAATCAGCCATAGTTCGCAACATTACAAATCCATTTTTTTTTTCCAAATGCCTATATGCTTTAAATCTCTCGGCAAGAAGTGGGAATACTAAAATTAAAAGAAAATCGTACTCACATAAAGGTCGTGTTCAGCGTAGTCGAAAGCGAGATACAGCGACATGTCGGTGTGATTGATGTGAACATTCACAAGCTTCACAACGTTCTCATGCGAAATCTCCCTCAATAACTGATCAACCACCACAAACATAAGCAAATATGCACTTATTTAATGCTATTTATCGGAATTCACAAGTTAAAGATTCCATGCTACTCCGTTTGGATCCTAAAGAGGAAATTAGGAATACACACACACACACATAAGGAAAATTAGGATTTCATGCACCTATTGTTTACTTCCCAATTCGCAAACAAAGAAAAACATAGATAATTTCAAATCCACTAACTTGGATGGATTTAGTATTAAAACATAAACTATTCAGCTTTAGCTCGCAAAACCAACTAATCTTCCAAGTAACTGTATTTTTGTTTTCTTCTGAAAAGTAGAAAGGGGAAATTTCAAATTTTTTCCATTTCAAATTTCCTCGGGAACCAAACAGAGAGGGGGAAGAAATAAGGAAAGAAAGGGAAGGAGGAAAAAGGGGGACGACCATAATTTCGCGGATGGCGGTGGGGGAGACGCCGTCGCCGTCCTTGGACTGCTTGAATTTCTTGATGGCGATGGACTTGCCTCGATTGGCGGTGGGAGACTTAATCCTGGCCAAGAAAACAAGCCCGTAGGTGCCCTCCCCGATCTTCCCAATCAGATCGTACTGCTGAAGCCACTCGGGCTTGTTGTTGCTCGAAAGGCCTCTGTTGTTCGTGGCGTTGCCATCTCCCATGTCTGATATTGCCTGCCTGCCAGCCTGCCTAGCAATACGCTAGTAGTGTGTTTGTGGATTGATCTTTCTGTGCGTGCTTGCTTGCGCGCGTGCAGAGAGGAATATGATCCCTGAGAGAGAGAGAAGACCAGCCGAGTTAAGAGGCCAATGTGGTTCTTTAGTTTTCTGGTATGCTTATTGGGGCTGCTGACTATGTGGCTAACAGATCACGATGACTCTCACTCCCACTAATAAAAAGAATCCTGTCTGTCTTGTTTGTGCACATCTCATTTTGGGTCGATCCGAACCCACCATATTTCCAATCTCTCATTTCTGTTTGTTTTGAGGAAAAATCTAGTTCTAAACGATTCTACGTATTAATATGCACATTCATTTAATATGATTAATCAGAAAATAAATTTTATTAAAAATAATGTTAATTTAAATTTAGAATATAAAGACAATAGTATTAATACGCAGATTGGTACGCAAACTTGTTTGTATATAGCAAAACTCCTGTTTTTATAATTTCTCTTAATTTCATCTAATCATTATAATTTTTTTTTAAATTTTTACATAAAATAAAATAAATAATTCAATTTTTTCATAATTAAATTGAAGAATATGACCATGTCACATCAAAATTATGGATAATACCCAAAAAAGGCATAAAAATAATAATGGGACAACATTTGTTTTGTTGTTTTGGGACATGAGTCATTTGTGGCTGAACAAAGCAATGGACTAAAGAAGTTGGGCTTTATGCTTCGGATCCGACAGGGAGGAATGGAGGTGTTGCGGTCCTATCTTTAGTTGGCCAGAGAAAGTAGAGGACAATCCATATGTTCTGCTGGTCTTCTGAGCTTGATGATGATTTCTTCCTGTCCTTGTTGCCATTGATTGCTTCTGGTTTTGATGATTGGTAAGGTTATTTGGAGTTCT
This sequence comes from Pterocarya stenoptera, assembly GCA_003123785.1. NCBI lineage: Eukaryota > Viridiplantae > Streptophyta > Magnoliopsida > Fagales > Juglandaceae > Pterocarya > Pterocarya stenoptera. Next base: position 140,514 of record QEOT01001879.1, read on the forward strand.
TCTGTGAGAGATAGCACCCCTACAACATGTTGAACCAAGAGGATAAGGCAAAGGCTAGATTTAGAGTACCAGAATGCTTCCATGGAGATGGATTTGTTCCGAATATGGCAGATTAATATCTCACAGAAACGTTTATGGGGCCGAATATCTTGTCAAAAAGTTATCATTGATGTTGTGAATCATAGGAAAAATAAGTATTTTTTACGAGAATAATGCTAGATTCAGTTTTAGGACATGAAAGTACTGTGCAGTTACTTTAACAAATGTGGAGTCCACTATGAAAAAGATGATTTTTTTAATGTGGTACCTGACTTCTCTTATTTTTTTTTTAAAGAGAATACGCAAGACTTGAACGCCCGTAACTGTATAAATCATTTTCTTTTTCCCAATCCACCAGAAGATTTCGATCATAAATGGGTGCCAATGACAAAGTGCATGAAAAAGAAAAAGGATGTGTTTGGTTGATTGAATGAAAGCTTAGTGCATCATTGAAGAATTTTCATGTGACAGTGAAACTGGAGGAACCAGTTGAGATGATAACCATTTATGATGTATGAAGATCCTCAAGTGCTGAAACTCAGGAATATCTTAGAAACTTGCAATTAAATGAATGTGTGTGGGATATCCTTTTAGCACATTATAATTCATTGGTAAAGCATAAATGAGCCTTCAATTATGGTTACTGTTCATTCATTCAAAAGAACAGAAACATTATAGTGACTGGTAATTAACTAACAAAAAAAAACCAGAACTTTATTGTAGCTGAATTTTCATTCCCCTTATGGTCGAAAGACGATCAAAGTTTCCTAGTGACATGATTTCTGAAGCCTGAGGTGACTTAAATCTTCATCCATTAGCAAAATGCATTAAAGCTTGAAAGTGTGGACTATGGGGGGAGAAATGATGCTGCTATTTCACCCAGCAGGTCCAATAGCTCTTGCTGGTAATTTCGTTTCCTGGCCCATTCTGTCTTCCTTTTTCTCCTCTTTACTCTCCTCAATTGTTTATGTTGATGGATCTCCTGTTTTTGCAGCAAGAAAAATAGCATATACTTGATCAGATTACATACTGATGATCATATCAATCTTATCCAATAAAAGGACTGAATCGTGACCGATTTGGCTATGTTTGGATGTCAAGATCACCTCAACACATCTCAAACTAATGGATCTACTACTTTTTCAAATTTTTATAAAAAGTTAAACTCATTTCAACCTACTTCAGACATTCAAACAAATCTACATATCAACTAAAATCATCTGAGATTAGCTCAACGCTTATCTCATCATCCAAATGCAGCAACACAGTCAACCAACCTTACCCCTGTACGTCCTCCTCCTCCACCGAAAAAAGGAAAAAAAAAAAAAAACTTTTGGGCTTTTACTTATTTACTCTTAATTAATTGTCCCCCCACCCCCAATTCTCAAAATAGCAGCCCGGTCCCTTAGGTTAAAGTCCTACCATCTTGAACTCTGCTATATATATATATACAACCAACCGATTAATTGCTGTGCCGTTTTACTTGTGTCTTTACGGGGACAAACATTAATGGCCAACCCTCTCTTTAGGACTCCATGATTGAATGCTTGCTTTATCCTTGATGAGGACCACCACGTACACTCTGTCTTCCAGCCTAGCTATCTACCTCATGTTGATTATGCATGTCCACTCCAAGAGTTCATCTTTTTCTTTTGAAAGATAAGTTAAAGCTATTATTGACATGCATTCCATTCAATCTGGATTCCAAAACTGTCATAATTTTGTGGATCACAGGAGGAGTTTTGCTTGAGGTTCAACTTATGCCATCTCTCTCCTAGCTAGCTAGAAGTGATCACTAAAAGCTAGAGACAGTAAAGAAAAAGGTTCCAGCCTGACTGAACTTTTAGTCAGGTCTGACATTCTTGAGCCAATCTTTCAGTTTAAGGATCTGCTGTTATTATAAAGGATTAATGTTGTAGGTGAATTGACGAAATTGAAAGCTGCCATTCAAGTGCAACATTGATTACCAAACATAAAATTATTGTCTGATCAAAGGCCTTTGCTTCCACTTTGAAAGAGCAAACCTGTTTCAAACTTGTCGTTCTGGCCTAATGCACCTTTTTTTTTTCTTTTTTCTTTTTTTTTTTAAAGAGGAGGGAACTCCAAATTTATTAATAGTCCTTACTTGTGGTGGAGGAAAATCGTGGTTACAAGACAATACCTGGGGGGATACATTAATACCAGAACCCATACGTTAAAAACAGATACTTAACGCAATCCTGACTTAAAGACACAATCCTGTTTATATCTAAACCAATGACCATACAAACAAAACATAACAGAAACAAACAAAACTAAGAACGTTGTCACCTGCAAGAGAAAGATCTGGCCTAATGCACTTAGAATAATAATATATATAGTCATGAGTTATGATTTCTCTTGCTTGGTCCTCTATTTTTCTTGTTCTCGGAGTTATTTTACTTCTAACAATATGAAATTATGGCTTAGTTTATTTATAGACGATAAATTTACATAGTTTTATGTAACACGCTAAATTGTAAAACTTTTTTATTATAAAGTTGTAAAAACTTCTTTTTTTATTTAAAAAAAAAAGTGCTAAACATGTTTAAGAGGTCCTTTGGTCAAGGTTTGAATCTCCTCAATAAATTGAGTCCCAACAGATGGAGAATTTAGAATTTTACTTGTAGCATGTAGGACAGAGACTATGTGCAATACCTTAATTAGGGCAGGGAGTAGAGAGGAGACAGGTCCCTCACCTGTCCTATATAAAAGAGAAAGAAAAATAATTAGGAGTAATGTTAGGTGTAAATCTAAATATACAAGTCTTTTATAAAAATATAGACCCCATCAAGAAAAAAAAAAAAGTTTTTTTTATATATGTTTATAATGAGATCTAAATTTTTATAAAAACACTTAAATGAAACTTGTGCATTTAAAATTTGTATATATTATTTTTGAAAAATTATATATCCAAGAGACAGTAGAAATATTAGTGAGAAAGCTCTTTATAACCGTTTGATATGGTCAAATCCTATAATTGTCAGCATCAAGAGGGTCCATTAGTGGTTGAACATCATAGTACTGAAGACGATACACGTCTCAGTATTTGATTGGCTGGTGATTAATATTCATCACTATCTAAATATTTTCGACAAAGGATTGCACGTCGCCTTTTCTTTAAAAAGAGAAGTTCTTTCTTCCCATTGTAAAGTCCAAATCACTAGTACTTTCTTCGCCGGAGAGGTGGGTGAGTGTTGTCTGATGCTTTCCACCCTCCTCTCTACCTTCATTTCTTTTCTATTATTACTGTTGAATATGTTTCTATAGTTGTATTTTTTTTTTAATTTTTCTCTCATCCCCTCCACCAGTTCGGTTTTCATTAGATTTATTGTACTTCGACCACCATCAATCGACACGCGCCTCACCACGCAATCCTTTTGTCGCCGATCTACTGGGATGGCGAGGAACCGCGCAAAAAATCTCGGCTCATAACCCTCACGCGCGACTTGCTTCCTTGCTTGGTCTTTAAGCACCACCGCGCCCCAACGACTTCACTAGCTACACATGCCATACTAGCAGATTCCCCATTTCACAATATTTTAGACTTGTTCCACCTCACCTCACCTCCCAACCATCGACGCGTGGCCTTCACGCGCCACCACAGAGGCATAGAAAGATAGATACTTCACTGCAAATTAGTCTATTCGATACTAGTCTTTTTACTATGTTATCGTTTTTCATAACCAATGATCTTGAAAAAGAGATTATGGATCTCTCTAAAAATATTTCTAGACAACAAATTGCAATACACCCACAGCTTACACCGTCTTCAGCAATAACTTATTTAAAAAGCCATCTTTTAAGATGGAGCCCTCTTTATAAGGCATGTGTGGGGACTAAGAAATTGGTTTCAATTTTTTTTTTCATCATTTCTACGCTATAATTATTATATTGGAGTGTTTGTTGAAAATATCAATCATTCGTCATGTATCATTTTTTTTCTTTTCTAATAAAATTTGCTTGCTTAACAAAAAAAAAAAAAAATACTCGACAGAGAATTTAATTTTTTGAGTTAAAGAAAAAGAATTTCTTGATTTGATGGCGATAGCTACGTGCTAGATTCATGACACGCGGCCATGATTAGAGATAAAAAGGCAATTATAGATTCAAATTTATTGATTTCTCTTTCCTTTTCTTGGTTACTAAATAAACATGTATTTCATTTACGAGTGGATAAATATTTCCTCTAACTCTATAATCTATTCAATCTCGTTACTTTAATGCTTATTTGGATTTAAAGATGAGATGAGATGAGATGATTTTAAATAAAAATTAAAAGTTAATACTATTAAAATATTATTTTATACTATTATTATTATTTTGAGATTTGAAAAAATTGAAATAGGATTTGAAAAAATTGAATTATTTATTATATTTTATGTGAAAATTTAGAAAAATTATAATGATGAGATAAGATGAGATGAAACATTTTTTGAATGTAAACGGAACCTCACCTTAGAGTGCACACGATAAATCTAATCTAATTAACGGTTCCATGTCACTTTCATTTGTACCACTTTGCCTTAAGACATAAATATAAATAATAAAATTTATATTTTTTCATCAGTATAGATTTTTGAAATAAATGGTGGTTTTTCATGATATGAGAGTAGAAGTCTTGAGTTCGAACTTTGAATTTACACTCAATCTCATTTAATTAAATATTTCACGTATTGGGTCTACTTATTGAGAGCGAGTCTAACCTACATGCGAGGAAGAATGTTCCAAAAATTTAAATTAATGAAAATAGGTATATTTTATTATTTATATTTATGTCTCAATAATCACTACTTCCCGGTAAGAAATATAATCTAAATCATACATATATATATATATACACACACACACAAGGCAGTAGTATAACAGTTTGTTATTCAATTTATAACTTTTTGATCACTAGAAAAATATAAAAAAGTTATACAATTTATAACTAATAATTCATGTTATTGTGTTGGGTTCAGGCCTTAATCAAATCAGATTTGAATCGTATATAAATTAATTCTAAACAGGTTATTTACTTAAACAAGTCAATTCTCAAATTCTAATATACTAATTTCATATTAAGTTTGCAGATTGAGACATAAATTTTAACTCCAAATGCTAGGCGTCGAATATGGGTTGTATCAATTTGAATTTTGATAATAATGAATTCTATGCATTAACCACTATTTACTTTTACACTCTACACTTATATCTTTTTTTTTTTAAAGAGTGAGGAGATATCTTTTATAAGATGTGGAGTGTGAGATAATGAATAATAACTGGCGAGAAGAAATTTTTTTTTTTAATCATGTATGGGTCTCAACCCTAACTATATTACTCAACTCTCGTGTAAATGGATACCAATCCCCTCCAAAAGAAAAATAAATAAGAGAGAGAGATGCAAATACCAAAAAGGGTAGGCAGACATTAATGATTGCAATGATGAACACACAAGAGGGGGAATGGACCAAAAATCAGTGTGATTAATAGATAAACCAATCCAAGCAAGTTGGAAAAAAGAAAATGTGGAATGGGCAGACATAAATCATCAAGAGGCACTTTCCCATGAAGATTTGGTGAGACACAATGGAGGTTGAGTGGGTGAGTGGAAGTCCCAAATCAAGAGGTATCTCAATGAGTCTTTTGCCCAAATCAAGATGCAAACTTGCTAGTATTTTCCACTTAGATTGGTAAGAAAAACCCACTTTGTTTCAACCATTTATCTTCTTCTTTTTTCCTTACCTTCTAATGAATTGTTAGTTTATATAACAATCTTAAAAAGAATCTCTCAAAATATAATTTTTTAATATTATTTTTTTTAAAGTCTGTAAAAATTATATTGATTTTTGTATTTAAATACTGATTAAGTAATGATTAAATAAAAAAGTTAAAAATACAAAATTGAAAAATATTTTATTTTTAAATAATATTTGAGAAAGAAATTATAACAGAATTTTGATAATTCTTAGTGTGTCAGAACAAACCCTCTCAATTGAATCTCAAACTTGAGAGAATCTTGATACCAAATAAATCATTAAAAACCATATCTTCTTATTGCTACGTTTTAAACTCTATTAGGTCATAATGTAAGTCTTGGTCAATCCAACTCCATTGCTCTTGGTGCACCCACCTTCGAAGCAAGTACTATCTTCTTAAAACACGTTTCCTGAACAGGTGCAAATTTTTCCACCCTGCAAAGAAAGCTCATGCAAATGGTCATTTTTTTCAACCAATTCTCCAAGTTTTAGACTTTAGTCTTAGGGACAGGAACATTCATAGTTTGGCTTGACTCCGCAATCTTAATGGTACAGATGAGAAATTTTTAAAACTTATCACAATTTCCTTCTCAAACATTACTCAAATACATAATATTTTTTAATTTTAAATATTTAACTTTTTCGTTTAATCAT